>JAUIMM010000363.1:0-253076 GCA_031769625.1 Taudactylus pleione | reverse complement strand
CACTTCACATTTGTGGGTCTTGGTCTTCAACACATCCAGTGAAATTTTGAGCTGTCTGTGTTTGCTACAAGAGGAGATATCACAAAGTATGCGCTTTTGTTATTTCCATTGCTTTCAATGCATTTTGGAGTAAAACGTGCATTTGCTGTTTTCTCTTAAACGCAACATGGGAGAAAAACGATTTCACATCACATTTGTGGGTTTTGGTCTTCAACACATCCAGTGAAATTTTGAGCTGTCTGTGTTTGCTACAAGAGGAGATATCACAAAGTATGCACTTTTGTTGTTTTCATTGCTTTCAATGCATTTTGGCCTAAAACGTGCATTTGCTGTTTTCTCTTAAACGCAACATGGGAGAAAAACCATTTCACATCACATTTGTGGGTCTTGGTCTTCAACACATCCAGTGAAATTTTGAGCTGTCTGTGTTTGCAACAAGAGGAGATAACACAAAGTATGCGCTTTTGTTGTTTGCATTGCTTTCAATGCATTTTGGCCTAAAACGTGCATTTGCTGTTTTCTCTTAAACGCAACATGGGAGAAAAACCATTTCACATCACATTTGTGGGTCTTGGTCTTCAACACATCCAGTGAAATTTTGAGCTGTCTGTGTTTGCTACAAGAGGAGATATCACAAAGTATGCGCTTTTGTTGTTTCCATTGCTTTCAATGCATTTTGGCCTAAAACGTGCATTTGCTGTTTTCTCTTAAACGCAACATGGGAGAAAAACCATTTCACATCACATTTGTGGGTCTTGGTCTTCAACACATCCAGTGAAATTTTGAGCTGTCTGTGTTTGCTACAAGAGGAGATATCACAAAGTATGCGCTTTTGTTATTTCCATTGCTTTCAATGCATTTTGGCCTAAAACTTGCATTTGCTGTTTTCTCTTAAACGCAACAAGGAAGAAAAACCATTTCACTTCACATTTGTGGGTCTTGGTCTTCAACACATCCAGTGAAATTTTGAGCTGTCTGTGTTTGCTACAAGAGGAGATATCACAAAGTATGCGCTTTTGTTATTTCCATTGCTTTCAATGCATTTTGGAGTAAAACGTGCATTTGCTGTTTTCTCTTAAACGCAACATGGGAGAAAAACGATTTCACATCACATTTGTGGGTTTTGGTCTTCAACACATCCAGTGAAATTTTGAGCTGTCTGTGTTTGCTACAAGAGGAGATATCACAAAGTATGCACTTTTGTTGTTTTCATTGCTTTCAATGCATTTTGGCCTAAAACGTGCATTTGCTGTTTTCTCTTAAACGCAACATGGGAGAAAAACCATTTCACATCACATTTGTGGGTCTTGGTCTTCAACACATCCAGTGAAATTTTGAGCTGTCTGTGTTTGCTACAAGAGGAGATATCACAAAGTTTGAACTTTTGTTATTTCCATTGCTTTCAATGCATTTTGGCCTAAAACTTGCATTTGCTGTTTTCTCTTAAACGCAACATGGGAGAAAAACCATTTCACATCACATTTGTGGGTTTTGGTCTTCAACACATCCAGTGAAATTTTGAGCTGTCTGTGTTTGCTACAAGAGGAGATATCACAAAGTTTGAACTTTTGTTATTTCCATTGCTTTCAATGCATTTTGGCCTAAAACTTGCATTTGCTGTTTTCTCTTAAAAACAACATGGGAGAAAAACCATTTCACATCACATTTGTGGGTCTTGGTCTTCAACACATCCAGTGAAATTTTGAGCTGTCTCTGTTTGCTACAAGAGGAGATATCACAAAGTATGCGCTTTTGTTATTTCCATTGCATTCAATGCATTTTGGCCTAAAACTTGCATTTGCTGTTTTCTCTTAAACGCAGCATGGGAGAAAAACCATTTCACATCACATTTGTGGGTTTTGGTCTTCAACACATCCAGTGAAATTTTGAGCTGTCTGTGTTTGCTACAAGAGGAGATAACACAAAGTATGCGCTTTTGTTGTTTCCATTGCTTTCAATGCATTTTGGCCTAAAACGTGCATTTGCTGTTTTCTCTTAAACGCAACATGGGAGAAAAACCATTTCACATCACATTTGTGGGTTTTGGTCTTCAACACATCCAGTGAAATTTTGAGCTGTCTGTGTTTGCTACAAGAGGAGATAACACAAAGTATGCGCTTTTGTGTTTCCATTGCTTTCAATGCATTTTGGCCTAAAACGTGCATTTGCTGTTTTCTCTCAAACGCAACATGGGAGAAAAACCATTTCACATCACATTTGTGGGTCTTGGTCTTCAACACATCCAGTGAAATTTTGAGCTGTCTGTGTTTGCTACAAGAGGAGATATCACAAAGTATGCGCTTTTGTTATTTCCATTGCTTTCAATGCATTTTGGCCTAAAACTTGCATTTGCTGTTTTCTCTTAAACGCAACATGGGAGAAAAACCATTTCACATCACATTTGTGGGTTTTGGTCTTCAACACATCCAGTGAAATTTTGAGCTGTCTGTGTTTGCTACAAGAGGAGATAACACAAAGTATGCGCTTTTGTTGTTTCCATTGCTATCAATGCATTTTGGCCTAAAACGTGCATTTGCTGTTTTCTCTTAAACGCAACATGGGAGAAAAACCATTTCACATCACATTTGTGGGTCTTGGTCTTCTACACATCCAGTGAAATTTTGAGCTGTCTGTGTTTGCTACATGAGGAGATAACACAAAGTATGCGCTTTTGTGTTTCCATTGCTTTCAATGCATTTTGGCCTAAAACGTGCATTTGCTGTTTTCTCTCAAATGCAACATGGGAGAAAAACCATTTCACATCACATTTGTGGGTCTTGGTCTTCAACACATCCAGTGAAATTTTGAGCTGTCTGTGTTTGCTACAAGAGGAGATATCACAAAGTATGCGCTTTTGTTATTTCCATTGCTTTCAATGCATTTTGGCCTAAAACTTGCATTTGCTGTTTTCTCTTAAACGCAATATGGGAGAAAAACCATTTCACATCACATTTGTGGGTCTTGGTCTTCAACACATCCAGTGAAATTTTGAGCTGTCTGTGTTTGCTACAAGAGGAGATATCACAAAGTATGCGCTTTTGTTGTTTTCATTGCTTTCAATGCATTTTGGCCTAAAACGTGCATTTGCTGTTTTCTCTTAAACGCAACATGGGAGAAAAACCATTTCACATCACATTTGTGGGTCTTGGTCTTCAACACATCCAGTGAAGTTTTGAGCTGTCTGTGTTTGCTACAAGAGGAGATATCACAAAGTATGCGCTTTTGTTGTTTTCATTGCTTTCAATGCATTTTGGCCTAAAACGAGCATTTGCTGTTTTCTCTTACACGCAACATGGGAGAAAAACCATTTCACATCACATTTGTGGGTTTTGGTCTTCCACACATCCAGTGAAATTTTGAGCTGTCTGTGTTTGCTACAAGAGGAGATAACACAAAGTATGCGCTTTTGTTATTTTCATTGCTTTCAATGCATTTTGGCCTAAAACGTGCATTTGCTGTTTTCTCTTAAACGCAACATGGGAGAAAAACCATTTCACATCACATTTGTGGGTATTGGTCTTCAACACATCCAGTGAAATTTTGAGCTGTCTGTGTTTGCTACAAGAGGAGATAACACAAAGTATGCGCTTTTGTTGTTTCCATTGCTTTCAATGCATTTTGGCCTAAAACGTGCATTTGCTGTTTTCTCTTAAATGCAACATGGGAGAAAAACCATTTCACATCACATTTGTGGGTCTTGGTCTTCAACACATCCAGTGAAATTTTGAGCTGTCTGTGTTTGCTACAAGAGGAGATATCACAAAGTATGCGCTTTTGTTATTTCCATTGCTTTCAATGCATTTTGGCCTAAAACTTGCATTTGCTGTTTTCTCTTAAACGCAACATGGGAGAAAAACCATTTCACATCACATTTGTGGGTTTTGGTCTTCAACACATCAAGTGAAATTTTGAGCTGTCTGTGTTTGCTACAAGAGGAGATATCACAAAGTTTGAACTTTTGTTATTTCCATTGCTTTCAATGCATTTTGGCCTAAAACTTGCATTTGCTGTTTTCTCTTAAACGCAACATGGGAGATAAACCATTTCACATCACATTTGTGGGTTTTGGTCTTCAACACATCCAGTGAAATTTTGAGCTGTCTGTGTTTGCTACAAGAGGAGATAACACAAAGTATGCGCTTTTGTTGTTTCCATTGCTTTCAATGCATTTTGGCCTAAAACGTGCATTTGCTGTTTTCTCTTAAACGCAACATGGGAGAAAAACCATTTCACATCACATTTGTGGGTTTTGGTCTTCAACACATCCAGTGAAATTTTGAGCTGTCTGTGTTTGCTACAAGAGGAGATAACACAAAGTATGCACTTTTGTTATTTCCATTGCTTTCAATGCATTTTGGCCTAAAACGTGCATTTGCTGTTTTCTCTTAAACGCAACATGGGAGTAAAACCATTTCACATCACATTTGTGGGTCTTGGTCTTCAACACATCCAGTGAAATTTTGAGCTGTCTGTGTTTGCTACAAGAGGAGATAACACAAAGTATGCGCTTTTGTGTTTCCATTGCTTTCAATGCATTTTGGCCTAAAACGTGCATTTGCTGTTTTCTCTCAAACGCAACATGGGAGAAAAACCATTTCACATCACATTTGTGGGTCTTTGTCTTCAACACATCCAGTGAAATTTTGAGCTGTCTGTGTTTGCTACAAGAGGAGATATCACAAAGTTTGAACTTTTGTTATTTCCATTGCTTTCAATGCATTTTGGCCTAAAACTTGCATTTGCTGTTTTCTCTTAAACGCAACATGGGAGAAAAACCATTTCACATCACATTTGTGGGTTTTGGTCTTCAACACATCCAATGAAATTTTGAGCTGTCTGTGTTTGCTACAAGAGGAGATAACACAAAGTATGCGCTTTTGTTGTTTCCATTGCTTTCAATGCATTTTGGCCTAAAACGTGCATTTGCTGTTTTCTCTTAAACGCAACATGGGAGAAAAACCATTTCACATCACATTTGTGGGTCTTGGTCTTCAACACATCCAGTGAAATTTTGAGCTGTCTGTGTTTGCTACAAGAGGAGATATCACAAAGTATGCGCTTTTGTTATTTCCATTGCTTTCAATGCATTTTGGCCTAAAACTTGCATTTGCTGTTTTCTCTTAAACGCAACATGGGAGAAAAACCATTTCACATCACATTTGTGGGTCTTGGTCTTCAACACATCCAGTGAAATTTTGAGCTGTCTGTGTTTGCTACAAGAGGAGATATCACAAAGTATGCGCTTTTGTTGTTTTCATTGCTTTCAATGCATTTTGGCCTAAAACGTGCAATTGCTGTTTTCTCTTAAACGCAACATGGGAGAAAAACCATTTCACATCACATTTGTGGGTCTTGGTCTTCAACACATCCAGTGAAATTTTGAGCTGTCTGTGTTTGCTACAAGAGGAGGTATCACAAAGTTTGAACTTTTGTGATTTCCATTGCTTTCAATGCATTTTGGCCTAAAACTTGCATTTGCTGTTTTCTCTTAAACGCAACATGGGAGAAAAACCATTTCACATCAGATTTGTGGGTCTTGGTCTTCAACACATCCAGTGAAATTTTGAGCTGTCTGTGTTTGCTACAAGAGGAGATATCACAAAGTATGCGCTTTTGTTGTTTTCATTGCTTTCAATGCATTTTGGCCTAAAACGAGCATTTGCTGTTTTCTCTTAAACGCAACATGGGAGAAAAACCATTTCACATCACATTTGTGGGTTTTGGTCTTCAACACATCCAGTGAAATTTTGAGCTGTCTGTGTTTGCTACAAGAGGAGATAACACAAAGTATGCGCTTTTGTTATTTTCATTGCTTTCAATGCATTTTGGCCTAAAACGTGCATTTGCTGTTTTCTCTTAAACGCAACATGGGAGAAAAACCATTTCACATCACATTTGTGGGACTTGGTCTTCAACACATCCAGTGAAATTTTGAGCTGTCTGTGTTTGCTACAAGAGGAGATAACACAAAGTATGCGCTTTTGTTGTTTCCATTGCTTTCAATGCATTTTGGCCTAAAACGTGCATTTGCTGTTTTCTCTTAAACGCAACATGGGAGAAAAACCATTTCACATCACATTTGTGGGTCTTGGTCTTCAACACATCCAGTGAAATTTTGAGCTGTCTGTGTTTGCTACAAGAGGAGATATCACAAAGTATGCGCTTTTGTTGTTTTCATTGCTTTCAATGCATTTTGGCCTAAAACGAGCATTTGCTGTTTTCTCTTAAACGCAACATGGGAGAAAAACCATTTCACATCACATTTGTGGGTTTTGGTCTTCAACACATCCAGTGAAATTTTGAGCTGTCTGTGTTTGCTACAAGAGGAGATAACACAAAGTATGCGCTTTTGTTATTTTCATTGCTTTCAATGCATTTTGGCCTAAAACGTGCATTTGCTGTTTTCTCTTAAACGCAACATGGGAGAAAAACCATTTCACATCACATTTGTGGGACTTGGTCTTCAACACATCCAGTGAAATTTTGAGCTGTCTGTGTTTGCAACAAGAGGAGATAACACAAAGTATGCGCTTTTGTTGTTTCCATTGCTTTCAATGCATTTTGGCCTAAAACGTGCATTTGCTGTTTTCTCTTAAACGCAACATGGGAGAAAAACCATTTCACATCACATTTGTGGGTCTTGGTCTTCAACACATCCAGTGAAATTTTGAGCTGTCTGTGTTTGCTACAAGAGGAGATATCACAAAGTATGCGCTTTTGTTGTTTCCATTGCTTTCAATGCATTTTGGCCTAAAACGTGCATTTGCTGTTTTCTCTTAAACGCAACATGGGAGAAAAACCATTTCACATCACATTTGTGGGTCTTGGTCTTCAACACATCCAGTGAAATTTTGAGCTGTCTGTGTTTGCTACAAGAGGAGATATCACAAAGTATGCGCTTTTGTTATTTCCATTGCTTTCAATGCATTTTGGCCTAAAACTTGCATTTGCTGTTTTCTCTTAAACGCAACATGGGAGAAAAACCATTTCACATCACATTTGTGGGTTTTGGTCTTCAACACATCCAGTGAAATTTTGAGCTGTCTGTGTTTGCTACAAGAGGAGATATCACAAAGTATGTGCTTTTGTTGTTTTCATTGCTTTCAATGCATTTTGGCCTAAAACTTGCATTTGCTGTTTTCTCTTAAACGCAACAAGGAAGAAAAACCATTTCACTTCACATTTGTGGGTCTTGGTCTTCAACACATCCAGTGAAATTTTGAGCTGTCTGTGTTTGCTACAAGAGGAGATATCACAAAGTATGCGCTTTTGTTATTTCCATTGCTTTCAATGCATTTTGGAGTAAAACGTGCATTTGCTGTTTTCTCTTAAACGCAACATGGGAGAAAAACGATTTCACATCACATTTGTGGGTTTTGGTCTTCAACACATCCAGTGAAATTTTGAGCTGTCTGTGTTTGCTACAAGAGGAGATATCACAAAGTATGCACTTTTGTTGTTTTCATTGCTTTCAATGCATTTTGGCCTAAAACGTGCATTTGCTGTTTTCTCTTAAACGCAACATGGGAGAAAAACCATTTCACATCACATTTGTGGGTCTTGGTCTTCAACACATCCAGTGAAATTTTGAGCTGTCTGTGTTTGCTACAAGAGGAGATATCACAAAGTTTGAACTTTTGTTATTTCCATTGCTTTCAATGCATTTTGGCCTAAAACTTGCATTTGCTGTTTTCTCTTAAACGCAACATGGGAGAAAAACCATTTCACATCACATTTGTGGGTTTTGGTCTTCAACACATCCAGTGAAATTTTGAGCTGTCTGTGTTTGCTACAAGAGGAGATATCACAAAGTTTGAACTTTTGTTATTTCCATTGCTTTCAATGCATTTTGGCCTAAAACTTGCATTTGCTGTTTTCTCTTAAAAACAACATGGGAGAAAAACCATTTCACATCACATTTGTGGGTCTTGGTCTTCAACACATCCAGTGAAATTTTGAGCTGTCTCTGTTTGCTACAAGAGGAGATATCACAAAGTATGCGCTTTTGTTATTTCCATTGCATTCAATGCATTTTGGCCTAAAACTTGCATTTGCTGTTTTCTCTTAAACGCAGCATGGGAGAAAAACCATTTCACATCACATTTGTGGGTTTTGGTCTTCAACACATCCAGTGAAATTTTGAGCTGTCTGTGTTTGCTACAAGAGGAGATAACACAAAGTATGCGCTTTTGTTGTTTCCATTGCTTTCAATGCATTTTGGCCTAAAACGTGCATTTGCTGTTTTCTCTTAAACGCAACATGGGAGAAAAACCATTTCACATCACATTTGTGGGTTTTGGTCTTCAACACATCCAGTGAAATTTTGAGCTGTCTGTGTTTGCTACAAGAGGAGATAACACAAAGTATGCGCTTTTGTGTTTCCATTGCTTTCAATGCATTTTGGCCTAAAACGTGCATTTGCTGTTTTCTCTCAAACGCAACATGGGAGAAAAACCATTTCACATCACATTTGTGGGTCTTGGTCTTCAACACATCCAGTGAAATTTTGAGCTGTCTGTGTTTGCTACAAGAGGAGATATCACAAAGTATGCGCTTTTGTTATTTCCATTGCTTTCAATGCATTTTGGCCTAAAACTTGCATTTGCTGTTTTCTCTTAAACGCAACATGGGAGAAAAACCATTTCACATCACATTTGTGGGTTTTGGTCTTCAACACATCCAGTGAAATTTTGAGTTGTCTGTGTTTGCTACAAGAGGAGATAACACAAAGTATGCGCTTTTGTTGTTTCCATTGCTATCAATGCATTTTGGCCTAAAACGTGCATTTGCTGTTTTCTCTTAAACGCAACATGGGAGAAAAACCATTTCACATCACATTTGTGGGTCTTGGTCTTCAACACATCCAGTGAAATTTTGAGCTGTCTGTGTTTGCTACATGAGGAGATAACACAAAGTATGCGCTTTTGTGTTTCCATTGCTTTCAATGCATTTTGGCCTAAAACTTGCATTTGCTGTTTTCTCTCAAATGCAACATGGGAGAAAAACCATTTCACATCACATTTGTGGGTCTTGGTCTTCAACACATCCAGTGAAATTTTGAGCTGTCTGTGTTTGCTACAAGAGGAGATATCACAAAGTATGCGCTTTTGTTATTTCCATTGCTTTCAATGCATTTTGGCCTAAAACTTGCATTTGCTGTTTTCTCTTAAACGCAATATGGGAGAAAAACCATTTCACATCACATTTGTGGGTCTTGGTCTTCAACACATCCAGTGAAATTTTGAGCTGTCTGTGTTTGCTACAAGAGGAGATATCACAAAGTATGCGCTTTTGTTGTTTTCATTGCTTTCAATGCATTTTGGCCTAAAACGTGCATTTGCTGTTTTCTCTTAAACGCAACATGGGAGAAAAACCATTTCACATCACATTTGTGGGTCTTGGTCTTCAACACATCCAGTGAAGTTTTGAGCTGTCTGTGTTTGCTACAAGAGGAGATATCACAAAGTATGCGCTTTTGTTATTTCCATTGCATTCAATGCATTTTGGCCTAAAACTTGCATTTGCTGTTTTCTCTTAAAAACAACATGGGAGAAAAACCATTTCACATCACATTTGTGGGTCTTGGTCTTCAACACATCCAGTGAAATTTTGAGCTGTCTCTGTTTGCTACAAGAGGAGATATCACAAAGTATGCGCTTTTGTTATTTCCATTGCATTCAATGCATTTTGGCCTAAAACTTGCATTTGCTGTTTTCTCTTAAACGCAGCATGGGAGAAAAACCATTTCACATCACATTTGTGGGTTTTGGTCTTCAACACATCCAGTGAAATTTTGAGCTGTCTGTGTTTGCTACAAGAGGAGATAACACAAAGTATGCGCTTTTGTTGTTTCCATTGCTTTCAATGCATTTTGGCCTAAAACGTGCATTTGCTGTTTTCTCTTAAACGCAACATGGGAGAAAAACCATTTCACATCACATTTGTGGGTTTTGGTCTTCAACACATCCAGTGAAATTTTGAGCTGTCTGTGTTTGCTACAAGAGGAGATAACACAAAGTATGCGCTTTTGTGTTTCCATTGCTTTCAATGCATTTTGGCCTAAAACGTGCATTTGCTGTTTTCTCTCAAACGCAACATGGGAGAAAAACCATTTCACATCACATTTGTGGGTCTTGGTCTTCAACACATCCAGTGAAATTTTGAGCTGTCTGTGTTTGCTACAAGAGGAGATATCACAAAGTATGCGCTTTTGTTATTTCCATTGCTTTCAATGCATTTTGGCCTAAAACTTGCATTTGCTGTTTTCTCTTAAACGCAACATGGGAGAAAAACCATTTCACATCACATTTGTGGGTTTTGGTCTTCAACACATCCAGTGAAATTTTGAGTTGTCTGTGTTTGCTACAAGAGGAGATAACACAAAGTATGCGCTTTTGTTGTTTCCATTGCTATCAATGCATTTTGGCCTAAAACGTGCATTTGCTGTTTTCTCTTAAACGCAACATGGGAGAAAAACCATTTCACATCACATTTGTGGGTCTTGGTCTTCAACACATCCAGTGAAATTTTGAGCTGTCTGTGTTTGCTACATGAGGAGATAACACAAAGTATGCGCTTTTGTGTTTCCATTGCTTTCAATGCATTTTGGCCTAAAACTTGCATTTGCTGTTTTCTCTCAAATGCAACATGGGAGAAAAACCATTTCACATCACATTTGTGGGTCTTGGTCTTCAACACATCCAGTGAAATTTTGAGCTGTCTGTGTTTGCTACAAGAGGAGATATCACAAAGTATGCGCTTTTGTTATTTCCATTGCTTTCAATGCATTTTGGCCTAAAACTTGCATTTGCTGTTTTCTCTTAAACGCAATATGGGAGAAAAACCATTTCACATCACATTTGTGGGTCTTGGTCTTCAACACATCCAGTGAAATTTTGAGCTGTCTGTGTTTGCTACAAGAGGAGATATCACAAAGTATGCGCTTTTGTTGTTTTCATTGCTTTCAATGCATTTTGGCCTAAAACGTGCATTTGCTGTTTTCTCTTAAACGCAACATGGGAGAAAAACCATTTCACATCACATTTGTGGGTCTTGGTCTTCAACACATCCAGTGAAGTTTTGAGCTGTCTGTGTTTGCTACAAGAGGAGATATCACAAAGTATGCGCTTTTGTTGTTTTCATTGCTTTCAATGCATTTTGGCCTAAAACGAGCATTTGCTGTTTTCTCTTACACGCAACATGGGAGAAAAACCATTTCACATCAGATTTGTGGGTTTTGGTCTTCAACACATCCAGTGAAATTTTGAGCTGTCTGTGTTTGCTACAAGAGGAGATAACACAAAGTATGCGCTTTTGTTATTTTCATTGCTTTCAATGCATTTTGGCCTAAAACGTGCATTTGCTGTTTTCTCTTAAACGCAACATGGGAGAAAAACCATTTCACATCACATTTGTGGGTATTGGTCTTCAACACATCCAGTGAAATTTTGAGCTGTCTGTGTTTGCTACAAGAGGAGATAACACAAAGTATGCGCTTTTGTTGTTTCCATTGCTTTCAATGCATTTTGGCCTAAAACGTGCATTTGCTGTTTTCTCTTAAACGCAACATGGGAGAAAAACCATTTCACATCACATTTGTGGGTCTTGGTCTTCAACACATCCAGTGAAATTTTGAGCTGTCTGTGTTTGCTACAAGAGGAGATATCACAAAGTATGCGCTTTTGTTGTTTCCATTGCTTTCAATGCATTTTGGCCTAAAACGTGCATTTGCTGTTTTCTCTTAAACGCAACATGGGAGAAAAACCATTTCACATCACATTTGTGGGTCTTGGTCTTCAACACATCCAGTGAAATTTTGAGCTGTCTGTGTTTGCTACAAGAGGAGATATCACAAAGTATGCGCTTTTGTTATTTCCATTGCTTTCAATGCATTTTGGCCTAAAACTTGCATTTGCTGTTTTCTCTTAAACGCAACATGGGAGAAAAACCATTTCACATCACATTTGTGGGTTTTGGTCTTCAACACATCAAGTGAAATTTTGAGCTGTCTGTGTTTGCTACAAGAGGAGATATCACAAAGTTTGAACTTTTGTTATTTCCATTGCTTTCAATGCATTTTGGCCTAAAACTTGCATTTGCTGTTTTCTCTTAAACGCAACATGGGAGATAAACCATTTCACATCACATTTGTGGGTTTTGGTCTTCAACACATCCAGTGAAATTTTGAGCTGTCTGTGTTTGCTACAAGAGGAGATAACACAAAGTATGCGCTTTTGTTGTTTCCATTGCTTTCAATGCATTTTGGCCTAAAACGTGCATTTGCTGTTTTCTCTTAAACGCAACATGGGAGAAAAACCATTTCACATCACATTTGTGGGTTTTGGTCTTCAACACATCCAGTGAAATTTTGAGCTGTCTGTGTTTGCTACAAGAGGAGATAACACAAAGTATGCACTTTTGTTGTTTCCATTGCTTTCAATGCATTTTGGCCTAAAACGTGCATTTGCTGTTTTCTCTTAAACGCAACATGGGAGTAAAACCATTTCACATCACATTTGTGGGTCTTGGTCTTCAACACATCCAGTGAAATTTTGAGCTGTCTGTGTTTGCTACAAGAGGAGATAACACAAAGTATGCGCTTTTGTGTTTCCATTGCTTTCAATGCATTTTGGCCTAAAACGTGCATTTGCTGTTTTCTCTCAAACGCAACATGGGAGAAAAACCATTTCACATCACATTTGTGGGTCTTTGTCTTCAACACATCCAGTGAAATTTTGAGCTGTCTGTGTTTGCTACAAGAGGAGATATCACAAAGTTTGAACTTTTGTTATTTCCATTGCTTTCAATGCATTTTGGCCTAAAACTTGCATTTGCTGTTTTCTCTTAAACGCAACATGGGAGAAAAACCATTTCACATCACATTTGTGGGTTTTGGTCTTCAACACATCCAATGAAATTTTGAGCTATCTGTGTTTGCTACAAGAGGAGATAACACAAAGTATGCGCTTTTGTTGTTTCCATTGCTTTCAATGCATTTTGGCCTAAAACGTGCATTTGCTGTTTTCTCTTAAACGCAACATGGGAGAAAAACCATTTCACATCACATTTGTGGGTCTTGGTCTTCAACACATCCAGTGAAATTTTGAGCTGTCTGTGTTTGCTACAAGAGGAGATATCACAAAGTATGCGCTTTTGTTATTTCCATTGCTTTCAATGCATTTTGGCCTAAAACTTGCATTTGCTGTTTTCTCTTAAACGCAACATGGGAGAAAAACCATTTCACATCACATTTGTGGGTCTTGGTCTTCAACACATCCAGTGAAATTTTGAGCTGTCTGTGTTTGCTACAAGAGGAGATATCACAAAGTATGCGCTTTTGTTGTTTTCATTGCTTTCAATGCATTTTGGCCTAAAACGTGCATTTGCTGTTTTCTCTTAAACGCAACATGGGAGAAAAACCATTTCACATCACATTTGTGGGTTTTGGTCTTCAACACATCCAGTGAAATTTTGAGCTGTCTGTGTTTGCTACAAGAGGAGATATCACAAAGTATGTGCTTTTGTTGTTTTCATTGCTTTCAATGCATTTTGGCCTAAAACTTGCATTTGCTGTTTTCTCTTAAACGCAACAAGGAAGAAAAACCATTTCACTTCACATTTGTGGGTCTTGGTCTTCAACACATCCAGTGAAATTTTGAGCTGTCTGTGTTTGCTACAAGAGGAGATATCACAAAGTATGCGCTTTTGTTATTTCCATTGCTTTCAATGCATTTTGGAGTAAAACGTGCATTTGCTGTTTTCTCTTAAACGCAACATGGGAGAAAAACGATTTCACATCACATTTGTGGGTTTTGGTCTTCAACACATCCAGTGAAATTTTGAGCTGTCTGTGTTTGCTACAAGAGGAGATATCACAAAGTATGCACTTTTGTTGTTTTCATTGCTTTCAATGCATTTTGGCCTAAAACGTGCATTTGCTGTTTTCTCTTAAACGCAACATGGGAGAAAAACCATTTCACATCACATTTGTGGGTCTTGGTCTTCAACACATCCAGTGAAATTTTGAGCTGTCTGTGTTTGCTACAAGAGGAGATATCACAAAGTTTGAACTTTTGTTATTTCCATTGCTTTCAATGCATTTTGGCCTAAAACTTGCATTTGCTGTTTTCTCTTAAACGCAACATGGGAGAAAAACCATTTCACATCACATTTGTGGGTTTTGGTCTTCAACACATCCAGTGAAATTTTGAGCTGTCTGTGTTTGCTACAAGAGGAGATATCACAAAGTTTGAACTTTTGTTATTTCCATTGCTTTCAATGCATTTTGGCCTAAAACTTGCATTTGCTGTTTTCTCTTAAACGCAACAAGGAAGAAAAACCATTTCACTTCACATTTGTGGGTCTTGGTCTTCAACACATCCAGTGAAATTTTGAGCTGTCTGTGTTTGCTACAAGAGGAGATATCACAAAGTATGCGCTTTTGTTATTTCCATTGCATTCAATGCATTTTGGCCTAAAACTTGCATTTGCTGTTTTCTCTTAAACGCAGCATGGGAGAAAAACCATTTCACATCACATTTGTGGGTTTTGGTCTTCAACACATCCAGTGAAATTTTGAGCTGTCTGTGTTTGCTACAAGAGGAGATAACACAAAGTATGCGCTTTTGTTGTTTCCATTGCTTTCAATGCATTTTGGCCTAAAACGTGCATTTGCTGTTTTCTCTTAAACGCAACATGGGAGAAA
Source organism: Taudactylus pleione (assembly GCA_031769625.1). Classification (NCBI taxonomy): domain Eukaryota; kingdom Metazoa; phylum Chordata; class Amphibia; order Anura; family Myobatrachidae; genus Taudactylus; species Taudactylus pleione. Next base: position 238,372 of record JAUIMM010000363.1, on the reverse strand, counting down.
AACCATTTCACATCACATTTGTGGGTTTTGGTCTTCAACACATCCAGTGAAATTTTGAGCTGTCTGTGTTTGCTACAAGAGGAGATAACACAAAGTATGCGCTTTTGTGTTTCCATTGCTTTCAATGCATTTTGGCCTAAAACGTGCATTTGCTGTTTTCTCTCAAACGCAACATGGGAGAAAAACCATTTCACATCACATTTGTGGGTCTTGGTCTTCAACACATCCAGTGAAATTTTGAGCTGTCTGTGTTTGCTACAAGAGGAGATATCACAAAGTATGCGCTTTTGTTATTTCCATTGCTTTCAATGCATTTTGGCCTAAAACTTGCATTTGCTGTTTTCTCTTAAACGCAACATGGGAGAAAAACCATTTCACATCACATTTGTGGGTTTTGGTCTTCAACACATCCAGTGAAATTTTGAGCTGTCTGTGTTTGCTACAAGAGGAGATAACACAAAGTATGCGCTTTTGTTGTTTCCATTGCTATCAATGCATTTTGGCCTAAAACGTGCATTTGCTGTTTTCTCTTAAACGCAACATGGGAGAAAAACCATTTCACATCACATTTGTGGGTCTTGGTCTTCAACACATCCAGTGAAATTTTGAGCTGTCTGTGTTTGCTACATGAGGAGATAACACAAAGTATGCGCTTTTGTGTTTCCATTGCTTTCAATGCATTTTGGCCTAAAACTTGCATTTGCTGTTTTCTCTCAAATGCAACATGGGAGAAAAACCATTTCACATCACATTTGTGGGTCTTGGTCTTCAACACATCCAGTGAAATTTTGAGCTGTCTGTGTTTGCTACAAGAGGAGATATCACAAAGTATGCGCTTTTGTTATTTCCATTGCTTTCAATGCATTTTGGCCTAAAACGTGCATTTGCTGTTTTCTCTTAAACGCAACATGGGAGAAAAACCATTTCACATCACATTTGTGGGTCTTGGTCTTCAACACATCCAGTGAAGTTTTGAGCTGTCTGTGTTTGCTACAAGAGGAGATATCACAAAGTATGCGCTTTTGTTGTTTTCATTGCTTTCAATGCATTTTGGCCTAAAACGAGCATTTGCTGTTTTCTCTTAAACGCAACATGGGAGAAAAACCATTTCACATCACATTTGTGGGTTTTGGTCTTCAACACATCCAGTGAAATTTTGAGCTGTCTGTGTTTGCTACAAGAGGAGATATCACAAAGTTTGAACTTTTGTTATTTCCATTGCTTTCAATGCATTTTGGCCTAAAACTTGCATTTGCTGTTTTCTCTTAAAAACAACATGGGAGAAAAACCATTTCACATCACATTTGTGGGTCTTGGTCTTCAACACATCCAGTGAAATTTTGAGCTGTCTCTGTTTGCTACAAGAGGAGATATCACAAAGTATGCGCTTTTGTTATTTCCATTGCATTCAATGCATTTTGGCCTAAAACTTGCATTTGCTGTTTTCTCTTAAACGCAGCATGGGAGAAAAACCATTTCACATCACATTTGTGGGTTTTGGTCTTCAACACATCCAGTGAAATTTTGAGCTGTCTGTGTTTGCTACAAGAGGAGATAACACAAAGTATGCGCTTTTGTTGTTTCCATTGCTTTCAATGCATTTTGGCCTAAAACGTGCATTTGCTGTTTTCTCTTAAACGCAACATGGGAGAAAAACCATTTCACATCACATTTGTGGGTTTTGGTCTTCAACACATCCAGTGAAATTTTGAGCTGTCTGTGTTTGCTACAAGAGGAGATAACACAAAGTATGCGCTTTTGTGTTTCCATTGCTTTCAATGCATTTTGGCCTAAAACGTGCATTTGCTGTTTTCTCTCAAACGCAACATGGGAGAAAAACCATTTCACATCACATTTGTGGGTCTTGGTCTTCAACACATCCAGTGAAATTTTGAGCTGTCTGTGTTTGCTACAAGAGGAGATATCACAAAGTATGCGCTTTTGTTATTTCCATTGCTTTCAATGCATTTTGGCCTAAAACTTGCATTTGCTGTTTTCTCTTAAACGCAACATGGGAGAAAAACCATTTCACATCACATTTGTGGGTTTTGGTCTTCAACACATCCAGTGAAATTTTGAGCTGTCTGTGTTTGCTACAAGAGGAGATAACACAAAGTATGCGCTTTTGTTGTTTCCATTGCTATCAATGCATTTTGGCCTAAAACGTGCATTTGCTGTTTTCTCTTAAACGCAACATGGGAGAAAAACCATTTCACATCACATTTGTGGGTCTTGGTCTTCAACACATCCAGTGAAATTTTGAGCTGTCTGTGTTTGCTACATGAGGAGATAACACAAAGTATGCGCTTTTGTGTTTCCATTGCTTTCAATGCATTTTGGCCTAAAACTTGCATTTGCTGTTTTCTCTCAAATGCAACATGGGAGAAAAACCATTTCACATCACATTTGTGGGTCTTGGTCTTCAACACATCCAGTGAAATTTTGAGCTGTCTGTGTTTGCTACAAGAGGAGATATCACAAAGTATGCGCTTTTGTTATTTCCATTGCTTTCAATGCATTTTGGCCTAAAACGTGCATTTGCTGTTTTCTCTTAAACGCAACATGGGAGAAAAACCATTTCACATCACATTTGTGGGTCTTGGTCTTCAACACATCCAGTGAAGTTTTGAGCTGTCTGTGTTTGCTACAAGAGGAGATATCACAAAGTATGCGCTTTTGTTGTTTTCATTGCTTTCAATGCATTTTGGCCTAAAACGAGCATTTGCTGTTTTCTCTTACACGCAACATGGGAGAAAAACCATTTCACATCAGATTTGTGGGTTTTGGTCTTCAACACATCCAGTGAAATTTTGAGCTGTCTGTGTTTGCTACAAGAGGAGATAACACAAAGTATGCGCTTTTGTTATTTTCATTGCTTTCAATGCATTTTGGCCTAAAACGTGCATTTGCTGTTTTCTCTTAAACGCAACATGGGAGAAAAACCATTTCACATCACATTTGTGGGTATTGGTCTTCAACACATCCAGTGAAATTTTGAGCTGTCTGTGTTTGCTACAAGAGGAGATAACACAAAGTATGCGCTTTTGTTGTTTCCATTGCTTTCAATGCATTTTGGCCTAAAACGTGCATTTGCTGTTTTCTCTTAAACGCAACATGGGAGAAAAACCATTTCACATCACATTTGTGGGTCTTGGTCTTCAACACATCCAGTGAAATTTTGAGCTGTCTGTGTTTGCTACAAGAGGAGATATCACAAAGTATGCGCTTTTGTTGTTTCCATTGCTTTCAATGCATTTTGGCCTAAAACGTGCATTTGCTGTTTTCTCTTAAACGCAACATGGGAGAAAAACCATTTCACATCACATTTGTGGGTCTTGGTCTTCAACACATCCAGTGAAATTTTGAGCTGTCTGTGTTTGCTACAAGAGGAGATATCACAAAGTATGCGCTTTTGTTATTTCCATTGCTTTCAATGCATTTTGGCCTAAAACTTGCATTTGCTGTTTTCTCTTAAACGCAACATGGGAGAAAAACCATTTCACATCACATTTGTGGGTTTTGGTCTTCAACACATCAAGTGAAATTTTGAGCTGTCTGTGTTTGCTACAAGAGGAGATATCACAAAGTTTGAACTTTTGTTATTTCCATTGCTTTCAATGCATTTTGGCCTAAAACTTGCATTTGCTGTTTTCTCTTAAACGCAACATGGGAGATAAACCATTTCACATCACATTTGTGGGTTTTGGTCTTCAACACATCCAGTGAAATTTTGAGCTGTCTGTGTTTGCTACAAGAGGAGATAACACAAAGTATGCGCTTTTGTTGTTTCCATTGCTTTCAATGCATTTTGGCCTAAAACGTGCATTTGCTGTTTTCTCTTAAACGCAACATGGGAGAAAAACCATTTCACATCACATTTGTGGGTTTTGGTCTTCAACACATCCAGTGAAATTTTGAGCTGTCTGTGTTTGCTACAAGAGGAGATAACACAAAGTATGCACTTTTGTTGTTTCCATTGCTTTCAATGCATTTTGGCCTAAAACGTGCATTTGCTGTTTTCTCTTAAACGCAACATGGGAGTAAAACCATTTCACATCACATTTGTGGGTCTTGGTCTTCAACACATCCAGTGAAATTTTGAGCTGTCTGTGTTTGCTACAAGAGGAGATAACACAAAGTATGCGCTTTTGTGTTTCCATTGCTTTCAATGCATTTTGGCCTAAAACGTGCATTTGCTGTTTTCTCTCAAACGCAACATGGGAGAAAAACCATTTCACATCACATTTGTGGGTCTTTGTCTTCAACACATCCAGTGAAATTTTGAGCTGTCTGTGTTTGCTACAAGAGGAGATATCACAAAGTTTGAACTTTTGTTATTTCCATTGCTTTCAATGCATTTTGGCCTAAAACTTGCATTTGCTGTTTTCTCTTAAACGCAACATGGGAGAAAAACCATTTCACATCACATTTGTGGGTTTTGGTCTTCAACACATCCAATGAAATTTTGAGCTGTCTGTGTTTGCTACAAGAGGAGATAACACAAAGTATGCACTTTTGTTGTTTCCATTGCTTTCAATGCATTTTGGCCTAAAACGTGCATTTGCTGTTTTCTCTTAAACGCAACATGGGAGAAAAACCATTTCACATCACATTTGTGGGTCTTGGTCTTCAACACATCCAGTGAAATTTTGAGCTGTCTGTGTTTGCTACAAGAGGAGATATCACAAAGTATGCGCTTTTGTTATTTCCATTGCTTTCAATGCATTTTGGCCTAAAACTTGCATTTGCTGTTTTCTCTTAAACGCAACATGGGAGAAAAACCATTTCACATCACATTTGTGGGTCTTGGTCTTCAACACATCCAGTGAAATTTTGAGCTGTCTGTGTTTGCTACAAGAGGAGATATCACAAAGTATGCGCTTTTGTTGTTTTCATTGCTTTCAATGCATTTTGGCCTAAAACGTGCATTTGCTGTTTTCTCTTAAACGCAACATGGGAGAAAAACCATTTCACATCACATTTGTGGGTCTTGGTCTTCAACACATCCAGTGAAATTTTGAGCTGTCTGTGTTTGCTACAAGAGGAGATATCACAAAGTTTGAACTTTTGTGATTTCCATTGCTTTCAATGCATTTTGGCCTAAAACTTGCATTTGCTGTTTTCTCTTAAACGCAACATGGGAGAAAAACCATTTCACATCAGATTTGTGGGTCTTGGTCTTCAACACATCCAGTGAAATTTTGAGCTGTCTGTGTTTGCTACAAGAGGAGATATCACAAAGTATGCGCTTTTGTTGTTTTCATTGCTTTCAATGCATTTTGGCCTAAAACGAGCATTTGCTGTTTTCTCTTAAACGCAACATGGGAGAAAAACCATTTCACATCACATTTGTGGGTTTTGGTCTTCAACACATCCAGTGAAATTTTGAGCTGTCTGTGTTTGCTACAAGAGGAGATATCACAAAGTATGCGCTTTTGTTATTTCCATTGCTTTCAATGCATTTTGGAGTAAAACGTGCATTTGCTGTTTTCTCTTAAACGCAACATGGGAGAAAAACGATTTCACATCACATTTGTGGGTTTTGGTCTTCAACACATCCAGTGAAATTTTGAGCTGTCTGTGTTTGCTACAAGAGGAGATATCACAAAGTATGCACTTTTGTTGTTTTCATTGCTTTCAATGCATTTTGGCCTAAAACGTGCATTTGCTGTTTTCTCTAAAATGCAACATGGGAGAAAAACCATTTCACATCACATTTGTGGGTCTTGGTCTTCAACACATCCAGTGAAATTTTGAGCTGTCTGTGTTTGCTACAAGAGGAGATATCACAAAGTTTGAACTTTTGTTATTTCCATTGCTTTCAATGCATTTTGGCCTAAAACTTGCATTTGCTGTTTTCTCTTAAACGCAACATGGGAGAAAAACCATTTCACATCACATTTGTGGGTTTTGGTCTTCAACACATCCAGTGAAATTTTGAGCTGTCTGTGTTTGCTACAAGAGGAGATAACACAAAGTTTGAACTTTTGTTATTTCCATTGCTTTCAATGCATTTTGGCCTAAAACTTGCATTTGCTGTTTTCTCTTAAACACAACATGGGAGAAAAACCATTTCACATCACATTTGTGGGTCTTGGTCTTCAACACATCCAGTGAAATTTTGAGCTGTCTCTGTTTGCTACAAGAGGAGATATCACAAAGTATGCGCTTTTGTTATTTCCATTGCATTCAATGCATTTTGGCCTAAAACTTGCATTTGCTGTTTTCTCTTAAACGCAGCATGGGAGAAAAACCATTTCACATCACATTTGTGGGTTTTGGTCTTCAACACATCCAGTGAAATTTTGAGCTGTCTGTGTTTGCTACAAGAGGAGATAACACAAAGTATGCGCTTTTGTTATTTTCATTGCTTTCAATGCATTTTGGCCTAAAACGTGCATTTGCTGTTTTCTCTTAAACGCAACATGGGAGAAAAACCATTTCACATCACATTTGTGGGACTTGGTCTTCAACACATCCAGTGAAATTTTGAGCTGTCTGTGTTTGCTACAAGAGGAGATAACACTAAGTATGCGCTTTTGTTGTTTCCATTGCTTTCAATGCATTTTGGCCTAAAACGTGCATTTGCTGTTTTCTCTTAAACGCAACATGGGAGAAAAACCATTTCACATCACATTTGTGGGTCTTGGTCTTCAACACATCCAGTGAAATTTTGAGCTGTCTGTGTTTGCTACAAGAGGAGATATCACAAAGTATGCGCTTTTGTTGTTTCCATTGCTTTCAATGCATTTTGGCCTAAAACGTGCATTTGCTGTTTTCTCTTAAACGCAACATGGGAGAAAAACCATTTCACATCACATTTGTGGGTCTTGGTCTTCAACACATCCAGTGAAATTTTGAGCTGTCTGTGTTTGCTACAAGAGGAGATATCACAAAGTATGCGCTTTTGTTATTTCCATTGCTTTCAAAGCATTTTGGCCTAAAACTTGCATTTGCTGTTTTCTCTTTAACGCAACATGGGAGAAAAACCATTTCACATCACATTTGTGGGTTTTGGTCTTCAACACATCCAGTGAAATTTTGAGCTGTCTGTGTTTGCTACAAGAGGAGATATCACAAAGTATGTGCTTTTGTTGTTTTCATTGCTTTCAATGCATTTTGGCCTAAAACTTGCATTTGCTGTTTTCTCTTAAACGCAACAAGGGAGAAAAACCATTTCACTTCACATTTGTGGGTCTTGGTCTTCAACACATCCAGTGAAATTTTGAGCTGTCTGTGTTTGCTACAAGAGGAGATATCACAAAGTATGCGCTTTTGTTATTTCCATTGCTTTCAATGCATTTTGGAGTAAAACGTGCATTTGCTGTTTTCTCTTAAACGCAACATGGGAGAAAAACGATTTCACATCACATTTGTGGGTTTTGGTCTTCAACACATCCAGTGAAATTTTGAGCTGTCTGTGTTTGCTACAAGAGGAGATATCACAAAGTATGCACTTTTGTTGTTTTCATTGCTTTCAATGCATTTTGGCCTAAAACGTGCATTTGCTGTTTTCTCTTAAACGCAACATGGGAGAAAAACCATTTCACATCACATTTGTGGGTCTTGGTCTTCAACACATCCAGTGAAATTTTGAGCTGTCTGTGTTTGCTACAAGAGGAGATATCACAAAGTTTGAACTTTTGTTATTTCCATTGCTTTCAATGCATTTTGGCCTAAAACTTGCATTTGCTGTTTTCTCTTAAACGCAACATGGGAGAAAAACCATTTCACATCACATTTGTGGGTTTTGGTCTTCAACACATCCAGTGAAATTTTGAGCTGTCTGTGTTTGCTACAAGAGGAGATATCACAAAGTTTGAACTTTTGTTATTTCCATTGCTTTCAATGCATTTTGGCCTAAAACTTGCATTTGCTGTTTTCTCTTAAACACAACATGGGAGAAAAACCATTTCACATCACATTTGTGGGTCTTGGTCTTCAACACATCCAGTGAAATTTTGAGCTGTCTCTGTTTGCTACAAGAGGAGATATCACAAAGTATGCGCTTTTGTTATTTCCATTGCATTCAATGCATTTTGGCCTAAAACTTGCATTTGCTGTTTTCTCTTAAACGCAGCATGGGAGAAAAACCATTTCACATCACATTTGTGGGTTTTGGTCTTCAACACATCCAGTGAAATTTTGAGCTGTCTGTGTTTGCTACAAGAGGAGATAACACAAAGTATGCGCTTTTGTTGTTTCCATTGCTTTCAATGCATTTTGGCCTAAAACGTGCATTTGCTGTTTTCTCTTAAACGCAACATGGGAGAAAAACCATTTCACATCACATTTGTGGGTTTTGGTCTTCAACACATCCAGTGAAATTTTGAGCTGTCTGTGTTTGCTACAAGAGGAGATAACACAAAGTATGCGCTTTTGTGTTTCCATTGCTTTCAATGCATTTTGGCCTAAAACGTGCATTTGCTGTTTTCTCTCAAACGCAACATGGGAGAAAAACCATTTCACATCACATTTGTGGGTCTTGGTCTTCAACACATCCAGTGAAATTTTGAGCTGTCTGTGTTTGCTACAAGAGGAGATATCACAAAGTATGCGCTTTTGTTATTTCCATTGCTTTCAATGCATTTTGGCCTAAAACTTGCATTTGCTGTTTTCTCTTAAACGCAACATGGGAGAAAAACCATTTCACATCACATTTGTGGGTTTTGGTCTTCAACACATCCAGTGAAATTTTGAGCTGTCTGTGTTTGCTACAAGAGGAGATAACACAAAGTATGCGCTTTTGTTGTTTCCATTGCTTTCAATGCATTTTGGCCTAAAACGTGCATTTGCTGTTTTCTCTTAAACGCAACATGGGAGAAAAACCATTTCACATCACATTTGTGGGTCTTGGTCTTCAACCCATCCAGTTAAATTTTGAGCTGTCTGTGTTTGCTACATGAGGAGATAACACAAAGTATGCGCTTTTGTGTTTCCATTGCTTTCAATGCATTTTGGCCTAAAACGTGCATTTGCTGTTTTCTCTCAAACGCAACATGGGAGAAAAACCATTTCACATCACATTTGTGGGTCTTGGTCTTCAACACATCCAGTGAAATTTTGAGCTGTCTGTGTTTGCTACAAGAGGAGATATCACAAAGTATGCGCTTTTGTTATTTCCATTGCTTTCAATGCATTTTGGCCTAAAACTTGCATTTGCTGTTTTCTCTTAAACGCAACATGGGAGAAAAACCATTTCACATCACATTTGTGGGTCTTGGTCTTCAACACATCCAGTGAAATTTTGAGCTGTCTGTGTTTGCTACAAGAGGAGATATCACAAAGTATGCGCTTTTGTTGTTTTCATTGCTTTCAATGCATTTTGGCCTAAAACGTGCATTTGCTGTTTTCTCTTAAACGCAACATGGGAGAAAAACCATTTCACATCACATTTGTGGGTCTTGGTCTTCAACACATCCAGTGAAGTTTTGAGCTGTCTGTGTTTGCTACAAGAGGAGATATCACAAAGTTTGAACTTTTGTTATTTCCATTGCTTTCAATGCATTTTGGCCTAAAACTTGCATTTGCTGTTTTCTCTTAAACGCAACATGGGAGAAAAACCATTTCACATCACATTTGTGGGTCTTGGTCTTCAACACATCCAGTGAAATTTTGAGCTGTCTGTGTTTGCTACAAGAGGAGATATCACAAAGTATGCGCTTTTGTTGTTTCCATTGCTTTCAATGCATTTTGGCCTAAAACGTGCATTTGCTGTTTTCTCTTAAACGCAACATGGGAGAAAAACCATTTCACATCACATTTGTGTGTCTTGGTCTTCAACACATCCAGTGAAATTTTGAGCTGTCTGTGTTTGCTACATGAGGAGATAACACAAAGTATGCGCTTTTGTGTTTCCATTGCTTTCAATGCATTTTGGCCTAAAACGTGCATTTCCGTTTTCTCTCAAACGCAACATGGGAGAAAAACCATTTCACATCACATTTGTGGGTCTTGGTCTTCAACACATCCAGTGAAATTTTGAGCTGTCTGTGTTTGCTACAAGAGGAGATATCACAAAGTATGCGCTTTTGTTATTTCCATTGCTTTCAATGCATTTTGGCCTAAAACTTGCATTTGCTGTTTTCTCTTAAAAGCAACATGGGAGAAAAACCATTTCACATCACATTTGTGGGTTTTGGTCTTCAACACATCCAGTGAAATTTTGAGCTGTCTGTGTTTGCTACAAGAGGAGATAACACAAAGAATACGCTTTTGTTGTTTCCATTGCTTTCAATGCATTTTGGCCTAAAACGTGCATTTGCTGTTTTCTCTTAAACGCAACATGGGAGAAAAACCATTTCACATCACATTTGTGGGTCTTGGTCTTCAACACATCCAGTGAAATTTTGAGCTGTCTGTGTTTGCTACAAGAGGAGATATCACAAAGTATGCGCTTTTGTTGTTTTCATTGCTTTCAATGCATTTTGGCCTAAAACGTGCATTTGCTGTTTTCTCTTAAACGCAACATGGGAGAAAAACCATTTCACATCACATTTGTGGGTCTTGGTCTTCAACACATCCAGTGAAATTTTGAGCTGTCTGTGTTTGCTACAAGAGGAGATATCACAAAGTATGCGCTTTTGTTGTTTTCATTGCTTTCAATGCATTTTGGCCTAAAACGTGCATTTGCTGTTTTCTCTTAAACGCAACATGGGAGAAAAACCATTTCACATCACATTTGTGGGTCTTGGTCTTCAACACATCCAGTGAAGTTTTGAGCTGTCTGTGTTTGCTACAAGAGGAGATATCACAAAGTTTGAACTTTTGTTATTTCCATTGCTTTCAATGCATTTTGGCCTAAAACTTGCATTTGCTGTTTTCTCTTAAACGCAACATGGGAGAAAAACCATTTCACATCACATTTGTGGGTCTTGGTCTTCAACACATCCAGTGAAATTTTGAGCTGTCTGTGTTTGCTACAAGAGGAGATATCACAAAGTATGCGCTTTTGTTGTTTTCATTGCTTTCAATGCATTTTGGCCTAAAACGAGCATTTGCTGTTTTCTCTTAAACGCAACATGGGAGAAAAACCATTTCACATCACATTTGTGGGTTTTGGTCTTCAACACATCCAGTGAAATTTTGAGCTGTCTGTGTTTGCTACAAGAGGAGATATCACAAAGTATGCGCTTTTGTTGTTTCCATTGCTTTCAATGCATTTTGGCCTAAAACGTGCATTTGCTGTTTTCTCTTAAATGCAACATGGGAGAAAAACCATTTCACATCACATTTGTGGGTCTTGGTCTTCAACACATCCAGTGAAATTTTGAGCTGTCTGTGTTTGCTACAAGAGGAGATATCACAAAGTTTGAACTTTTGTTATTTCCATTGCTTTCAATGCATTTTGGCCTAAAACTTGCATTTGCTGTTTTCTCTTAAACACAACATGGGAGAAAAAACATTTCACATCACATTTGTGGGTCTTGGTCTTCAACACATCCAGTGAAATTTTGAGCTGTCTCTGTTTGCTACAAGAGGAGATATCACAAAGTATGCGCTTTTGTTATTTCCATTGCATTCAATGCATTTTGGCCTAAAACTTGCATTTGCTGTTTTCTCTTAAACGCAGCATGGGAGAAAAACCATTTCACATCACATTTGTGGGTTTTGGTCTTCAACACATCCAGTGAAATTTTGAGCTGTCTGTGTTTGCTACAAGAGGAGATAACACAAAGTATGCGCTTTTGTTGTTTCCATTGCTTTAAATGCATTTTGGCCTAAAACTTGCATTTGCTGTTTTCTCTTAAACGCAACATGGGAGAAAAACCATTTCACATCACATTTGTGGGTTTTGGTCTTCAACACATCCAGTGAAATTTTGAGCTGTCTGTGTTTGCTACAAGAGGAGATAACACAAAGTATGCGCTTTTGTGTTTCCATTGCTTTCAATGCATTTTGGCCTAAAACGTGCATTTGCTGTTTTCTCTCAAACGCAACATGGGAGAAAAACCATTTCACATCACATTTGTGGGTCTTGGTCTTCAACACATCCAGTGAAATTTTGAGCTGTCTGTGTTTGCTACAAGAGGAGATAACACAAAGTATGCGCTTTTGTGTTTCCATTGCTTTCAATGCATTTTGGCCTAAAACGTGCATTTGCTGTTTTCTCTTAAACGCAACATGGGAGAAAAACCATTTCACATCAGATTTGTGGGTCTTGGTCTTCAACACGTCCAGTGAAATTTTGAGCTGTCTGTGTTTGCTACAAGAGGAGATGTCACAAAGTATGCGCTTTTGTTGTTTTCATTGCTTTCAATGCATTTTGGCCTAAAACGAGCATTTGCTGTTTTCTCTTAAACGCAACATGGGAGAAAAACCATTTCACATCACATTTGTGGTTTTTGGTCTTCAACACATCCAGTGAAATTTTGAGCTGTCTGTGTTTGCTCCAAGAGGAGATAACACAAAGTATGTGCTTTTGTTGTTTCCATTGCTTTCAATGCATTTTGGCCTAAAACGTGCATTTGCTGTTTTCTCTTAAACGCAACATGGGAAAAAAACCATTTCACATCACATTTGTGGGTCTTGGTCTTCAACACATCCAGTGAAATTTTGAGCTGTCTGTGTTTGCTACAAGAGGAGATATCACAAAGTATGCGCTTTTGTTGTTTCCATTGCTTTCAATGCATTTTGGCCTAAAACGTGCATTTGCTGTTTTCTCTTAAATGCAAAATGGGAGAAAAACCATTTCACATCACATTTGTGGGTCTTGGTCTTCAACACATCCAGTGAAATTTTGAGCTGTCTGTGTTTGCTACAAGAGGAGATATCACAAAGTTTGAACTTTTGTTATTTCCATTGCTTTCAATGCATTTTGGCCTAAAACTTGCATTTGCTGTTTTCTCTTAAACGCAACATGGGAGATAAACCATTTCACATCACATTTGTGGGTTTTGGTCTTCAACACATCCAGTGAAATTTTGAGCTGTCTGTGTTTGCTACAAGAGGAGATAACACAAAGTATGCGCTTTTGTTGTTTCCATTGCTTTCAATGCATTTTGGCCTAAAACGTGCATTTGCTGTTTTCTCTTAAACGCAACATGGGAGAAAAACCATTTCACATCACATTTGTGGGTTTTGGTCTTCAACACATCCAGTGAAATTTTGAGCTGTCTGTGTTTGCTACAAGAGGAGATAACACAAAGTATGCGCTTTTGTTGTTTCCATTGCTTTCAATGCATTTTGGCCTAAAACGTGCATTTGCTGTTTTCTCTTAAACGCAACATGGGAGAAAAACCATTTCACATCACATTTGTGGGTTTTGGTCTTCAACACATCCAGTGAAATTTTGAGCTGTCTGTGTTTGCTACAAGAGGAGATAACACAAAGTATGCGCTTTTGTGTTTCCATTGCTTTCAATGCATTTTTGCCTAAAACGTGCATTTGCTGTTTTCTCTCAAATGCAACATGGGAGAAAAACCATTTCACATCACATTTGTGGGTCTTTGTCTTCAACACTTCCAGTGAAATTTTGAGCTGTCTGTGTTTGCTACAAGAGGAGATATCACAAAGTATGCACTTTTGTTGTTTCCATTGCTTTCAATGCATTTTGGCCTAAAACGTGCATTTGCTGTTTTCTCTTAAACGCAACATGGGAGTAAAACCATTTCACATCACATTTGTGGGTCTTGGTCTTCAACACATCCAGTGAATTTTTGAGCTGTCTGTGTTTGCTACAAGAGGAGATAACACAAAGTATGCGCTTTTGTGTTTCCATTGCTTTCAATGCATTTTGGCCTAAAACGTGCATTTGCTGTTTTCTCTCAAACGCAACATGGGAGAAAAACCATTTCACATCACATTTGTGGGTCTTGGTCTTCAACACATCCAGTGAAATTTTGAGCTGTCTGTGTTTGCTACAAGAGGAGATATCACAAAGTTTGAACTTTTGTTATTTCCATTGCTTTCAATGCATTTTGGCCTAAAACTTGCATTTGCTGTTTTCTCTTAAACGCAACATGGGAGAAAAACCATTTCACATCACATTTGTGGGTTTTGGTCTTCAACACATCCAGTGAAATTTTGAGCTGTCTGTGTTTGCTACAAGAGGAGATAACACAAAGTATGCGCTTTTGTTGTTTCCATTGCTTTCAATGCATTTTGGCCTAAAACGTGCATTTGCTGTTTTCTCTTAAACGCAACATGGGAGAAAAACCATTTCACATCACATTTGTGGGTCTTGGTCTTCAACACATCCAGTGAAATTTTGAGCTGTCTGTGTTTGCTACAAGAGGAGATATCACAAAGTATGCGCTTTTGTTGTTTTCATTGCTTTCAATGCATTTTGGCCTAAAACGTGCATTTCCGTTTTCTCTTAAACGCAACATGGGAGAAAAACCATTTCACATCACATTTGTGGGTCTTGGTCTTCAACACATCCAGTGAAATTTTGAGCTGTCTGTGTTTGCTACAAGAGGAGATATCACAAAGTATGCGCTTTTGTTATTTCCATTGCTTTCAATGCATTTTGGCCTAAAACTTGCATTTGCTGTTTTCTCTTAAACGCAACATGGGAGAAAAACCATTTCACATCACATTTGTGGGTCTTGGTCTTCAACACATCCAGTGAAATTTTGAGCTGTCTGTGTTTGCTACAAGAGGAGATATCACAAAGTATGCGCTTTTGTTGTTTTCATTGCTTTCAATGCATTTTGGCCTAAAACGTGCATTTGCTGTTTTCTCTCAAACGCAACATGGGAGAAAAACCATTTCACATCACATTTGTGGGTCTTGGTCTTCAACACATCCAGTGAAATTTTGAGCTGTCTGTGTTTGCTACAAGAGGAGATATCACAAAGTTTGAACTTTTGTTATTTCCATTGCTTTCAATGCATTTTGGCCTAAAACTTGCATTTGCTGTTTTCTCTTAAACGCAACATGGGAGAAAAACCATTTCACATCACATTTGTGGGTTTTGGTCTTCAACACATCCAGTGAAATTTTGAGCTGTCTGTGTTTGCTACAAGAGGAGATAACACAAAGTATGCGCTTTTGTTGTTTCCATTGCTTTCAATGCATTTTGGCCTAAAACGTGCATTTGCTGTTTTCTCTTAAACGCAACATGGGAGAAAAACCATTTCACATCACATTTGTGGGTCTTGGTCTTCAACACATCCAGTGAAATTTTGAGCTGTCTGTGTTTGCTACAAGAGGAGATATCACAAAGTATGCGCTTTTGTTGTTTTCATTGCTTTCAATGCATTTTGGCCTAAAACGTGCATTTCCGTTTTCTCTTAAACGCAACATGGGAGAAAAACCATTTCACATCACATTTGTGGGTCTTGGTCTTCAACACATCCAGTGAAATTTTGAGCTGTCTGTGTTTGCTACAAGAGGAGATATCACAAAGTATGCGCTTTTGTTGTTTTCATTGCTTTCAATGCATTTTGGCCTAAAACGTGCATTTGCTGTTTTCTCTTAAACGCAACATGGGAGAAAAACCATTTCACATCACATTTGTGGGTCTTGGTCTTCAACACATCCAGTGAAATTTTGAGCTGTCTGTGTTTGCTACAAGAGGAGATATCACAAAGTTTGAACTTTTGTTATTTCCATTGCTTTCAATGCATTTTGGCCTAAAACTTGCATTTGCTGTTTTCTCTTAAACGCAACATGGGAGAAAAACCATTTCACATCAGATTTGTGGGTCTTGGTCTTCAACACATCCAGTGAAATTTTGAGCTGTCTGTGTTTGCTACAAGAGGAGATATCACAAAGTATGCGCTTTTGTTGTTTTCATTGCTTTCAATGCATTTTGGCCTAAAACGAGCATTTGCTGTTTTCTCTTACACGCAACATGGGAGAAAAACCATTTCACATCACATTTGTGGGTTTTGGTCTTCAACACATCCAGTGAAATTTTGAGCTGTCTGTGTTTGCTACAAGAGGAGATAACACAAAGTATGCGCTTTTGTTATTTTCATTGCTTTCAATGCATTTTGGCCTAAAACGTGCATTTGCTGTTTTCTCTTAAACGCAACATGGGAGAAAAACCATTTCACATCACATTTGTGGGTCTTGGTCTTCAACACATCCAGTGAAATTTTGAGCTGTCTGTGTTTGCTACAAGAGGAGATAACACAAAGTATGCGCTTTTGTTGTTTCCATTGCTTTCAATGCATTTTGGCCTAAAACGTGCATTTGCTGTTTTCTCTTAAACGCAACATGGGAGAAAAACCATTTCACATCACATTTGTGGGTCTTGGTCTTCAACACATCCAGTGAAATTTTGAGCTGTCTGTGTTTGCTACAAGAGGAGATATCACAAAGTATGCGCTTTTGTTGTTTCCATTGCTTTCAATGCATTTTGGCCTAAAACGTGCATTTGCTGTTTTCTCTTAAACGCAACATGGGAGAAAAACCATTTCACATCACATTGGTGGGTCTTGGTCTTCAACACATCCAGTGAAAGTTTGAGCTGTCTGTGTTTGCTACAAGAGGAGATATCACAAAGTATGCGCTTTTGTTATTTCCATTGCTTTCAATGCATTTTGGCCTAAAACTTGCATTTGCTGTTTTCTCTTAAACGCAACATGGGAGAAAAACCATTTCACATCACATTTGTGGGTTTTGGTCTTCAACACATCCAGTGAAATTTTGAGCTGTCTGTGTTTGCTACAAGAGGAGATAACACAAAGTATGCGCTTTTGTTGTTTCCATTGCTTTCAATGCATTTTGGCCTAAAACGTGCATTTGCTGTTTTCTCTTAAACGCAACATGGGAGAAAAACCATTTCACATCACATTTGTGGGTCTTGGTCTTCAACACATCCAGTGAAATTTTGAGCTGTCTGTGTTTGCTACAAGAGGAGATATCACAAAGTATGCGCTTTTGTTGTTTTCATTGCTTTCAATGCATTTTGGCCTAAAACGTGCATTTCCGTTTTCTCTTAAACGCAACATGGGAGAAAAACCATTTCACATCACATTTGTGGGTCTTGGTCTTCAACACATCCAGTGAAATTTTGAGCTGTCTGTGTTTGCTACAAGAGGAGATATCACAAAGTATGCGCTTTTGTTGTTTTCATTGCTTTCAATGCATTTTGGCCTAAAACGAGCATTTGCTGTTTTCTCTTACACGCAACATGGGAGAAAAACCATTTCACATCACATTTGTGGGTTTTGGTCTTCAACACATCCAGTGAAATTTTGAGCTGTCTGTGTTTGCTACAAGAGGAGATAACACAAAGTATGCGCTTTTGTTATTTTCATTGCTTTCAATGCATTTTGGCCTAAAACGTGCATTTGCTGTTTTCTCTTAAACGCAACATGGGAGAAAAACCATTTCACATCACATTTGTGGGTCTTGGTCTTCAACACATCCAGTGAAATTTTGAGCTGTCTGTGTTTGCTACAAGAGGAGATAACACAAAGTATGCGCTTTTGTTGTTTCCATTGCTTTCAATGCATTTTGGCCTAAAACGTGCATTTGCTGTTTTCTCTTAAACGCAACATGGGAGAAAAACCATTTCACATCACATTTGTGGGTCTTGGTCTTCAACACATCCAGTGAAATTTTGAGCTGTCTGTTTTTGCTACAAGAGGAGATATCACAAAGTATGCGCTTTTGTTGTTTCCATTGCTTTCAATGCATTTTGGCCTAAAACGTGCATTTGCTGTTTTCTCTTAAACGCAACATGGGAGAAAAACCATTTCACATCACATTGGTGGGTCTTGGTCTTCAACACATCCAGTGAAAGTTTGAGCTGTCTGTGTTTGCTACAAGAGGAGATATCACAAAGTATGCGCTTTTGTTATTTCCATTGCTTTCAATGCATTTTGGCCTAAAACTTGCATTTGCTGTTTTCTCTTAAACGCAACATGGGAGAAAAACCATTTCACATCACATTTGTGGGTTTTGGTCTTCAACACATCCAGTGAAATTTTGAGCTGTCTGTGTTTGCTACAAGAGGAGATAACACAAAGTATGCGCTTTTGTTGTTTCCATTGCTTTCAATGCATTTTGGCCTAAAACGTGCATTTGCTGTTTTCTCTTAAACGCAACATGGGAGAAAAACCATTTCACATCACATTTGTGGGTCTTGGTCTTCAACACATCCAGTGAAATTTTGAGCTGTCTGTGTTTGCTACAAGAGGAGATATCACAAAGTATGCGCTTTTGTTGTTTTCATTGCTTTCAATGCATTTTGGCCTAAAACGTGCATTTCCGTTTTCTCTTAAACGCAACATGGGAGAAAAACCATTTCACATCACATTTGTGGGTCTTGGTCTTCAACACATCCAGTGAAATTTTGAGCTGTCTGTGTTTGCTACAAGAGGAGATATCACAAAGTATGCGCTTTTGTTATTTCCATTGCTTTCAATGCATTTTGGCCTAAAACTTGCATTTGCTGTTTTCTCTTAAACGCAACATGGGAGAAAAACCATTTCACATCACATTTGTGGGTCTTGGTCTTCAACACATCCAGTGAAATTTTGAGCTGTCTGTGTTTGCTACAAGAGGAGATATCACAAAGTATGCGCTTTTGTTGTTTTCATTGCTTTCAATGCATTTTGGCCTAAAACGTGCATTTGCTGTTTTCTCTCAAACGCAACATGGGAGAAAAACCATTTCACATCACATTTGTGGGTC
Source organism: Taudactylus pleione (assembly GCA_031769625.1). Taxonomy (NCBI): domain Eukaryota; kingdom Metazoa; phylum Chordata; class Amphibia; order Anura; family Myobatrachidae; genus Taudactylus; species Taudactylus pleione. The sequence continues at coordinate 219,778 of JAUIMM010000363.1, read as the reverse complement.
TTGGTCTTCAACACATCCAGTGAAATTTTGAGCTGTCTGTGTTTGCTACAAGAGGAGATATCACAAAGTTTGAACTTTTGTTATTTCCATTGCTTTCAATGCATTTTGGCCTAAAACTTGCATTTGCTGTTTTCTCTTAAACGCAACATGGGAGAAAAACCATTTCACATCACATTTGTGGGTTTTGGTCTTCAACACATCCAGTGAAATTTTGAGCTGTCTGTGTTTGCTACAAGAGGAGATAACACAAAGTATGCGCTTTTGTTGTTTCCATTGCTTTCAATGCATTTTGGCCTAAAACGTGCATTTGCTGTTTTCTCTTAAACGCAACATGGGAGAAAAACCATTTCACATCACATTTGTGGGTCTTGGTCTTCAACACATCCAGTGAAATTTTGAGCTGTCTGTGTTTGCTACAAGAGGAGATATCACAAAGTATGCGCTTTTGTTGTTTTCATTGCTTTCAATGCATTTTGGCCTAAAACGTGCATTTCCGTTTTCTCTTAAACGCAACATGGGAGAAAAACCATTTCACATCACATTTGTGGGTCTTGGTCTTCAACACATCCAGTGAAATTTTGAGCTGTCTGTGTTTGCTACAAGAGGAGATATCACAAAGTATGCGCTTTTGTTGTTTTCATTGCTTTCAATGCATTTTGGCCTAAAACGTGCATTTGCTGTTTTCTCTTAAACGCAACATGGGAGAAAAACCATTTCACATCACATTTGTGGGTCTTGGTCTTCAACACATCCAGTGAAATTTTGAGCTGTCTGTGTTTGCTACAAGAGGAGATATCACAAAGTTTGAACTTTTGTTATTTCCATTGCTTTCAATGCATTTTGGCCTAAAACTTGCATTTGCTGTTTTCTCTTAAACGCAACATGGGAGAAAAACCATTTCACATCACATTTGTGGGTTTTGGTCTTCAACACATCCAGTGAAATTTTGAGCTGTCTGTGTTTGCTACAAGAGGAGATAACACAAAGTATGCGCTTTTGTTGTTTCCATTGCTTTCAATGCATTTTGGCCTAAAACGTGCATTTGCTGTTTTCTCTTAAACGCAACATGGGAGAAAAACCATTTCACATCACATTTGTGGGTTTTGGTCTTCAACACATCCAGTGAAATTTTGAGCTGTCTGTGTTTGCTACAAGAGGAGATAACACAAAGTATGCGCTTTTGTTGTTTCCATTGCTTTCAATGCATTTTGGCCTAAAACGTGCATTTGCTGTTTTCTCTTAAACGCAACATGGGAGAAAAACCATTTCACATCACATTTGTGGGTCTTGGTCTTCAACACATCCAGTGAAATTTTGAGCTGTCTGTGTTTGCTACAAGAGGAGATATCACAAAGTATGCGCTTTTGTTGTTTTCATTGCTTTCAATGCATTTTGGCCTAAAACGTGCATTTCCGTTTTCTCTTAAACGCAACATGGGAGAAAAACCATTTCACATCACATTTGTGGGTCTTGGTCTTCAACACATCCAGTGAAATTTTGAGCTGTCTGTGTTTGCTACAAGAGGAGATATCACAAAGTATGCGCTTTTGTTGTTTTCATTGCTTTCAATGCATTTTGGCCTAAAACGTGCATTTCCGTTTTCTCTTAAACGCAACATGGGAGAAAAACCATTTCACATCACATTTGTGGGTCTTGGTCTTCAACACATCCAGTGAAATTTTGAGCTGTCTGTGTTTGCTACAAGAGGAGATATCACAAAGTATGCGCTTTTGTTGTTTTCATTGCTTTCAATGCATTTTGGCCTAAAACGTGCATTTGCTGTTTTCTCTTAAACGCAACATGGGAGAAAAACCATTTCACATCACATTTGTGGGTCTTGGTCTTCAACACATCCAGTGAAATTTTGAGCTGTCTGTGTTTGCTACAAGAGGAGATATCACAAAGTTTGAACTTTTGTTATTTCCATTGCTTTCAATGCATTTTGGCCTAAAACTTGCATTTGCTGTTTTCTCTTAAACGCAACATGGGAGAAAAACCATTTCACATCAGATTTGTGGGTCTTGGTCTTCAACACATCCAGTGAAATTTTGAGCTGTCTGTGTTTGCTACAAGAGGAGATATCACAAAGTATGCGCTTTTGTTGTTTTCATTGCTTTCAATGCATTTTGGCCTAAAACGAGCATTTGCTGTTTTCTCTTACACGCAACATGGGAGAAAAACCATTTCACATCACATTTGTGGGTTTTGGTCTTCAACACATCCAGTGAAATTTTGAGCTGTCTGTGTTTGCTACAAGAGGAGATAACACAAAGTATGCGCTTTTGTTATTTTCATTGCTTTCAATGCATTTTGGCCTAAAACGTGCATTTGCTGTTTTCTCTTAAACGCAACATGGGAGAAAAACCATTTCACATCACATTTGTGGGTTTTGGTCTTCAACACATCCATTGAAATTTTGAGCTGTCTGTGTTTGCTACAAGAGGAGATAACACAAAGTATGCGCTTTTGTTGTTTCCATTGCTTTCAATGCATTTTGGCCTAAAACGTGCATTTGCTGTTTTCTCTTAAACGCAACATGGGAGAAAAACCATTTCACATCACATTTGTGGGTCTTGGTCTTCAACACATCCAGTGAAATTTTGAGCTGTCTGTGTTTGCTACAAGAGGAGATATCACAAAGTATGCGCTTTTGTTGTTTTCATTGCTTTCAATGCATTTTGGCCTAAAACGTGCATTTCCGTTTTCTCTTAAACGCAACATGGGAGAAAAACCATTTCACATCACATTTGTGGGTCTTGGTCTTCAACACATCCAGTGAAATTTTGAGCTGTCTGTGTTTGCTACAAGAGGAGATATCACAAAGTATGCGCTTTTGTTGTTTTCATTGCTTTCAATGCATTTTGGCCTAAAACGAGCATTTGCTGTTTTCTCTTACACGCAACATGGGAGAAAAACCATTTCACATCACATTTGTGGGTTTTGGTCTTCAACACATCCAGTGAAATTTTGAGCTGTCTGTGTTTGCTACAAGAGGAGATAACACAAAGTATGCGCTTTTGTTATTTTCATTGCTTTCAATGCATTTTGGCCTAAAACGTGCATTTGCTGTTTTCTCTTAAACGCAACATGGGAGAAAAACCATTTCACATCACATTTGTGGGTCTTGGTCTTCAACACATCCAGTGAAATTTTGAGCTGTCTGTGTTTGCTACAAGAGGAGATAACACAAAGTATGCGCTTTTGTTGTTTCCATTGCTTTCAATGCATTTTGGCCTAAAACGTGCATTTGCTGTTTTCTCTTAAACGCAACATGGGAGAAAAACCATTTCACATCACATTTGTGGGTCTTGGTCTTCAACACATCCAGTGAAATTTTGAGCTGTCTGTGTTTGCTACAAGAGGAGATATCACAAAGTATGCGCTTTTGTTGTTTCCATTGCTTTCAATGCATTTTGGCCTAAAACGTGCATTTGCTGTTTTCTCTTAAACGCAACATGGGAGAAAAACCATTTCACATCACATTGGTGGGTCTTGGTCTTCAACACATCCAGTGAAAGTTTGAGCTGTCTGTGTTTGCTACAAGAGGAGATATCACAAAGTATGCGCTTTTGTTATTTCCATTGCTTTCAATGCATTTTGGCCTAAAACTTGCATTTGCTGTTTTCTCTTAAACGCAACATGGGAGAAAAACCATTTCACATCACATTTGTGGGTTTTGGTCTTCAACACATCCAGTGAAATTTTGAGCTGTCTGTGTTTGCTACAAGAGGAGATAACACAAAGTATGCGCTTTTGTTGTTTCCATTGCTTTCAATGCATTTTGGCCTAAAACGTGCATTTGCTGTTTTCTCTTAAACGCAACATGGGAGAAAAACAATTTCACATCACATTTGTGGGTCTTGGTCTTCAACACATCCAGTGAAATTTTGAGCTGTCTGTGTTTGCTACAAGAGGAGATATCACAAAGTATGCGCTTTTGTTGTTTTCATTGCTTTCAATGCATTTTGGCCTAAAACGTGCATTTCCGTTTTCTCTTAAACGCAACATGGGAGAAAAACCATTTCACATCACATTTGTGGGTCTTGGTCTTCAACACATCCAGTGAAATTTTGAGCTGTCTGTGTTTGCTACAAGAGGAGATATCACAAAGTATGCGCTTTTGTTATTTCCATTGCTTTCAATGCATTTTGGCCTAAAACTTGCATTTGCTGTTTTCTCTTAAACGCAACATGGGAGAAAAACCATTTCACATCACATTTGTGGGTCTTGGTCTTCAACACATCCAGTGAAATTTTGAGCTGTCTGTGTTTGCTACAAGAGGAGATATCACAAAGTATGCGCTTTTGTTGTTTTCATTGCTTTCAATGCATTTTGGCCTAAAACGTGCATTTGCTGTTTTCTCTCAAACGCAACATGGGAGAAAAACCATTTCACATCACATTTGTGGGTCTTGGTCTTCAACACATCCAGTGAAATTTTGAGCTGTCTGTGTTTGCTACAAGAGGAGATATCACAAAGTTTGAACTTTTGTTATTTCCATTGCTTTCAATGCATTTTGGCCTAAAACTTGCATTTGCTGTTTTCTCTTAAACGCAACATGGGAGAAAAACCATTTCACATCACATTTGTGGGTTTTGGTCTTCAACACATCCAGTGAAATTTTGAGCTGTCTGTGTTTGCTACAAGAGGAGATAACACAAAGTATGCGCTTTTGTTGTTTCCATTGCTTTCAATGCATTTTGGCCTAAAACGTGCATTTGCTGTTTTCTCTTAAACGCAACATGGGAGAAAAACCATTTCACATCACATTTGTGGGTCTTGGTCTTCAACACATCCAGTGAAATTTTGAGCTGTCTGTGTTTGCTACAAGAGGAGATATCACAAAGTATGCGCTTTTGTTGTTTTCATTGCTTTCAATGCATTTTGGCCTAAAACGTGCATTTCCGTTTTCTCTTAAACGCAACATGGGAGAAAAACCATTTCACATCACATTTGTGGGTCTTGGTCTTCAACACATCCAGTGAAATTTTGAGCTGTCTGTGTTTGCTACAAGAGGAGATATCACAAAGTATGCGCTTTTGTTGTTTTCATTGCTTTCAATGCATTTTGGCCTAAAACGTGCATTTGCTGTTTTCTCTTAAACGCAACATGGGAGAAAAACCATTTCACATCACATTTGTGGGTCTTGGTCTTCAACACATCCAGTGAAATTTTGAGCTGTCTGTGTTTGCTACAAGAGGAGATATCACAAAGTTTGAACTTTTGTTATTTCCATTGCTTTCAATGCATTTTGGCCTAAAACTTGCATTTGCTGTTTTCTCTTAAACGCAACATGGGAGAAAAACCATTTCACATCAGATTTGTGGGTCTTGGTCTTCAACACATCCAGTGAAATTTTGAGCTGTCTGTGTTTGCTACAAGAGGAGATATCACAAAGTATGCGCTTTTGTTGTTTTCATTGCTTTCAATGCATTTTGGCCTAAAACGAGCATTTGCTGTTTTCTCTTACACGCAACATGGGAGAAAAACCATTTCACATCACATTTGTGGGTTTTGGTCTTCAACACATCCAGTGAAATTTTGAGCTGTCTGTGTTTGCTACAAGAGGAGATAACACAAAGTATGTGCTTTTGTTATTTTCATTGCTTTCAATGCATTTTGGCCTAAAACGTGCATTTGCTGTTTTCTCTTAAACGCAACATGGGAGAAAAACCATTTCACATCACATTTGTGGGTCTTTGTCTTCAACACATCCAGTGAAATTTTGAGCTGTCTGTGTTTGCTACAAGAGGAGATAACACAAAGTATGCGCTTTTGTTGTTTCCATTGCTTTCAATGCATTTTGGCCTAAAACGTGCATTTGCTGTTTTCTCTTAAACGCAACATGGGAGAAAAACCATTTCACATCACATTTGTGGGTCTTGGTCTTCAACACATCCAGTGAAATTTTGAGCTGTCTGTGTTTGCTACAAGAGGAGATATCACAAAGTATGCGCTTTTGTTGTTTCCATTGCTTTCAATGCATTTTGGCCTAAAACTTGCATTTGCTGTTTTCTCTTAAACGCAACATGGGAGAAAAACCATTTCACTTCACATTTGTGGGTCTTGGTATTCAACACATCCAGTGAAATTTTGAGCTGTCTGTGTTTGCTACAAGAGGAGATATCACAAAGTATGCGCTTTTGTTATTTCCATTGCTTTCAATGCATTTTGGAGTAAAACGTGCATTTGCTGTTTTCTCTTAAACGCAACATGGGAGAAAAACGATTTCACATCACATTTGTGGGTTTTTGTCTTCAACACATCCAGTGAAATTTTGAGCTGTCTGTGTTTGCTACAAGAGGAGATATCACAAAGTATGCGCTTTTGTTATTTCCATTGCTTTCAATGCATTTTGGAGTAAAACGTGCATTTGCTGTTTTCTCTTAAACGCAACAAGGGAGAAAAACCATTTCACTTCACATTTGTGGGTCTTGGTCTTCAACACATCCAGTGAAATTTTGAGCTGTCTGTGTTTGCTACAAGAGGAGATATCACAAAGTATGCGCTTTTGTTATTTCCATTGCTTTCAATGCATTTTGGAGTAAAACGTGCATTTGCTGTTTTCTCTTAAACGCAACATGGGAGAAAAACGATTTCACATCACATTTGTGGGTTTTGGTCTTCAACACATCCAGTGAAATTTTGAGCTGTCTGTGTTTGCTACAAGAGGAGATATCACAAAGTATGCACTTTTGTTGTTTTCATTGCTTTCAATGCATTTTGGCCTAAAACGTGCATTTGCTGTTTTCTCTTAAACGCAACATGGGAGAAAAACCATTTCACATCACATTTGTGGGTCTTGGTCTTCAACACATCCATTGAAATTTTGAGCTGTCTGTGTTTGCTACAAGAGGAGATATCACAAAGTTTGAACTTTTGTTATTTCCATTGCTTTCAATGCATTTTGGCCTAAAACTTGCATTTGCTGTTTTCTCTTAAACGCAACATGGGAGAAAAACCATTTCACATCACATTTGTGGGTCTTGGTCTTCAACACATCCAGTGAAATTTTGAGCTGTCTGTGTTTGCTACAAGAGGAGATATCACAAAGTATGCGCTTTTGTTATTTCCATTGCTTTCAATGCATTTTGGCCTAAAACTTGCATTTGCTGTTTTCTCTTAAACGCAACATGGGAGAAAAACCATTTCACATCACATTTGTGGGTTTTGGTCTTCAACACATCCAGTGAAATTTTGAGCTGTCTGTGTTTGCTACAAGAGGAGATAACACAAAGTATGCGCTTTTGTTGTTTCCATTGCTTTCAATGCATTTTGGCCTAAAACGTGCATTTGCTGTTTTCTCTTAAACGCAACATGGGAGAAAAACCATTTCACATCACATTTGTGGGTCTTGGTCTTCAACACATCCAGTGAAATTTTGAGCTGTCTGTGTTTGCTACAAGAGGAGATATCACAAAGTATGCGCTTTTGTTGTTTTCATTGCTTTCAATGCATTTTGGCCTAAAACGTGCATTTCCGTTTTCTCTTAAACGCAACATGGGAGAAAAACCATTTCACATCACATTTGTGGGTCTTGGTCTTCAACACATCCAGTGAAATTTTGAGCTGTCTGTGTTTGCTACAAGAGGAGATATCACAAAGTATGCGCTTTTGTTATTTCCATTGCTTTCAATGCATTTTGGCCTAAAACTTGCATTTGCTGTTTTCTCTTAAACGCAACATGGGAGAAAAACCATTTCACATCACATTTGTGGGTCTTGGTCTTCAACACATCCAGTGAAATTTTGAGCTGTCTGTGTTTGCTACAAGAGGAGATATCACAAAGTATGCGCTTTTGTTGTTTTCATTGCTTTCAATGCATTTTGGCCTAAAACGTGCATTTGCTGTTTTCTCTCAAACGCAACATGGGAGAAAAACCATTTCACATCACATTTGTGGGTCTTGGTCTTCAACACATCCAGTGAAATTTTGAGCTGTCTGTGTTTGCTACAAGAGGAGATGTCACAAAGTATGCGCTTTTGTTGTTTTCATTGCTTTCAATGCATTTTGGCCTAAAACGAGCATTTGCTGTTTTCTCTTAAACGCAACATGGGAGAAAAACCATTTCACATCACATTTGTGGTTTTTGGTCTTCAACACATCCAGTGAAATTTTGAGCTGTCTGTGTTTGCTCCAAGAGGAGATAACACAAAGTATGTGCTTTTGTTGTTTCCATTGCTTTCAATGCATTTTGGAGTAAAACGTGCATTTGCTGTTTTCTCTTAAACGCAACATGGGAGAAAAACGATTTCACATCACATTTGTGGGTTTTGGTCTTCAACACATCCAGTGAAATTTTGAGCTGTCTGTGTTTGCTACAAGAGGAGATATCACAAAGTATGCACTTTTGTTGTTTTCATTGCTTTCAATGCATTTTGGCCTAAAACGTGCATTTGCTGTTTTCTCTTAAACGCAACATGGGAGAAAAACCATTTCACATCACATTTGTGGGTCTTGGTCTTCAACACATCCATTGAAATTTTGAGCTGTCTGTGTTTGCTACAAGAGGAGATATCACAAAGTTTGAACTTTTGTTATTTCCATTGCTTTCAATGCATTTTGGCCTAAAACTTGCATTTGCTGTTTTCTCTTAAACGCAACATGGGAGAAAAACCATTTCACATCACATTTGTGGGTCTTGGTCTTCAACACATCCAGTGAAATTTTGAGCTGTCTGTGTTTGCTACAAGAGGAGATATCACAAAGTATGCGCTTTTGTTATTTCCATTGCTTTCAATGCATTTTGGCCTAAAACTTGCATTTGCTGTTTTCTCTTAAACGCAACATGGGAGAAAAACCATTTCACATCACATTTGTGGGTTTTGGTCTTCAACACATCCAGTGAAATTTTGAGCTGTCTGTGTTTGCTACAAGAGGAGATAACACAAAGTATGCGCTTTTGTTGTTTCCATTGCTTTCAATGCATTTTGGCCTAAAACGTGCATTTGCTGTTTTCTCTTAAACGCAACATGGGAGAAAAACCATTTCACATCACATTTGTGGGTCTTGGTCTTCAACACATCCAGTGAAATTTTGAGCTGTCTGTGTTTGCTACAAGAGGAGATATCACAAAGTATGCGCTTTTGTTGTTTTCATTGCTTTCAATGCATTTTGGCCTAAAACGTGCATTTCCGTTTTCTCTTAAACGCAACATGGGAGAAAAACCATTTCACATCACATTTGTGGGTCTTGGTCTTCAACACATCCAGTGAAATTTTGAGCTGTCTGTGTTTGCTACAAGAGGAGATATCACAAAGTATGCGCTTTTGTTATTTCCATTGCTTTCAATGCATTTTGGCCTAAAACTTGCATTTGCTGTTTTCTCTTAAACGCAACATGGGAGAAAAACCATTTCACATCACATTTGTGGGTCTTGGTCTTCAACACATCCAGTGAAATTTTGAGCTGTCTGTGTTTGCTACAAGAGGAGATATCACAAAGTATGCGCTTTTGTTGTTTTCATTGCTTTCAATGCATTTTGGCCTAAAACGTGCATTTGCTGTTTTCTCTCAAACGCAACATGGGAGAAAAACCATTTCACATCACATTTGTGGGTCTTGGTCTTCAACACATCCAGTGAAATTTTGAGCTGTCTGTGTTTGCTACAAGAGGAGATATCACAAAGTTTGAACTTTTGTTATTTCCATTGCTTTCAATGCATTTTGGCCTAAAACTTGCATTTGCTGTTTTCTCTTAAACGCAACATGGGAGAAAAACCATTTCACATCACATTTGTGGGTTTTGGTCTTCAACACATCCAGTGAAATTTTGAGCTGTCTGTGTTTGCTACAAGAGGAGATAACACAAAGTATGCGCTTTTGTTGTTTCCATTGCTTTCAATGCATTTTGGCCTAAAACGTGCATTTGCTGTTTTCTCTTAAACGCAACATGGGAGAAAAACCATTTCACATCACATTTGTGGGTCTTGGTCTTCAACACATCCAGTGAAATTTTGAGCTGTCTGTGTTTGCTACAAGAGGAGATATCACAAAGTATGCGCTTTTGTTGTTTTCATTGCTTTCAATGCATTTTGGCCTAAAACGTGCATTTCCGTTTTCTCTTAAACGCAACATGGGAGAAAAACCATTTCACATCACATTTGTGGGTCTTGGTCTTCAACACATCCAGTGAAATTTTGAGCTGTCTGTGTTTGCTACAAGAGGAGATATCACAAAGTATGCGCTTTTGTTGTTTTCATTGCTTTCAATGCATTTTGGCCTAAAACGTGCATTTGCTGTTTTCTCTTAAACGCAACATGGGAGAAAAACCATTTCACATCACATTTGTGGGTCTTGGTCTTCAACACATCCAGTGAAATTTTGAGCTGTCTGTGTTTGCTACAAGAGGAGATATCACAAAGTTTGAACTTTTGTTATTTCCATTGCTTTCAATGCATTTTGGCCTAAAACTTGCATTTGCTGTTTTCTCTTAAATGCAACATGGGAGAAAAACCATTTCACATCAGATTTGTGGGTCTTGGTCTTCAACACATCCAGTGAAATTTTGAGCTGTCTGTGTTTGCTACAAGAGGAGATATCACAAAGTATGCGCTTTTGTTGTTTTCATTGCTTTCAATGCATTTTGGCCTAAAACGAGCATTTGCTGTTTTCTCTTACACGCAACATGGGAGAAAAACCATTTCACATCACATTTGTGGGTTTTGGTCTTCAACACATCCAGTGAAATTTTGAGCTGTCTGTGTTTGCTACAAGAGGAGATAACACAAAGTATGCGCTTTTGTTATTTTCGTTGCTTTCAATGCATTTTGGCCTAAAACGTGCATTTGCTGTTTTCTCTTAAACGCAACATGGGAGAAAAACCATTTCACATCACATTTGTGGGTCTTGGTCTTCAACACATCCAGTGAAATTTTGAGCTGTCTGTGTTTGCTACAAGAGGAGATAACACAAAGTATGCGCTTTTGTTGTTTCCATTGCTTTCAATGCATTTTGGCCTAAAACGTGCATTTGCTGTTTTCTCTTAAACGCAACATGGGAGAAAAACCATTTCACATCACATTTGTGGGTCTTGGTCTTCAACACATCCAGTGAAATTTTGAGCTGTCTGTGTTTGCTACAAGAGGAGATATCACAAAGTATGCGCTTTTGTTGTTTCCATTGCTTTCAATGCATTTTGGCCTAAAACTTGCATTTGCTGTTTTCTCTTAAACGCAACATGGGAGAAAAACCATTTCACTTCACATTTGTGGGTCTTGGTATTCAACACATCCAGTGAAATTTTGAGCTGTCTGTGTTTGCTACAAGAGGAGATATCACAAAGTATGCGCTTTTGTTATTTCCATTGCTTTCAATGCATTTTGGAGTAAAACGTGCATTTGCTGTTTTCTCTTAAACGCAACATGGGAGAAAAACGATTTCACATCACATTTGTGGGTTTTTGTCTTCAACACATCCAGTGAAATTTTGAGCTGTCTGTGTTTGCTACAAGAGGAGATATCACAAAGTATGCGCTTTTGTTATTTCCATTGCTTTCAATGCATTTTGGAGTAAAACGTGCATTTGCTGTTTTCTCTTAAACGCAACAAGGGAGAAAAACCATTTCACTTCTCATTTGTGGGTCTTGGTCTTCAACACATCCAGTGAAATTTTGAGCTGTCTGTGTTTGCTACAAGAGGAGATATCACAAAGTATGCGCTTTTGTTATTTCCATTGCTTTCAATGCATTTTGGAGTAAAACGTGCATTTGCTGTTTTCTCTTAAACGCAACATGGGAGAAAAACGATTTCACATCACATTTGTGGGTTTTGGTCTTCAACACATCCAGTGAAATTTTGAGCTGTCTGTGTTTGCTACAAGAGGAGATATCACAAAGTATGCACTTTTGTTGTTTTCATTGCTTTCAATGCATTTTGGCCTAAAACGTGCATTTGCTGTTTTCTCTTAAACGCAACATGGGAGAAAAACCATTTCACATCACATTTGTGGGTCTTGGTCTTCAACACATCCATTGAAATTTTGAGCTGTCTGTGTTTGCTACAAGAGGAGATATCACAAAGTTTGAACTTTTGTTATTTCCATTGCTTTCAATGCATTTTGGCCTAAAACTTGCATTTGCTGTTTTCTCTTAAACGCAACATGGGAGAAAAACCATTTCACATCACATTTGTGGGTCTTGGTCTTCAACACATCCAGTGAAATTTTGAGCTGTCTGTGTTTGCTACAAGAGGAGATATCACAAAGTATGCGCTTTTGTTATTTCCATTGCTTTCAATGCATTTTGGCCTAAAACTTTCATTTGCTGTTTTCTCTTAAATGCAACATGGGAGAAAAACCATTTCACATCACATTTGTGGGTTTTGGTCTTCAACACATCCAGTGAAATTTTGAGCTGTCTGTGTTTGCTACAAGAGGAGATATCACAAAGTATGTGCTTTTGTTGTTTTCATTGCTTTCAATACATTTTGGCCTAAAAACTTTCATTTGCTGTTTTCTCTTAAACGCAACATGGGAGAAAAACCATTTCACATCACATTTGTGGGTTTTGGTCTTCAACACATCCAGTGAAATTTTGAGCTGTCTGTGTTTGCTACAAGAGGAGATATCACAAAGTATGTGCTTTTGTTGTTTTCATTGCTTTCAATGCATTTTGGCCTAAAACTTGCATTTCCGTTTTCTCTTAAACGCAACATGGGAGAAAAACCATTTCACTTCACATTTGTGGGTCTTGGTATTCAACACATCCAGTGAAATTTTGAGCTGTCTGTGTTTGCTACAAGAGGAGATATTACAAAGTATGCGCTTTTGTTATTTCCATTGCTTTCAATGCATTTTGGAGTAAAACGTGCATTTGCTGTTTTCTCTTAAACGCAACATGGGAGAAAAACGATTTCACATCACATTTGTGGGTTTTTGTCTTCAACACATCCAGTGAAATTTTGAGCTGTCTGTGTTTGCTACAAGAGGAGATATCACAAAGTATGCGCTTTTGTTGTTTTCATTGCTTTCAATGCATTTTGGCCTAAAACGTGCATTTGCTGTTTTCTCTTAAATGCAACATGGGAGAAAAACCATTTCACATCACATTTGTGGGTCTTGGTCTTCAACACATCCAGTGAAATTTTGAGCTGTCTGTGTTTCCTACAAGAGGAGATATCACAAAGTTTGAACTTTTGTTATTTCCATTGCTTTCAATGCATTTTGGCCTAAAACTTGCATTTGCTGTTTTCTCTTAAACGCAACATGGGAGAAAAACCATTTCACATCACATTTGTGGGTTTTGGTCTTCAACACATCCAGTGAAATTTTGAGCTGTCTGTGTTTGCTACAAGAGGAGATATCACAAAGTTTGAACTTTTGTTATTTCCATTGCTTTCAATGCATTTTGGCCTAAAACTTGCATTTGCTGTTTTCTCTTAAACACAACATGGGAGAAAAACCATTTCACATCACATTTGTGGGTCTTGGTCTTCAACACATCCAGTGAAATTTTGAGCTGTCTCTGTTTGCTACAAGAGGAGATATCACAAAGTATGCGCTTTTGTGTTTCCATTGCTTTCAATGCATTTTGGCCTAAAACGTGCATTTGCTGTTTTCTCTCAAACGCAACATGGGAGAAAAACCATTTCACATCACATTTGTGGGTCTTTGTCTTCAACACATCCAGTGAAATTTTGAGCTGTCTGTGTTTGCTACAAGAGGAGATATCACAAAGTATGCACTTTTGTTGTTTCCATTGCTTTCAATGCATTTTGGCCTAAAACGTGGATGTGTTGAAGACCAAGACCCACAAATGTGATGTGAAATGGTTTTTCTCCCATGTTGCGTTTAAGAGAAAACAGCAAATGCAAGTTTTAGGCCAAAATGCATTGAAAGCAATGGAAATAACAAAAGTTCAAACTTTGTGATATCTCCTCTTGTAGCAAACACAGACAGCTCAAAATTTCACTGGATGTGTTGAAGACCAAGACCCACAAATGTGATGTGAAATGGTTTTTCTCCCATGTTGCGTTTGAGAGAAAACAGCAAATGCACGTTTTAGGCCAAAATGCATTGAAAGCAATGGAAACACAAAAGCGCATACTTTGTGTTATCTCCTCTTGTAGCAAATACAGACAGCTCAAAATTTCACTGGATGTGTTGAAGACCAAGACCCACAAATGTGATGTGAAATGGTTTTACTCCCATGTTGCGTTTAAGAGAAAACAGCAAATGCACGTTTTAGGCCAAAATGCATTGAAAGCAATGGAAACAACAAAAGTGCATACTTTGTGATATCTCGTCTTGTAGCAAACACAGACAGCTCAAAATTTCACTGGATGTGTTGAAGACAAAGACCCACAAATGTGATGTGAAATGGTTTTTCTCCCATGTTGCGTTTGAGAGAAAACAGCAAATGCACGTTTTAGGCAAAAATGCATTGAAAGCAATGGAAACACAAAGCGCATACTTTGTGTTATCTCCTCTTGTAGCAAACACAGACAGCTCAAAATTTCACTGGATGTGTTGAAGACCAAAACCCACAAATGTGATGTGAAATGGTTTTTCTCCCATGTTGCGTTTAAGAGAAAACAGCAAATGCACGTTTTAGGCCAAAATGCATTGAAAGCAATGGAAACAACAAAAGCGCATACTTTGCGTTATCTCCTCTTGTAGCAAACACAGACAGCTCAAAATTTCACTGGATGTGTTGAAGACCAAAACCCACAAATGTGATGTGAAATGGTTTATCTCCCATGTTGCGTTTAAGAGAAAACAGCAAATGCAAGTTTTAGGCCAAAATGCATTGAAAGCAATGGAAATAACAAAAGTTCAAACTTTGTGATATCTCCTCTTGTAGCAAACACAGACAGCTCAAAATTTCAATGGATGTGTTGAAGACCAAGACCCACAAATGTGATGTGAAATGGTTTTTCTCCCATTTTGCATTTAAGAGAAAACAGCAAATGCACGTTTTAGGCCAAAATGCATTGAAAGCAATGAAAACAACAAAAGCGCATACTTTGTGATATCTCCTCTTGTAGCAAACACAGACAGCTCAAAATTTCACTGGATGTGTTGAAGACCAAGACCCACAAATGTGATGTGAAATGGTTTTTCTCCCATGTTGCGTTTAAGAGAAAACAGCAAATGCACGTTTTAGGCCAAAATGCATTGAAAGCAATGGAAACAACAAAAGCACATACTTTGTGTTATCTCCTCTTGGAGCAAACACAGACAGCTCAAAATTTCACTGGATGTGTTGAAGACCAAAAACCACAAATGTGATGTGAAATGGTTTTTCTCCCATGTTGCGTTTAAGAGAAAACAGCAAATGCTCGTTTTAGGCCAAAATGCATTGAAAGCAATGAAAACAACAAAAGCGCATACTTTGTGACATCTCCTCTTGTAGCAAACACAGACAGCTCAAAATTTCACTGGATGTGTTGAAGACCAAGACCCACAAATCTGATGTGAAATGGTTTTTCTCCCATGTTGCGTTTAAGAGAAAACAGCAAATGCACGTTTTAGGCCAAAATGCATTGAAAGCAATGGAAACACAAAAGCGCATACTTTGTGTTATCTCCTCTTGTAGCAAACACAGACAGCTCAAAATTTCACTGGATGTGTTGAAGACCAAGACCCACAAATGTGATGTGAAATGGTTTTTCTCCCATGTTGCGTTTAAGAGAAAACAGTAAATGCACGTTTTAGGCCAAAATGCATTGAAAGCAATGGAAACAACAAAAGCGCATACTTTGTGTTATCTCCTCTTGTAGCAAACACAGACAGCTCAAAATTTCACTGGATGTGTTGAAGACCAAAACCCACAAATGTGATGTGAAATGGTTTTTCTCCCATGTTGCGTTTAAGAGAAAACAGCAAATGCAAGTTTTAGGCCAAAATGCATTGAAAGCAATGGAAATAACAAAAGTTCAAACTTTGTGATATCTCCTCTTGTAGCAAACACAGACCGCTCAAAATTTCACTGGATGTGTTGAAGACCAAGACCCACAAATTTGATGTGAAATGGTTTTTCTCCCATGTTGCGTTTAAGAGAAAACAGCAAATGCACGTTTTAGGCCAAAATGCATTGAAAGCAATGAAAACAACAAAAGCGCATACTTTGTGATATCTCCTCTTGTAGCAAACACAGACAGCTCAAAATTTCACTGGATGTGTTGAAGACCAAGACCCACAAATGTGATGTGAAATGGTTTTTCTCCCATGTTGCGTTTAAGAGAAAACAGCAAATGCAAGTTTTAGGCCAAAATGCATTGAAAGCAATGGAAATAACAAAAGCGCATACTTTGTGATATCTCCTCTTGTTGCAAACACAGACAGCTCAAAATTTCACTGGATGTGTTGAAGACCAAAACCCACAAATGTGATGTGAAATGGTTTTTCTCCCATGCTGCGTTTAAGAGAAAACAGCAAATGCAAGTTTTAGGCCAAAATGCATTGAATGCAATGGAAATAACGAAAGCGCATACTTTGTGATATCTCCTCTTGTAGCAAACAGAGACAGCTCAAAATTTCACTGGATGTGTTGAAGACCAAGACCCACAAATGTGATGTGAAATGGTTTTTCTCCCATGTTGTGTTTAAGAGAAAACAGCAAATGCAAGTTTTAGGCCAAAATGCATTGAAAGCAATGAAAATAACAAAAGTTCAAACTTTGTGATATCTCCTCTTGTAGCAAACACAGACAGCTCAAAATTTCACTGGATGTGTTGAAGACCAAAACCCACAAATGTGATGTGAAATGGTTTTTCTCCCATGTTGCGTTTAAGAGAAAACAGCAAATGCAAGTTTTAGGCCAAAATGCATTGAAAGCAATGGAAATAACAAAAGTTCAAACTTTGTGATATCTCCTCTTGTAGCAAACACAGACAGCTCAAAATTTCACTGGATGTGTTGAAGACCAAGACCCACAAATGTGATGTGAAATGGTTTTTCTCCCATGTTGCATTTAAGAGAAAACAGCAAATGCACGTTTTAGGCCAAAATGCATTGAATGCAATGAAAACAACAAAAGCGCATACTTTGTGATATCTCCTCTTGTAGCAAACACAGACAGCTCAAAATTTCACTGGATGTGTTGAAGACCAAAACCCACAAATGTGATGTGAAATCGTTTTTCTCCCATGTTGCGTTTAAGAGAAAACAGCAAATGCACGTTTTACTCCAAAATGCATTGAAAGCAATGGAAATAACAAAAGCGCATACTTTGTGATATCTCCTCTTGTAGCAAACACAGACAGCTCAAAATTTCACTGGATGTGTTGAAGACCAAGACCCACAAATGTGAAGTGAAATGGTTTTTCTCCCATGTTGCGTTTAAGAGAAAACAGCAAATGCAAGTTTTAGGCCAAAATGCATTGAAAGCAATGAAAACAACAAAAGCACATACTTTGTGATATCTCCTCTTGTAGCAAACACAGACAGCTCAAAATTTCACTGGATGTGTTGAAGACCAAAACCCACAAATGTGATGTGAAATGGTTTTTCTCCCATGTTGCGTTTAAGAGAAAACAGCAAATGCAAGTTTTAGGCCAAAATGCATTGAAAGCAATGGAAATAACAAAAGCGCATACTTTGTGATATCTCCTCTTGTAGCAAACACAGACAGCTCAAAATTTCACTGGATGTGTTGAAGACCAAGACCCACAAATGTGATGTGAAATGGTTTTTCTCCCATGTTGCGTTTAAGAGAAAACAGCAAATGCAAGTTTTAGGCCAAAATGCATTGAAAGCAATGGAAATAACAAAAGTTCAAACTTTGTGATATCTCCTCTTGTAGCAAACACAGACAGCTCAAAATTTCACTGGATGTGTTGAAGACCAAGACCCACAAATGTGATGTGAAATGGTTTTTCTCCCATGTTGCGTTTAAGAGAAAACAGCAAATGCACGTTTTAGGCCAAAATGCATTGAAAGCAATGAAAACAACAAAAGCGCATACTTTGTGAAATCTCCTCTTGTAGCAAACACAGACAGCTCAAAATTTCACTGGATGTGTTGAAGACCAAAACCCACAAATGTGATGTGAAATCGTTTTTCTCCCATGTTGCGTTTAAGAGAAAACAGCAAATGCACGTTTTACTCCAAAATGCATTGAAAGCAATGGAAATAACAAAAGCGCATACTTTGTGTTATCTCCTCTTGTAGCAAACACAGACAGCTCAAAATTTCACTGGATGTGTTGAAGACCAAGACCCACAAATGTGATGTGAAATGGTTTTTCTCCCATGTTGCGTTTAAGAGAAAACAGCAAATGCACGTTTTAGGCCAAAATGCATTGAAAGCAATGGAAACACAAAAGTGCATACTTTGTGTTATCTCCTCTTGTAGCAAACACAGACAGCTCAAAATTTCACTGGATGTGTTGAAGACCAAGACCCACAAATGTGATGTGAAATGGTTTTTCTCCCATGTTGCGTTTAAGAGAAAACAGTAAATGCACGTTTTAGGCCAAAATGCATTGAAAGCAATGGAAACAACAAAAGCGCATACTTTGTGTTATCTCCTCTTGTAGCAAACACAGACAGCTCAAAATTTCACTGGATGTGTTGAAGACCAAAACCCACAAATGTGATGTGAAATGGTTTTTCTCCCATGTTGCGTTTAAGAGAAAATAGCAAATGCAAGTTTTAGGCCAAAATGCATTGAAAGCAATGGAAATAACAAAAGCGCATACTTTGTGATATCTCCTCTTGTAGCAAACACAGACAGCTCAAAATTTCACTGGATGTGTTGAAGACCAAGACCCACAAATGTGATGTGAAATGGTTTTTCTCCCATGTTGTGTTTAAGAGAAAACAGCAAATGCAAGTTTTAGGCCAAAATGCATTGAAAGCAATGGAAATAACAAAAGTTCAAACTTTGTGATATCTCCTCTTGTAGCAAACACAGAAAGCTCAAAATTTCACTGGATGTGTTGAAGATCAAAACCCACAAATGTGATGTGAAATGGTTTTTCTTCCATGTTGCGTTTAAGAGAAAACAGCAAATGCAAGTTTTAGGCCAAAATGCATTGAAAGCAATGGAAATAACAAAAGTTCAAACTTTGTGATATCTCCTCTTGTAGCAAACACAGACAGCTCAAAATTTCACTGGATGTGTTGAAGACCAAGACCCACAAATGTGATGTGAAATGGTTTTTCTCCCATGTTGCGTTTAAGAGAAAACAGCAAATGCACGTTTTAGGCCAAAATGCATTGAAAGCAATAAAAACAACAAAAGCGCATACTTTGTGATATCTCCTCTTGTAGCAAACACAGACAGCTCAAAATTTCACTGGATGTGTTGAAGACCAAAACCCACAAATGTGATGTGAAATGGTTTTTCTCCCATGTTGCGTTTAAGAGAAAACAGCAAATGCAAGTTTTAGGCCAAAATGCATTGAAAGCAATGGAAATAACAAAAGCGCATACTTTGTGATATCTCCTCTTGTAGCAAACACAGACAGCTCAAAATTTCACTGGATGTGTTGAAGACCAAGACCCACAAATGTGATGTGAAATGGTTTTTCTCCCATGTTGCATTTGAGAGAAAACAGCAAATGCACGTTTTAGGCCAAAATGCATTGAAAGCAATGGAAACACAAAAGCGCATACTTTGTGTTATCTCCTCTTGTAGCAAACACAGACAGCTCAAAATTTCACTGGATGTGTTGAAGACCAAGACCCACAAATGTGATGTGAAATGGTTTTACTCCCATGTTGCGTTTAAGAGAAAACAGCAAATGCACGTTTTAGGACAAAATGCATTGAAAGCAATGGAAACAACAAAAGTGCATACTTTGTGATATCTCGTCTTGTAGCAAACACAGACAGCTCAAAATTTCACTGGATGTGTTGAAGACAAAGACCCACAAATGTGATGTGAAATGGTTTTTCTCCCATGTTGCGTTTGAGAGAAAACAGCAAATGCACGTTTTAGGCAAAAATGCATTGAAAGCAATGGAAACACAAAGCGCATACTTTCTGTTATCTCCTCTT
The DNA here is from genome assembly GCA_031769625.1 of Taudactylus pleione. Taxonomy (NCBI): domain Eukaryota; kingdom Metazoa; phylum Chordata; class Amphibia; order Anura; family Myobatrachidae; genus Taudactylus; species Taudactylus pleione. The sequence continues at coordinate 199,836 of JAUIMM010000363.1, read as the reverse complement.
GTAGCAAACACAGACAGCTCAAAATTTCACTGGATGTGTTGAAGACCAAAACCCACAAATGTGATGTGAAATGGTTTTTCTCCCATGTTGCGTTTAAGAGAAAACAGCAAATGCACGTTTTAGGCCAAAATGCATTGAAAGCAATGGAAACAACAAAAGCGCATACTTTGCGTTATCTCCTCTTGTAGCAAACACAGACAGCTCAAAATTTCACTGGATGTGTTGAAGACCAAAACCCACAAATGTGATGTGAAATGGTTTATCTCCCATGTTGCGTTTAAGAGAAAACAGCAAATGCAAGTTTTAGGCCAAAATGCATTGAAAGCAATGGAAATAACAAAAGTTCAAACTTTGTGATATCTCCTCTTGTAGCAAACACAGACAGCTCAAAATTTCACTGGATGTGTTGAAGACCAAGACCCACAAATGTGATGTGAAATGGTTTTTCTCCCATTTACATTTAAGAGAAAACAGCAAATGCACGTTTTAGGCCAAAATGCATTGAAAGCAATGGAAACACAAAAGCGCATACTTTGTGTTATCTCCTCTTGTAGCAAACACAGACAGCTCAAAATTTCACTGGATGTGTTGAAGACCAAGACCCACAAATGTGATGTGAAATGGTTTTTCTCCCATGTTGCGTTTAAGAGAAAACAGTAAATGCACGTTTTAGGCCAAAATGCATTGAAAGCAATGGAAACAACAAAAGCGCATACTTTGTGTTATCTCCTCTTGTAGCAAACACAGACAGCTCAAAATTTCACTGGATGTGTTGAAGACCAAAACCCACAAATGTGATGTGAAATGGTTTTTCTCCCATGTTGCGTTTAAGAGAAAACAGCAAATGCAAGTTTTAGGCCAAAATGCATTGAAAGCAATGGAAATAACAAAAGTTCAAACTTTGTGATATCTCCTCTTGTAGCAAACACAGACAGCTCAAAATTTCACTGGATGTGTTGAAGACCAAGACCCACAAATGTGATGTGAAATGGTTTTTCTCCCATGTTGCGTTTAAGAGAAAACAGCAAATGCACGTTTTAGGCCAAAATGCATTGAAAGCAATGAAAACAACAAAAGCGCATACTTTGTGATATCTCCTCTTGTAGCAAACACAGACAGCTCAAAATTTCACTGGATGTGTTGAAGACCAAAACCCACAAATGTGATGTGAAATGGTTTTTCTCCCATGTTGCGTTTAAGAGAAAACAGCAAATGCAAGTTTTAGGCCAAAATGCATTGAAAGCAATGGAAATAACAAAAGCGCATACTTTGTGATATCTCCTCTTGTTGCAAACACAGACAGCTCAAAATTTCACTGGATGTGTTGAAGACCAAAACCCACAAATGTGATGTGAAATGGTTTTTCTCCCATGCTGCGTTTAAGAGAAAACAGCAAATGCAAGTTTTAGGCCAAAATGCATTGAATGCAATGGAAATAACGAAAGCGCATACTTTGTGATATCTCCTCTTGTAGCAAACAGAGACAGCTCAAAATTTCACTGGATGTGTTGAAGACCAAGACCCACAAATGTGATGTGAAATGGTTTTTCTCCCATGTTGTGTTTAAGAGAAAACAGCAAATGCAAGTTTTAGGCCAAAATGCATTGAAAGCAATGGAAATAACAAAAGTTCAAACTTTGTGATATCTCCTCTTGTAGCAAACACAGACAGCTCAAAATTTCACTGGATGTGTTGAAGACCAAAACCCACAAATGTGATGTGAAATGGTTTTTCTCCCATGTTGCGTTTAAGAGAAAACAGCAAATGCAAGTTTTAGGCCAAAATGCATTGAAAGCAATGGAAATAACAAAAGTTCAAACTTTGTGATATCTCCTCTTGTAGCAAACACAGACAGCTCAAAATTTCACTGGATGTGTTGAAGACCAAGACCCACAAATGTGATGTGAAATGGTTTTTCTCCCATATTGCGTTTAAGAGAAAACAGCAAATGCACGTTTTAGGCCAAAATGCATTGAAAGCAATGAAAACAACAAAAGCGCATACTTTGTGATATCTCCTCTTGTAGCAAACACAGACAGCTCAAAATTTCACTGGATGTGTTGAAGACCAAAACCCACAAATGTGATGTGAAATCGTTTTTCTCCCATGTTGCGTTTAAGAGAAAACAGCAAATGCACGTTTTACTCCAAAATGCATTGAAAGCAATGGAAATAACAAAAGCGCATACTTTGTGATATCTCCTCTTGTAGCAAACACAGACAGCTCAAAATTTCACTGGATGTGTTGAAGACCAAGACCCACAAATGTGAAGTGAAATGGTTTTTCTCCCATGTTGCGTTTAAGAGAAAACAGCAAATGCAAGTTTTAGGCCAAAATGCATTGAAAGCAATGAAAACAACAAAAGCACATACTTTGTGATATCTCCTCTTGTAGCAAACACAGACAGCTCAAAATTTCACTGGATGTGTTGAAGACCAAAACCCACAAATGTGATGTGAAATGGTTTTTCTCCCATGTTGCGTTTAAGAGAAAACAGCAAATGCAAGTTTTAGGCCAAAATGCATTGAAAGCAATGGAAATAACAAAAGCGCATACTTTGTGATATCTCCTCTTGTAGCAAACACAGACAGCTCAAAATTTCACTGGATGTGTTGAAGACCAAGACCCACAAATGTGATGTGAAATGGTTTTTCTCCCATGTTGCGTTTAAGAGAAAACAGCAAATGCAAGTTTTAGGCCAAAATGCATTGAAAGCAATGGAAATAACAAAAGTTCAAACTTTGTGATATCTCCTCTTGTAGCAAACACAGACAGCTCAAAATTTCACTGGATGTGTTGAAGACCAAGACCCACAAATGTGATGTGAAATGGTTTTTCTCCCATGTTGCGTTTAAGAGAAAACAGCAAATGCACGTTTTAGGCCAAAATGCATTGAAAGCAATGAAAACAACAAAAGCGCATACTTTGTGAAATCTCCTCTTGTAGCAAACACAGACAGCTCAAAATTTCACTGGATGTGTTGAAGACCAAAACCCACAAATGTGATGTGAAATCGTTTTTCTCCCATGTTGCGTTTAAGAGAAAACAGCAAATGCACGTTTTACTCCAAAATGCATTGAAAGCAATGGAAATAACAAAAGCGCATACTTTGTGAAATCTCCTCTTGTAGCAAACACAGACAGCTCAAAATTTCACTGGATGTGTTGAAGACCAAGACCCACAAATGTGAAGTGAAATGGTTTTTCTCCCATGTTGCGTTTAAGAGAAAACAGCAAATGCAAGTTTTAGGCCAAAATGCATTGAAAGCAATGAAAACAACAAAAGCACATACTTTGTGATATCTCCTCTTGTAGCAAACACAGACAGCTCAAAATTTCACTGGATGTGTTGAAGACCAAAACCCACAAATGTGATGTGAAATGGTTTTTCTCCCATGTTGCGTTTAAGAGAAAACAGCAAATGCAACTTTTAGGCCAAAATGCATTGAAAGCAATGGAAACAACAAAAGCGCATACTTTGTGATATCTCCTCTTGTAGCAAACACAGACAGCTCAAAATTTCACTGGATGTGTTGAAGACCAAGACCCACAAATGTGATGTGAAATGGTTTTTCTCCCATGTTGCGTTTAAGAGAAAACAGCAAATGCACGTTTTAGGCCAAAATGCATTGAAAGCAATGGAAACAACAAAAGCGCATACTTTGTGATATCTCCTCTTGTAGCAAACACAGACAGCTCAAAATTTCACTGGATGTGTTGAAGACCAAGACCCACAAATGTGATGTGAAATGGTTTTTCTCCCATGTTGCGTTTAAGAGAAAACAGCAAATGCACGTTTTAGGCCAAAATGCATTGAAAGCAATGGAAACACAAAAGCGCATACTTTGTGTTATCTCCTCTTGTAGCAAACACAGACAGCTCAAAATTTCACTGGATGTGTTGAAGACCAAGACCCACAAATGTGATGTGAAATGGTTTTTCTCCCATGTTGCGTTTAAGAGAAAACAGTAAATGCACGTTTTAGGCCAAAATGCATTGAAAGCAATGGAAACAACAAAAGCGCATACTTTGTGTTATCTCCTCTTGTAGCAAACACAGACAGCTCAAAATTTCACTGGATGTGTTGAAGACCAAAACCCACAAATGTGATGTGAAATGGTTTTTCTCCCATGTTGCGTTTAAGAGAAAACAGCAAATGCAAGTTTTAGGCCAAAATGCATTGAAAGCAATGGAAATAACAAAAGCGCATACTTTGTGATATCTCCTCTTGTAGCAAACACAGACAGCTCAAAATTTCACTGGATGTGTTGAAGACCAAGACCCACAAATGTGATGTGAAATGGTTTTTCTCCCATGTTGCGTTTAAGAGAAAACAGCAAATGCACGTTTTAGGCCAAAATGCATTGAAAGCAATGAAAACAACAAAAGCGCATACTTTGTGATATCTCCTCTTGTAGCAAACACAGACAGCTCAAAATTTCACTGGATGTGTTGAAGACCAAAACCCACAAATGTGATGTGAAATGGTTTTTCTCCCATGTTGCGTTTAAGAGAAAACAGCAAATGCAAGTTTTAGGCCAAAATGCATTGAAGCAATGGAAATAACAAAAGCGCATACTTTGTGATATCTCCTCTTGTAGCAAACACAGACAGCTCAAAATTTCACTGGATGTGTTGAAGACCAAGACCCACAAATGTGATGTGAAATGGTTTTTCTCCCATGTTGCGTTTGAGAGAAAACAGCAAATGCACGTTTTAGGCCAAAATGCATTGAAAGCAATGGAAACAACAAAAGCGCATACTTTGTGTTATCTCCTCTTGTAGCAAACACAGACAGCTCAAAATTTCACTGGATGTGTTGAAGACCAAAACCCACAAATGTGATGTGAAATGGTTTTTCTCCCATGTTGCGTTTAAGAGAAAACAGCAAATGCAAGTTTTAGGCCAAAATGCATTGAAAGCAATGGAAATAACAAAAGCGCATACTTTGTGATATCTCCTCTTGTAGCAAACACAGACAGCTCAAAATTTCACTGGATGTGTTGAAGACCAAGACCCACAAATGTGATGTGAAATGGTTTTTCTCCCATGTTGCGTTTAAGAGAAAACAGCAAATGCACGTTTTAGGCCAAAATGCATTGAAAGCAATGAAAACAACAAAAGCGCATACTTTGTGATATCTCCTCTTGTAGCAAACACAGACAGCTCAAAATTTCACTGGATGTGTTGAAGACCAAAACCCACAAATGTGATGTGAAATGGTTTTTCTCCCATGTTGCGTTTAAGAGAAAACAGCAAATGCAAGTTTTAGGCCAAAATGCATTGAAGCAATGGAAATAACAAAAGCGCATACTTTGTGATATCTCCTCTTGTAGCAAACACAGACAGCTCAAAATTTCACTGGATGTGTTGAAGACCAAGACCCACAAATGTGATGTGAAATGGTTTTTCTCCCATGTTGCGTTTGAGAGAAAACAGCAAATGCACGTTTTAGGCCAAAATGCATTGAAAGCAATGGAAACAACAAAAGCGCATACTTTGTGTTATCTCCTCTTGTAGCAAACACAGACAGCTCAAAATTTCACTGGATGTGTTGAAGACCAAAACCCACAAATGTGATGTGAAATGGTTTTTCTCCCATGCTGCGTTTAAGAGAAAACAGCAAATGCAAGTTTTAGGCCAAAATGCATTGAATGCAATGGAAATAACAAAAGCGCATACTTTGTGATATCTCCTCTTGTAGCAAACAGAGACAGCTCAAAATTTCACTGGATGTGTTGAAGACCAAGACCCACAAATGTGATGTGAAATGGTTTTTCTCCCATGTTGTGTTTAAGAGAAAACAGCAAATGCAAGTTTTAGGCCAAAATGCATTGAAAGCAATGGAAATAACAAAAGTTCAAACTTTGTGATATCTCCTCTTGTAGCAAACACAGAAAGCTCAAAATTTCACTGGATGTGTTGAAGATCAAAACCCACAAATGTGATGTGAAATGGTTTTTCTCCCATGTTGCGTTTAAGAGAAAACAGTAAATGCAAGTTTTAGGCCAAAATGCATTGAAAGCAATGGAAATAACAAAAGCGCATACTTTGTGATATCTCCTCTTGTAGCAAACACAGACAGCTCAAAATTTCACTGGATGTGTTGAAGACCAAGACCCACAAATGTGATGTGAAATGGTTTTTCTCCCATGTTGCGTTTAAGAGAAAACAGCAAATGCACGTTTTAGGCCAAAATGCATTGAAAGCAATGGAAACAACAAAAGCGCATACTTTGTGATATCTCCTCTTGTAGCAAACACAGACAGCTCAAAATTTCACTGGATGTGTTGAAGACCAAGACCCACAAATGTGATGTGAAATGGTTTTTCTCCCATGTTGCGTTTAAGAGAAAACAGCAAATGCACGTTTTAGGCCAAAATGCATTGAAAGCAATGGAAACACAAAAGCGCATACTTTGTGTTATCTCCTCTTGTAGCAAACACAGACAGCTCAAAATTTCACTGGATGTGTTGAAGACCAAGACCCACAAATGTGATGTGAAATGGTTTTTCTCCCATGTTGCGTTTAAGAGAAAACAGTAAATGCACGTTTTAGGCCAAAATGCATTGAAAGCAATGGAAACAACAAAAGCGCATACTTTGTGATATCTCCTCTTGTAGCAAACACAGACAGCTCAAAATTTCACTGGATGTGTTGAAGACCAAGACCCACAAATGTGATGTGAAATGGTTTTTCTCCCATGTTGCGTTTAAGAGAAAACAGCAAATGCACGTTTTAGGCCAAAATGCATTGAAAGCAATGGAAACACAAAAGCGCATACTTTGTGTTATCTCCTCTTGTAGCAAACACAGACAGCTCAAAATTTCACCAGATGTGTTGAAGACCAAAACCCACAAATGTGATGTGAAATGGTTTTTCTCCCATGTTGCGTTTAAGAGAAACAGCAAATGCAAGTTTTAGGCCAAAATGCATTGAAAGCAATGGAAATAACAAAAGCGCATACTTTGTGATATCTCCTCTTGTAGCAAACACAGACAGCTCAAAATTTCACTGGATGTGTTGAAGACCAAGACCCACAAATGTGATGTGAAATGGTTTTTCTCCCATGTTGCGTTTGAGAGAAAACAGCAAATGCACGTTTTAGGCCAAAATGCATTGAAAGCAATGGAAACAACAAAAGCGCATACTTTGTGTTATCTCCTCTTGTAGCAAACACAGACAGCTCAAAATTTCACTGGATGTGTTGAAGACCAAAACCCACAAATGTGATGTGAAATGGTTTTTCTCCCATGCTGCGTTTAAGAGAAAACAGCAAATGCAAGTTTTAGGCCAAAATGCATTGAATGCAATGGAAATAACAAAAGCACATACTTTGTGATATCTCCTCTTGTAGCAAACAGATACAGCTCAAAATTTCACTGGATGTGTTGAAGACCAAGACCCACAAATGTGATGTGAAATGGTTTTTCTCCCATGTTGTGTTTAAGAGAAAACAGCAAATGGAAGTTTTAGGCCAAAATGCATTGAAAGCAATGGAAATAACAAAAGTTCAAACTTTGTGATATCTCCTCTTGTAGCAAACACAGAAAGCTCAAAATTTCACTGGATGTGTTGAAGATCAAAACCCACAAATGTGATGTGAAATGGTTTTTCTCCCATGTTGCGTTTAAGAGAAAACAGCAAATGCAAGTTTTAGGCCAAAATGCATTGAAAGCAATGGAAATAACAAAAGTTCAAACTTTGTGATATCTCCTCTTGTAGCAAACACAGACAGCTCAAAATTTCACTGGATGTGTTGAAGACCAAGACCCACAAATGTGATGTGAAATGGTTTTTCTCCCATGTTGCGTTTAAGAGAAAACAGCAAATGCACGTTTTAGGCCAAAATGCATTGAAAGCAATGAAAACAACAAAAGCGCATACTTTGTGATATCTCCTCTTGTAGCAAACACAGACAGCTCAAAATTTCACTGGATGTGTTGAAGACCAAAACCCACAAATGTGATGTGAAATGGTTTTTCTCCCATGTTGCGTTTAAGAGAAAACAGCAAATGCAAGTTTTAGGCCAAAATGCATTGAAAGCAATGGAAATAACAAAAGCGCATACTTTGTGATATCTCCTCTTGTAGCAAACACAGACAGCTCAAAATTTCACTGGATGTGTTGAAGACCAAGACCCACAAATGTGATGTGAAATGGTTTTTCTCCCATGTTGCGTTTAAGAGAAAACAGCAAATGCACGTTTTAGGCCAAAATGCATTGAAAGCAATGAAAACAACAAAAGCGCATACTTTGTGATATCTCCTCTTGTAGCAAACACAGACAGCTCAAAATTTCACTGGATGTGTTGAAGACCAAAACCCACAAATGTGATGTGAAATCGTTTTTCTCCCATGTTGCGTTTAAGAGAAAACAGCAAATGCACGTTTTACTCCAAAATGCATTGAAAGCAATGGAAATAACAAAAGCGCATACTTTGTGATATCTCCTCTTGTAGCAAACACAGACAGCTCAAAATTTCACTGGATGTGTTGAAGACCAAGACCCACAAATGTGAAGTGAAATGGTTTTTCTCCCATGTTGCGTTTAAGAGAAAACAGCAAATGCAAGTTTTAGGCCAAAATGCATTGAAAGCAATGGAAATAACAAAAGCGCATACTTTGTGATATCTCCTCTTGTAGCAAACACAGACAGCTCAAAATTTCACTGGATGTGTTGAAGACCAAGACCCACAAATGTGATGTGAAATGGTTTTTCTCCCATGTTGCGTTTAAGAGAAAACAGCAAATGCACGTTTTAGGCCAAAATGCATTGAAAGCAATGGAAACAACAAAAGCGCATACTTTGTGATATCTCCTCTTGTAGCAAACACAGACAGCTCAAAATTTCACTGGATGTGTTGAAGACCAAGACCCACAAATGTGATGTGAAATGGTTTTTCTCCCATGTTGCGTTTAAGAGAAAACAGCAAATGCACGTTTTAGGCCAAAATGCATTGAAAGCAATGGAAACACAAAAGCGCATACTTTGTGTTATCTCCTCTTGTAGCAAACACAGACAGCTCAAAATTTCACTGGATGTGTTGAAGACCAAGACCCACAAATGTGATGTGAAATGGTTTTTCTCCCATGTTGCGTTTAAGAGAAAACAGTAAATGCACGTTTTAGGCCAAAATGCATTGAAAGCAATGGAAACAACAAAAGCGCATACTTTGTGTTATCTCCTCTTGTAGCAAACACAGACAGCTCAAAATTTCACCGGATGTGTTGAAGACCAAAACCCACAAATGTGATGTGAAATGGTTTTTCTCCCATGTTGCGTTTAAGAGAAAACAGCAAATGCAAGTTTTAGGCCAAAATGCATTGAAAGCAATGGAAATAACAAAAGCGCATACTTTGTGATATCTCCTCTTGTAGCAAACACAGACAGCTCAAAATTTCACTGGATGTGTTGAAGACCAAGACCCACAAATGTGATGTGAAATGGTTTTTCTCCCATGTTGCGTTTGAGAGAAAACAGCAAATGCACGTTTTAGGCCAAAATGCATTGAAAGCAATGGAAACAACAAAAGCGCATACTTTGTGTTATCTCCTCTTGTAGCAAACACAGACAGCTCAAAATTTCACTGGATGTGTTGAAGACCAAAACCCACAAATGTGATGTGAAATGGTTTTTCTCCCATGCTGCGTTTAAGAGAAAACAGCAAATGCAAGTTTTAGGCCAAAATGCATTGAATGCAATGGAAATAACAAAAGCGCATACTTTGTGATATCTCCTCTTGTAGCAAACAGAGACAGCTCAAAATTTCACTGGATGTGTTGAAGACCAAGACCCACAAATGTGATGTGAAATGGTTTTTCTCCCATGTTGTGTTTAAGAGAAAACAGCAAATGCAAGTTTTAGGCCAAAATGCATTGAAAGCAATGGAAATAACAAAAGTTCAAACTTTGTGATATCTCCTCTTGTAGCAAACAGAGAAAGCTCAAAATTTCACTGGATGTGTTGAAGATCAAAACCCACAAATGTGATGTGAAATGGTTTTTCTCCCATGTTGCGTTTAAGAGAAAACAGCAAATGCAAGTTTTAGGCCAAAATGCATTGAAAGCAATGTAAATAACAAAAGTTCAAACTTTGTGATATCTCCTCTTGTAGCAAACACAGACAGCTCAAAATTTCACTGGATGTGTTGAAGACCAAGACCCACAAATGTGATGTGAAATGGTTTTTCTCCCATGTTGCGTTTAAGAGAAAACAGTAAATGCACGTTTTAGGCCAAAATGCATTGAAAGCAATGGAAACAACAAAAGCGCATACTTTGTGATATCTCCTCTTGTAGCAAACACAGAAAGCTCAAAATTTCACTGGATGTGTTGAAGACCAAGACCCACAAATGTGATGTGAAATGGTTTTTCTCCCATGTTGCGTTTAAGAGAAAACAGCAAATGCACGTTTTAGGCCAAAATGCATTGAAAGCAATGGAAACACAAAAGCGCATACTTTGTGTTATCTCCTCTTGTAGCAAACACAGACAGCTCAAAATTTCACCAGATGTGTTGAGGACCAAAACCCACAAATGTGATGTGAAATGGTTTTTCTCCCATGTTGCGTTTAAGAGAAACAGCAAATGCAAGTTTTAGGCCAAAATGCATTGAAAGCAATGGAAATAACAAAAGCGCATACTTTGTGATATCTCCTCTTGTAGCAAACACAGACAGCTCAAAATTTCACTGGATGTGTTGAAGACCAAGACCCACAAATGTGATGTGAAATGGTTTTTCTCCCATGTTGCGTTTGAGAGAAAACAGCAAATGCACGTTTTAGGCCAAAATGCATTGAAAGCAATGGAAACAACAAAAGCGCATACTTTGTGTTATCTCCTCTTGTAGCAAACACAGACAGCTCAAAATTTCACTGGATGTGTTGAAGACCAAAACCCACAAATGTGATGTGAAATGGTTTTTCTCCCATGCTGCGTTTAAGAGAAAACAGCAAATGCAAGTTTTAGGCCAAAATGCATTGAATGCAATGGAAATAACAAAAGCACATACTTTGTGATATCTCCTCTTGTAGCAAACAGAGACAGCTCAAAATTTCACTGGATGTGTTGAAGACCAAGACCCACAAATGTGATGTGAAATGGTTTTTCTCCCATGTTGTGTTTAAGAGAAAACAGCAAATGCAAGTTTTAGGCCAAAATGCATTGAAAGCAATGGAAATAACAAAAGTTCAAACTTTGTGATATCTCCTCTTGTAGCAAACACAGAAAGCTCAAAATTTCACTGGATGTGTTGAAGATCAAAACCCACAAATGTGATGTGAAATGGTTTTTCTCCCATGTTGCGTTTAAGAGAAAACAGCAAATGCACGTTTTAGGCCAAAATGCATTGAAAGCAATGAAAACAACAAAAGCGCATACTTTGTGATATCTCCTCTTGTAGCAAACACAGACAGCTCAAAATTTCACTGGATGTGTTGAAGACCAAGACCCACAAATGTGATGTGAAATGGTTTTTCTCCCATGTTGCGTTTAAGAGAAAACAGCAAATGCACGTTTTAGGCCAAAATGCATTGAAAGCAATGGAAACACAAAAGCGCATACTTTGTGTTATCTCCTCTTGTAGCAAACACAGACAGCTCAAAATTTCACTGGATGTGTTGAAGACCAAGACCCACAAATGTGATGTGAAATGGTTTTTCTCCCATGTTGCGTTTAAGAGAAAACAGTAAATGCACGTTTTAGGCCAAAATGCATTGAAAGCAATGGAAACAACAAAAGCGCATACTTTGTGTTATCTCCTCTTGTAGCAAACACAGACAGCTCAAAATTTCACCGGATGTGTTGAAGACCAAAACCCACAAATGTGATGTGAAATGGTTTTTCTCCCATGTTGCGTTTAAGAGAAAACAGCAAATGCAAGTTTTAGGCCAAAATGCATTGAAAGCAATGGAAATAACAAAAGTGCATACTTTGTGATATCTCCTCTTGTAGCAAACACAGACAGCTCAAAATTTCACTGGATGTGTTGAAGACCAAGACCCACAAATGTGATGTGAAATGGTTTTTCTCCCATGTTGCGTTTGAGAGAAAACAGCAAATGCACGTTTTAGGCCAAAATGCATTGAAAGCAATGGAAACAACAAAAGCGCATACTTTGTGTTATCTCCTCTTGTAGCAAACACAGACAGCTCAAAATTTCACTGGATGTGTTGAAGACCAAAACCCACAAATGTGATGTGAAATGGTTTTTCTCCCATGCTGCGTTTAAGAGAAAACAGCAAATGCAAGTTTTAGGCCAAAATGCATTGAATGCAATGGAAATAACAAAAGCGCATACTTTGTGATATCTCCTCTTGTAGCAAACAGAGACAGCTCAAAATTTCACTGGATGTGTTGAAGACCAAGACCCACAAATGTGATGTGAAATGGTTTTTCTCCCATGTTGTGTTTAAGAGAAAACAGCAAATGCAAGTTTTAGGCCAAAATGCATTGAAAGCAATGGAAATAACAAAAGTTCAAACTTTGTGATATCTCCTCTTGTAGCAAACACAGAAAGCTCAAAATTTCACTGGATGTGTTGAAGATCAAAACCCACAAATGTGATGTGAAATGGTTTTTCTCCCATGTTGCGTTTAAGAGAAAACAGCAAATGCAAGTTTTAGGCCAAAATGCATTGAAAGCAATGGAAATAACAAAAGTTCAAACTTTGTGATATCTCCTCTTGTAGCAAACACAGACAGCTCAAAATTTCACTGGATGTGTTGAAGACCAAGACCCACAAATGTGATGTGAAATGGTTTTTCTCCCATGTTGCGTTTAAGAGAAAACAGTAAATGCACGTTTTAGGCCAAAATGCATTGAAAGCAATGGAAACAACAAAAGCGCATACTTTGTGATATCTCCTCTTGTAGCAAACACAGACAGCTCAAAATTTCACTGGATGTGTTGAAGACCAAGACCCACAAATGTGATGTGAAATGGTTTTCTCCCATGTTGCGTTTAAGAGAAAACAGCAAATGCACGTTTTAGGCCAAAATGCATTGAAAGCAATGGAAACAACAAAAGCGCATACTTTGTGTTATCTCCTCTTGTAGCAAACACAGACAGCTCAAAATTTCACCAGATGTGTTGAAGACCAAAACCCACAAATGTGATGTGAAATGGTTTTTCTCCCATGTTGCGTTTAAGAGAAACAGCAAATGCAAGTTTTAGGCCAAAATGCATTGAAAGCAATGGAAATAACAAAAGCGCATACTTTGTGATATCTCCTCTTGTAGCAAACACAGACAGCTCAAAATTTCACTGGATGTGTTGAAGACCAAGACCCACAAATGTGATGTGAAATGGTTTTTCTCCCATGTTGCGTTTGAGAGAAAACAGCAAATGCACGTTTTAGGCCAAAATGCATTGAAAGCAATGGAAACAACAAAAGCGCATACTTTGTGTTATCTCCTCTTGTAGCAAACACAGACAGCTCAAAATTTCACTGGATGTGTTGAAGACCAAAACCCACAAATGTGATGTGAAATGGTTTTTCTCCCATGCTGCGTTTAAGAGAAAACAGCAAATGCAAGTTTTAGGCCAAAATGCATTGAATGCAATGGAAATAACAAAAGCACATACTTTGTGATATCTCCTCTTGTAGCAAACAGAGACAGCTCAAAATTTCACTGGATGTGTTGAAGACCAAGACCCACAAATGTGATGTGAAATGGTTTTTCTCCCATGTTGTGTTTAAGAGAAAACAGCAAATGCAAGTTTTAGGCCAAAATGCATTGAAAGCAATGGAAATAACAAAAGTTCAAACTTTGTGATATCTCCTCTTGTAGCAAACACAGAAAGCTCAAAATTTCACTGGATGTGTTGAAGATCAAAACCCACAAATGTGATGTGAAATGGTTTTTCTCCCATGTTGCGTTTAAGAGAAAACAGCAAATGCACGTTTTAGGCCAAAATGCATTGAAAGCAATGAAAACAACAAAAGCGCATACTTTGTGATATCTCCTCTTGTAGCAAACACAGACAGCTCAAAATTTCACTGGATGTGTTGAAGACCAAAACCCACAAATGTGATGTGAAATGGTTTTTCTCCCATGTTGCGTTTAAGAGAAAACAGCAAATGCAAGTTTTAGGCCAAAATGCATTGAAAGCAATGGAAATAACAAAAGCGCATACTTTGTGATATCTCCTCTTGTAGCAAACACAGACAGCTCAAAATTTCACTGGATGTGTTGAAGACCAAGACCCACAAATGTGATGTGAAATGGTTTTTCTCCCATGTTGCGTTTAAGAGAAAACAGCAAATGCACGTTTTAGGCCAAAATGCATTGAAAGCAATGAAAACAACAAAAGCGCATACTTTGTGATATCTCCTCTTGTAGCAAACACAGACAGCTCAAAATTTCACTGGATGTGTTGAAGACCAAAACCCACAAATGTGATGTGAAATCGTTTTTCTCCCATGTTGCGTTTAAGAGAAAACAGCAAATGCACGTTTTACTCCAAAATGCATTGAAAGCAATGGAAATAACAAAAGCGCATACTTTGTGATATCTCCTCTTGTAGCAAACACAGACAGCTCAAAATTTCACTGGATGTGTTGAAGACCAAGACCCACAAATGTGATGTGAAATGGTTTTTCTCCCATGTTGTGTTTAAGAGAAAACAGCAAATGCAAGTTTTAGGCCAAAATGCATTGAAAGCAATGGAAATAACAAAAGTTCAAACTTTGTGATATCTCCTCTTGTAGCAAACACAGAAAGCTCAAAATTTCACTGGATGTGTTGAAGATCAAAACCCACAAATGTGATGTGAAATGGTTTTTCTCCCATGTTGCGTTTAAGAGAAAACAGCAAATGCACGTTTTAGGCCAAAATGCATTGAAAGCAATGAAAACAACAAAAGCGCATACTTTGTGATATCTCCTCTTGTAGCAAACACAGACAGCTCAAAATTTCACTGGATGTGTTGAAGACCAAGACCCACAAATGTGATGTGAAATGGTTTTTCTCCCATGTTGCGTTTAAGAGAAAACAGCAAATGCACGTTTTAGGCCAAAATGCATTGAAAGCAATGGAAACACAAAAGCGCATACTTTGTGTTATCTCCTCTTGTAGCAAACACAGACAGCTCAAAATTTCACTGGATGTGTTGAAGACCAAGACCCACAAATGTGATGTGAAATGGTTTTTCTCCCATGTTGCGTTTAAGAGAAAACAGTAAATGCACGTTTTAGGCCAAAATGCATTGAAAGCAATGGAAACAACAAAAGCGCATACTTTGTGTTATCTCCTCTTGTAGCAAACACAGACAGCTCAAAATTTCACCGGATGTGTTGAAGACCAAAACCCACAAATGTGATGTGAAATGGTTTTTCTCCCATGTTGCGTTTAAGAGAAAACAGCAAATGCAAGTTTTAGGCCAAAATGCATTGAAAGCAATGGAAATAACAAAAGTGCATACTTTGTGATATCTCCTCTTGTAGCAAACACAGACAGCTCAAAATTTCACTGGATGTGTTGAAGACCAAGACCCACAAATGTGATGTGAAATGGTTTTTCTCCCATGTTGCGTTTGAGAGAAAACAGCAAATGCACGTTTTAGGCCAAAATGCATTGAAAGCAATGGAAACAACAAAAGCGCATACTTTGTGTTATCTCCTCTTGTAGCAAACACAGACAGCTCAAAATTTCACTGGATGTGTTGAAGACCAAAACCCACAAATGTGATGTGAAATGGTTTTTCTCCCATGCTGCGTTTAAGAGAAAACAGCAAATGCAAGTTTTAGGCCAAAATGCATTGAATGCAATGGAAATAACAAAAGCGCATACTTTGTGATATCTCCTCTTGTAGCAAACAGAGACAGCTCAAAATTTCACTGGATGTGTTGAAGACCAAGACCCACAAATGTGATGTGAAATGGTTTTTCTCCCATGTTGTGTTTAAGAGAAAACAGCAAATGCAAGTTTTAGGCCAAAATGCATTGAAAGCAATGGAAATAACAAAAGTTCAAACTTTGTGATATCTCCTCTTGTAGCAAACACAGAAAGCTCAAAATTTCACTGGATGTGTTGAAGATCAAAACCCACAAATGTGATGTGAAATGGTTTTTCTCCCATGTTGCGTTTAAGAGAAAACAGCAAATGCAAGTTTTAGGCCAAAATGCATTGAAAGCAATGGAAATAACAAAAGTTCAAACTTTGTGATATCTCCTCTTGTAGCAAACACAGACAGCTCAAAATTTCACTGGATGTGTTGAAGACCAAGACCCACAAATGTGATGTGAAATGGTTTTTCTCCCATGTTGCGTTTAAGAGAAAACAGTAAATGCACGTTTTAGGCCAAAATGCATTGAAAGCAATGGAAACAACAAAAGCGCATACTTTGTGATATCTCCTCTTGTAGCAAACACAGACAGCTCAAAATTTCACTGGATGTGTTGAAGACCAAGACCCACAAATGTGATGTGAAATGGTTTTTCTCCCATGTTGCGTTTAAGAGAAAACAGCAAATGCACGTTTTAGGCCAAAATGCATTGAAAGCAATGGAAACACAAAAGCGCATACTTTGTGTTATCTCCTCTTGTAGCAAACACAGACAGCTCAAAATTTCACCAGATGTGTTGAAGACCAAAACCCACAAATGTGATGTGAAATGGTTTTTCTCCCATGTTGCGTTTAAGAGAAACAGCAAATGCAAGTTTTAGGCCAAAATGCATTGAAAGCAATGGAAATAACAAAAGCGCATACTTTGTGATATCTCCTCTTGTAGCAAACACAGACAGCTCAAAATTTCACTGGATGTGTTGAAGACCAAGACCCACAAATGTGATGTGAAATGGTTTTTCTCCCATGTTGCGTTTGAGAGAAAACAGCAAATGCACGTTTTAGGCCAAAATGCATTGAAAGCAATGGAAACAACAAAAGCGCATACTTTGTGTTATCTCCTCTTGTAGCAAACACAGACAGCTCAAAATTTCACTGGATGTGTTGAAGACCAAAACCCACAAATGTGATGTGAAATGGTTTTTCTCCCATGCTGCGTTTAAGAGAAAACAGCAAATGCAAGTTTTAGGCCAAAATGCATTGAATGCAATGGAAATAACAAAAGCACATACTTTGTGATATCTCCTCTTGTAGCAAACAGAGACAGCTCAAAATTTCACTGGATGTGTTGAAGACCAAGACCCACAAATGTGATGTGAAATGGTTTTTCTCCCATGTTGTGTTTAAGAGAAAACAGCAAATGCAAGTTTTAGGCCAAAATGCATTGAAAGCAATGGAAATAACAAAAGTTCAAACTTTGTGATATCTCCTCTTGTAGCAAACACAGAAAGCTCAAAATTTCACTGGATGTGTTGAAGATCAAAACCCACAAATGTGATGTGAAATGGTTTTTCTCCCATGTTGCGTTTAAGAGAAAACAGCAAATGCACGTTTTAGGCCAAAATGCATTGAAAGCAATGAAAACAACAAAAGCGCATACTTTGTGATATCTCCTCTTGTAGCAAACACAGACAGCTCAAAATTTCACTGGATGTGTTGAAGACCAAAACCCACAAATGTGATGTGAAATGGTTTTTCTCCCATGTTGCGTTTAAGAGAAAACAGCAAATGCAAGTTTTAGGCCAAAATGCATTGAAAGCAATGGAAATAACAAAAGCGCATACTTTGTGATATCTCCTCTTGTAGCAAACACAGACAGCTCAAAATTTCACTGGATGTGTTGAAGACCAAGACCCACAAATGTGATGTGAAATGGTTTTTCTCCCATGTTGCGTTTAAGAGAAAACAGCAAATGCAAGTTTTAGGCCAAAATGCATTGAAAGCAATGAAAACAACAAAAGCGCATACTTTGTGATATCTCCTCTTGTAGCAAACACAGACAGCTCAAAATTTCACTGGATGTGTTGAAGACCAAAACCCACAAATGTGATGTGAAATCGTTTTTCTCCCATGTTGCGTTTAAGAGAAAACAGCAAATGCACGTTTTACTCCAAAATGCATTGAAAGCAATGGAAATAACAAAAGCGCATACTTTGTGATATCTCCTCTTGTAGCAAACACAGACAGCTCAAAATTTCACTGGATGTGTTGAAGACCAAGACCCACAAATGTGAAGTGAAATGGTTTTTCTCCCATGTTGCGTTTAAGAGAAAACAGCAAATGCAAGTTTTAGGCCAAAATGCATTGAAAGCAATGGAAATAACAAAAGCGCATACTTTGTGATATCTCCTCTTGTAGCAAACACAGACAGCTCAAAATTTCACTGGATGTGTTGAAGACCAAGACCCACAAATGTGATGTGAAATGGTTTTTCTCCCATGTTGCGTTTAAGAGAAAACAGCAAATGCACGTTTTAGGCCAAAATGCATTGAAAGCAATGGAAACAACAAAAGCGCATACTTTGTGATATCTCCTCTTGTAGCAAACACAGACAGCTCAAAATTTCACTGGATGTGTTGAAGACCAAGACCCACAAATGTGATGTGAAATGGTTTTTCTCCCATGTTGCGTTTAAGAGAAAACAGCAAATGCACGTTTTAGGCCAAAATGCATTGAAAGCAATGGAAACACAAAAGCGCATACTTTGTGTTATCTCCTCTTGTAGCAAACACAGACAGCTCAAAATTTCACTGGATGTGTTGAAGACCAAGACCCACAAATGTGATGTGAAATGGTTTTTCTCCCATGTTGCGTTTAAGAGAAAACAGTAAATGCACGTTTTAGGCCAAAATGCATTGAAAGCAATGGAAACAACAAAAGCGCATACTTTGTGTTATCTCCTCTTGTAGCAAACACAGACAGCTCAAAATTTCACCGGATGTGTTGAAGACCAAAACCCACAAATGTGATGTGAAATGGTTTTTCTCCCATGTTGCGTTTAAGAGAAAACAGCAAATGCAAGTTTTAGGCCAAAATGCATCGAAAGCAATGGAAATAACAAAAGCGCATACTTTGTGATATCTCCTCTTGTAGCAAACACAGACAGCTCAAAATTTCACTGGATGTGTTGAAGACCAAGACCCACAAATGTGATGTGAAATGGTTTTTCTCCCATGTTGCGTTTGAGAGAAAACAGCAAATGCACGTTTTAGGCCAAAATGCATTGAAAGCAATGGAAACAACAAAAGCGCATACTTTGTGTTATCTCCTCTTGTAGCAAACACAGACAGCTCAAAATTTCACTGGATGTGTTGAAGACCAAAACCCACAAATGTGATGTGAAATGGTTTTTCTCCCATGCTGCGTTTAAGAGAAAACAGCAAATGCAAGTTTTAGGCCAAAATGCATTGAATGCAATGGAAATAACAAAAGCGCATACTTTGTGATATCTCCTCTTGTAGCAAACAGAGACAGGTCAAAATTTCACTGGATGTGTTGAAGACCAAGACCCACAAATGTGATGTGAAATGGTTTTTCTCCCATGTTGTGTTTAAGAGAAAACAGCAAATGCAAGTTTTAGGCCAAAATGCATTGAAAGCAATGGAAACACAAAAGCGCATACTTTGTGTTATCTCCTCTTGTAGCAAACACAGACAGCTCAAAATTTCACTGGATGTGTTGAAGACCAAGACCCACAAATGTGATGTGAAATGGTTTTTCTCCCATGTTGCGTTTAAGAGAAAACAGTAAATGCACGTTTTAGGCCAAAATGCATTGAAAGCAATGGAAACAACAAAAGCGCATACTTTGTGTTATCTCCTCTTGTAGCAAACACAGACAGCTCAAAATTTCACCGGATGTGTTGAAGACCAAAACCCACAAATGTGATGTGAAATGGTTTTTCTCCCATGTTGCGTTTAAGAGAAAACAGCAAATGCAAGTTTTAGGCCAAAATGCATCGAAAGCAATGGAAATAACAAAAGCGCATACTTTGTGATATCTCCTCTTGTAGCAAACACAGACAGCTCAAAATTTCACTGGATGTGTTGAAGACCAAGACCCACAAATGTGATGTGAAATGGTTTTTCTCCCATGTTGCGTTTGAGAGAAAACAGCAAATGCACGTTTTAGGCCAAAATGCATTGAAAGCAATGGAAACAACAAAAGCGCATACTTTGTGTTATCTCCTCTTGTAGCAAACACAGACAGCTCAAAATTTCACTGGATGTGTTGAAGACCAAAACCCACAAATGTGATGTGAAATGGTTTTTCTCCCATGCTGCGTTTAAGAGAAAACAGCAAATGCAAGTTTTAGGCCAAAATGCATTGAATGCAATGGAAATAACAAAAGCGCATACTTTGTGATATCTCCTCTTGTAGCAAACAGAGACAGCTCAAAATTTCACTGGATGTGTTGAAGACCAAGACCCACAAATGTGATGTGAAATGGTTTTTCTCCCATGTTGTGTTTAAGAGAAAACAGCAAATGCAAGTTTTAGGCCAAAATGCATTGAAAGCAATGGAAATAACAAAAGTTCAAACTTTGTGATATCTCCTCTTGTAGCAAACACAGAAAGCTCAAAATTTCACTGGATGTGTTGAAGATCAAAACCCACAAATGTGATGTGAAATGGTTTTTCTCCCATGTTGCGTTTAAGAGAAAACAGCAAATGCAAGTTTTAGGCCAAAATGCATTGAAAGCAATGGAAATAACAAAAGTTCAAACTTTGTGATATCTCCTCTTGTAGCAAACACAGACAGCTCAAAATTTCACTGGATGTGTTGAAGACCAAGACCCACAAATGTGATGTGAAATGGTTTTTCTCCCATGTTGCGTTTAAGAGAAAACAGCAAATGCACGTTTTAGGCCAAAATGCATTGAAAGCAATGAAAACAACAAAAGCGCATACTTTGTGATATCTCCTCTTGTAGCAAACACAGACAGCTCAAAATTTCACTGGATGTGTTGAAGACCAAAACCCACAAATTTGATGTGAAATGGTTTTTCTCCCATGTTGCGTTTAAGAGAAAACAGCAAATGCAAGTTTTAGGCCAAAATGCATTGAAAGCAATGGAAATAACAAAAGCGCATACTTTGTGATATCTCCTCTTGTAGCAAACACAGACAGCTCAAAATTTCACTGGATGTGTTGAAGACCAAGACCCACAAATGTGATGTGAAATGGATTTTCTCCCATGTTGCGTTTGAGAGAAAACAGCAAATGCACGTTTTAGGCCAAAATGCATTGAAAGCAATGGAAACAACAAAAGCGCATACTTTGTGTTATCTCCTCTTGTAGCAAACACAGACAGCTCAAAATTTCACTGGATGTGTTGAAGACCAAAACCCACAAATGTGATGTGAAATGGTTTTTCTCCCATGCTGCGTTTAAGAGAAAACAGCAAATGCAAGTTTTAGGCCAAAATGCATTGAATGCAATGGAAATAACAAAAGCGCATACTTTGTGATATCTCCTCTTGTAGCAAACAGAGACAGCTCAAAATTTCACTGGATGTGTTGAAGACCAAGACCCACAAATGTGATGTGAAATGGTTTTTCTCCCATGTTGTGTTTAAGAGAAAACAGCAAATGCAAGTTTTAGGCCAAAATGCATTGAAAGCAATGGAAATAACAAAAGTTCAAACTTTGTGATATCTCCTCTTGTAGCAAACACAGAAGCTCAAAATTTCACTGGATGTGTTGAAGATCAAAACCCACAAATGTGATGTGAAATGGTTTTTCTCCCATGTTGCGTTTAAGAGAAAACAGCAAATGCAAGTTTTAGGCCAAAATGCATTGAAAGCAATGGAAATAACAAAAGTTCAAACTTTGTGATATCTCCTCTTGTAGCAAACACAGACAGCTCAAAATTTCACTGGATGTGTTGAAGACCAAGACCCACAAATGTGATGTGAAATGGTTTTTCTCCCATGTTGCGTTTAAGAGAAAACAGCAAATGCACGTTTTAGGCCAAAATGCATTGAAAGCAATGAAAACAACAAAAGCGCATACTTTGTGATATCTCCTCTTGTAGCAAACACAGACAGCTCAAAATTTCACTGGATGTGTTGAAGACCAAAACCCACAAATGTGATGTGAAATCGTTTTTCTCCCATGTTGCGTTTAAGAGAGAACAGCAAAAGCACGTTTTACTCCAAAATGCATTGAAAGCAATGGAAATAACAAAAGCGCATACTTTGTGATATCTCCTCTTGTAGCAAACACAGACAGCTCAAAATTTCACTGGATGTGTTGAAGACCAAGACTCACAAATGTGAAGTGAAATGGTTTTTCTCCCATGTTGCGTTTAAGAGAAAACAGCAAATGCAAGTTTTAGGCCAAAATGCATTGAAAGCAATGAAAACAACAAAAGCACATACTTTGTGATATCTCCTCTTGTAGCAAACACAGACAGCTCAAAATTTCACTGGATGTGTTGAAGACCAAAACCCACAAATGTGATGTGAAATGGTTTTTCTCCCATGTTGCGTTTAAGAGAAAACAGCAAATGCAAGTTTTAGGCCAAAATGCATTGAAAGCAATGGAAATAACAAAAGCGCATACTTTGTGATATCTCCTCTTGTAGCAAACACAGACAGCTCAAAATTTCACTGGATGTGTTGAAGACCAAGACCCACAAATGTGATGTGAAATGGTTTTTCTCCCATGTTGCATTTAAGAGAAAACAGCAAATGCAAGTTTTAGGCCAAAATGCATTGAAGGCAATGGAAATAACAAAAGTTCAAACTTTGTGATATCTCCTCTTGTAGCAAACACAGACAGCTCAAAATTTCACTGGATGTGTTGAAGACCAAGACCCACAAATGTGATGTGAAATGGTTTTTCTCCCATGTTGCGTTTAAGAGAAAACAGCAAATGCACGTTTTATGCCAAAATGCATTGAAAGCAATGAAAACAACAAAAGCGCATACTTTGTGATATCTCCTCTTGTAGCAAACACAGACAGCTCAAAATTTCACTGGATGTGTTGAAGACCAAAACCCACAAATGTGATGTGAAATCGTTTTTCTCCCATGTTGCGTTTAAGAGAAAACAGCAAATGCACGTTTTACTCCAAAATGCATTGAAAGCAATGGAAATAACAAAAGCGCATACTTTGTGATATCTCCTCTTGTAGCAAACACAGACAGCTCAAAATTTCACTGGATGTGTTGAAGACCAAGACCCACAAATGTGAAGTGAAATGGTTTTTCTCCCATGTTGCGTTTAAGAGAAAACAGCAAATGCAAGTTTTAGGCCAAAATGCATTGAAAGCAATGAAAACAACAAAAGCACATACTTTGTGATATCTCCTCTTGTAGCAAACACAGACAGCTCAAAATTTCACTGGATGTGTTGAAGACCAAAACCCACAAATGTGATGTGAAATGGTTTTTCTCCCATGTTGCGTTTAAGAGAAAACAGCAAATGCAAGTTTTAGGCCAAAATGCATTGAAAGCAATGGAAATAACAAAAGCGCATACTTTGTGATATCTCCTCTTGTAGCAAACACAGACAGCTCAAAATTTCACTGGATGTGTTGAAGACCAAGACCCACAAATGTGATGTGAAATGGTTTTTCTCCCATGTTGCGTTTAAGAGAAAACAGCAAATGCACGTTTTAGGCCAAAATGCATTGAAAGCAATGGAAACAACAAAAGCGCATACTTTGTGTTATCTCCTCTTGTAGCAAACACAGACAGCTCAAAATTTCACTGGATGTGTTGAAGACCAAGACCCACAAATGTGATGTGAAATGGTTTTTCTCCCATGTTGCGTTTAAGAGAAAACAGCAAATGCACGTTTTAGGCCAAAATGCATTGAAAGCAATGAAAATAACAAAAGCGCATACTTTGTGATATCTCCTCTTGTAGCAAACACAGACAGCTCAAAATTTCACTGGATGTGTTGAAGACCAAGACCCACAAATGTGATGTGAAATGGTTTTTCTCCCATGTTGCGTTTAAGAGAAAACAGTAAATGCACGTTTTAGGCCAAAATGCATTGAAAGCAATGGAAACAACAAAAGCGCATACTTTGTGTTATCTCCTCTTGTAGCAAACACAGACAGCTCAAAATTTCACCGGATGTGTTGAAGACCAAAACCCACAAATGTGATGTGAAATGGTTTTTCTCCCATGTTGCGTTTAAGAGAAAACAGCAAATGCAAGTTTTAGGCCAAAATGCATCGAAAGCAATGGAAATAACAAAAGCGCATACTTTGTGATATCTCCTCTTGTAGCAAACACAGACAGCTCAAAATTTCACTGGATGTGTTGAAGACCAAGACCCACAAATGTGATGTGAAATGGTTTTTCTCCCATGTTGCGTTTGAGAGAAAACAGCAAATGCACGTTTTAGGCCAAAATGCATTGAAAGCAATGGAAACAACAAAAGCGCATACTTTGTGTTATCTCCTCTTGTAGCAAACACAGACAGCTCAAAATTTCACTGGATGTGTTGAAGACCAAAACCCACAAATGTGATGTGAAATGGTTTTTCTCCCATGCTGCGTTTAAGAGAAAACAGCAAATGCAAGTTTTAGGCCAAAATGCATTGAATGCAATGGAAATAACAAAAGCGCATACTTTGTGATATCTCCTCTTGTAGCAAACAGAGACAGCTCAAAATTTCACTGGATGTGTTGAAGACCAAGACCCACAAATGTGATGTGAAATGGTTTTTCTCCCATGTTGTGTTTAAGAGAAAACAGCAAATGCAAGTTTTAGGCCAAAATGCATTGAAAGCAATGGAAACACAAAAGCGCATACTTTGTGTTATCTCCTCTTGTAGCAAACACAGACAGCTCAAAATTTCACTGGATGTGTTGAAGACCAAGACCCACAAATGTGATGTGAAATGGTTTTTCTCCCATGTTGCGTTTAAGAGAAAACAGTAAATGCACGTTTTAGGCCAAAATGCATTGAAAGCAATGGAAACAACAAAAGCGCATACTTTGTGTTATCTCCTCTTGTAGCAAACACAGACAGCTCAAAATTTCACCGGATGTGTTGAAGACCAAAACCCACAAATGTGATGTGAAATGGTTTTTCTCCCATGTTGCGTTTAAGAGAAAACAGCAAATGCAAGTTTTAGGCCAAAATGCATCGAAAGCAATGGAAATAACAAAAGCGCATACTTTGTGATATCTCCTCTTGTAGCAAACACAGACAGCTCAAAATTTCACTGGATGTGTTGAAGACCAAGACCCACAAATGTGATGTGAAATGGTTTTTCTCCCATGTTGCGTTTGAGAGAAAACAGCAAATGCACGTTTTAGGCCAAAATGCATTGAAAGCAATGGAAACAACAAAAGCGCATACTTTGTGTTATCTCCTCTTGTAGCAAACACAGACAGCTCAAAATTTCACTGGATGTGTTGAAGACCAAAACCCACAAATGTGATGTGAAATGGTTTTTCTCCCATGCTGCGTTTAAGAGAAAACAGCAAATGCAAGTTTTAGGCCAAAATGCATTGAATGCAATGGAAATAACAAAAGCGCATACTTTGTGATATCTCCTCTTGTAGCAAACAGAGACAGCTCAAAATTTCACTGGATGTGTTGAAGACCAAGACCCACAAATGTGATGTGAAATGGTTTTTCTCCCATGTTGTGTTTAAGAGAAAACAGCAAATGCAAGTTTTAGGCCAAAATGCATTGAAAGCAATGGAAATAACAAAAGTTCAAACTTTGTGATATCTCCTCTTGTAGCAAACACAGAAAGCTCAAAATTTCACTGGATGTGTTGAAGATCAAAACCCACAAATGTGATGTGAAATGGTTTTTCTCCCATGTTGCGTTTAAGAGAAAACAGCAAATGCAAGTTTTAGGCCAAAATGCATTGAAAGCAATGGAAATAACAAAAGTTCAAACTTTGTGATATCTCCTCTTGTAGCAAACACAGACAGCTCAAAATTTCACTGGATGTGTTGAAGACCAAGACCCACAAATGTGATGTGAAATGGTTTTTCTCCCATGTTGCGTTTAAGAGAAAACAGCAAATGCACGTTTTAGGCCAAAATGCATTGAAAGCAAAGAAAACAACAAAAGCGCATACTTTGTGATATCTCCTCTTGTAGCAAACACAGACAGCTCAAAATTTCACTGGATGTGTTGAAGACCAAAACCCACAAATTTGATGTGAAATGGTTTTTCTCCCATGTTGCGTTTAAGAGAAAACAGCAAATGCAAGTTTTAGGCCAAAATGCATTGAAAGCAATGGAAATAACAAAAGCGCATACTTTGTGATATCTCCTCTTGTAGCAAACACAGACAGCTCAAAATTTCACTGGATGTGTTGAAGACCAAGACCCACAAATGTGATGTGAAATGGATTTTCTCCCATGTTGCGTTTGAGAGAAAACAGCAAATGCACGTTTTAGGCCAAAATGCATTGAAAGCAATGGAAACAACAAAAGCGCATACTTTGTGTTATCTCCTCTTGTAGCAAACACAGACAGCTCAAAATTTCACTGGATGTGTTGAAGACCAAAACCCACAAATGTGATGTGAAATGGTTTTTCTCCCATGCTGCGTTTAAGAGAAAACAGCAAATGCAAGTTTTAGGCCAAAATGCATTGAATGCAATGGAAATAACAAAAGCGCATACTTTGTGATATCTCCTCTTGTAGCAAACAGAGACAGCTCAAAATTTCACTGGATGTGTTGAAGACCAAGACCCACAAATGTGATGTGAAATGGTTTTTCTCCCATGTTGTGTTTAAGAGAAAACAGCAAATGCAAGTTTTAGGCCAAAATGCATTGAAAGCAATGGAAATAACAAAAGTTCAAACTTTGTGATATCTCCTCTTGTAGCAAACACAGAAAGCTCAAAATTTCACTGGATGTGTTGAAGATCAAAACCCACAAATGTGATGTGAAATGGTTTTTCTCCCATGTTGCGTTTAAGAGAAAACAGCAAATGCAAGTTTTAGGCCAAAATGCATTGAAAGCAATGGAAATAACAAAAGTTCAAACTTTGTGATATCTCCTCTTGTAGCAAACACAGACAGCTCAAAATTTCACTGGATGTGTTGAAGACCAAGACCCACAAATGTGATGTGAAATGGTTTTTCTCCCATGTTGCGTTTAAGAGAAAACAGCAAATGCACGTTTTAGGCCAAAATGCATTGAAAGCAATGAAAACAACAAAAGCGCATACTTTGTGATATCTCCTCTTGTAGCAAACACAGACAGCTCAAAATTTCACTGGATGTGTTGAAGACCAAAACCCACAAATGTGATGTGAAATCGTTTTTCTCCCATGTTGCGTTTAAGAGAAAACAGCAAATGCACGTTTTACTCCAAAATGCATTGAAAGCAATGGAAATAACAAAAGCGCATACTTTGTGATATCTCCTCTTGTAGCAAACACAGACAGCTCAAAATTTCACTGGATGTGTTGAAGACCAAGACCCACAAATGTGAAGTGAAATGGTTTTTCTCCCATGTTGCGTTTAAGAGAAAACAGCAAATGCAAGTTTTAGGCCAAAATGCATTGAAAGCAATGAAAACAACAAAAGCACATACTTTGTGATATCTCCTCTTGTAGCAAACACAGACAGCTCAAAATTTCACTGGATGTGTTGAAGACCAAAACCCACAAATGTGATGTGAAATGGTTTTTCTCCCATGTTGCGTTTAAGAGAAAACAGCAAATGCAAGTTTTAGGCCAAAATGCATTGAAAGCAATGGAAATAACAAAAGCGCATACTTTGTGATATCTCCTCTTGTAGCAAACACAGACAGCTCAAAATTTCACTGGATGTGTTGAAGACCAAGACCCACAAATGTGATGTGAAATGGTTTTTCTCCCATGTTGCGTTTAAGAGAAAACAGCAAATGCAAGTTTTAGGCCAAAATGCATTGAAGGCAATGGAAATAACAAAAGTTCAAACTTTGTGATATCTCCTCTTGTAGCAAACACAGACAGCTCAAAATTTCACTGGATGTGTTGAAGACCAAGACCCACAAATGTGATGTGAAATGGTTTTTCTCCCATGTTGCGTTTAAGAGAAAACAGCAAATGCACGTTTTATGCCAAAATGCATTGAAAGCAATGAAAACAACAAAAGCGCATACTTTGTGATATCTCCTCTTGTAGCAAACACAGACAGCTCAAAATTTCACTGGATGTGTTGAAGACCAAAACCCACAAATGTGATGTGAAATCGTTTTTCTCCCATGTTGCGTTTAAGAGAAAACAGCAAATGCACGTTTTACTCCAAAATGCATTGAAAGCAATGGAAATAACAAAAGCGCATACTTTGTGATATCTCCTCTTGTAGCAAACACAGACAGCTCAAAATTTCACTGGATGTGTTGAAGACCAAGACCCACAAATGTGAAGTGAAATGGTTTTTCTCCCATGTTGCGTTTAAGAGAAAACAGCAAATGCAAGTTTTAGGCCAAAATGCATTGAAAGCAATGAAAAGAACAAAAGCACATACTTTGTGATATCTCCTCTTGTAGCAAACACAGACAGCTCAAAATTTCACTGGATGTGTTGAAGACCAAAACCCACAAATGTGATGTGAAATGGTTTTTCTCCCATGTTGCGTTTAAGAGAAAACAGCAAATGCAAGTTTTAGGCCAAAATGCATTGAAAGCAATGGAAATAACAAAAGCGCATACTTTGTGATATCTCCTCTTGTAGCAAACACAGACAGCTCAAAATTTCACTGGATGTGTTGAAGACCAAGACCCACAAATGTGATGTGAAATGGTTTTTCTCCCATGTTGCGTTTAAGAGAAAACAGCAAATGCACGTTTTAGGCCAAAATGCATTGAAAGCAATGGAAACAACAAAAGCGCATACTTTGTGTTATCTCCTCTTGTAGCAAACACAGACAGCTCAAAATTTCACTGGATGTGTTGAAGACCAAGACCCACAAATGTGATGTGAAATGGTTTTTCTCCCATGTTGCGTTTAAGAGAAAACAGCAAATGCACGTTTTAGGCCAAAATGCATTGAAAGCAATGAAAATAACAAAAGCGCATACTTTGTGATATCTCCTCTTGTAGCAAACACAGACAGCTCAAAATTTCACTGGATGTGTTGAAGACCAAGACCCACAAATCTGATGTGAAATGGTTTTTCTCCCATGTTGCGTTTAAGAGAAAACAGCAAATGCATGTTTTAGGCCAAAATGCATTGAAAGCAATGGAAATAACAAAAGTTCAAACTTTGTGATATCTCCTCTTGTAGCAAACACAGACAGCTCAAAATTTCACTGGATGTGTTGAAGACCAAGACCCACAAATGTGATGTGAAATGGTTTTTCTCCCATGTTGCGTTTAAGAGAAAACAGCAAATGCACGTTTTAGGCCAAAATGCATTGAAAGCAATGGAAACAACAAAAGCGCATACTTTGTGTTATCTCCTCTTGTAACAAACACAGACAGCTCAAAATTTCACTGGATGTGTTGAAGACCAAAACCCACAAATGTGATGTGAAATGGTTTTTCTCCCATGTTGCGTTTAAGAGAAAACAGCAAATGCAAGTTTTAGGCCAAAATGCATTGAAAGCAATGGAAATAACAAAAGTTCAAACTTTGTGATATCTCCTCTTGTAGCAAACACAGACAGCTCAAAATTTCACTGGATGTGTTGAAGACCAAGACCCACAAATGTGATGTGAAATGGTTTTTCTCCCATGTTGCGTTTGAGAGAAAACAGCAAATGCACGTTTTAGGCCAAAATGCATTGAAAGCAATGGAAACACAAAAGCGCATACTTTGTGTTATCTCCTCTTGTAGCAAACACAGACAGCTCAAAATTTCACTGGATGTGTTGAAGACCAAGTCCCACAAATGTGATGTGAAATGGTTTTACTCCCATGTTGCGTTTAAGAGAAAACAGCAAATGCACGTTTTAGGCCAAAATGCATTGAAAGCAATGAAAACAACAAAAGCGCATACTTTGTGATATCTCCTCTTGTATCAAACACAGACAGCTCAAAATTTCACTGGATGTGTTGAAGACCAAAACCCACAAATGTGATGTGAAATCGTTTTTCTCCCATGTTGCGTTTAAGAGAAAACAGCAAATGCACGTTTTACTCCAAAATGCATTGAAAGCAATGGAAATAACAAAAGCGCATACTTTGTGATATCTCCTCTTGTAGCAAACACAGACAGCTCAAAATTTCACTGGATGTGTTGAAGACCAAGACCCACAAATGTGATGTGAAATGGTTTTTCTCCCATGTTGCGTTTAAGAGAAAACAGCAAATGCACGTTTTAGGCCAAAATGCATTGAAAGCAATGAAAACAACAAAAGCGCATACTTTGTGATATCTCCTCTTGTAGCAAACACAGACAGCTCAAAATTTCACTGGATGTGTTGAAGACCAAAACCCACAAATGTGATGTGAAATCGTTTTTCTCCCATGTTGCGTTTAAGAGAAAACAGCAAATGCACGTTTTACTCCAAAATGCATTGAAAGCAATGGAAATAACAAAAGCGCATACTTTGTGATATCTCCTCTTGTAGCAAACACAGACAGCTCAAAATTTCACTGGATGTGTTGAAGACCAAGACCCACAAATGTGAAGTGAAATGGTTTTTCTCCCATGTTGCGTTTAAGAGAAAACAGCAAATGCAAGTTTTAGGCCAAAATGCATTGAAAGCAATGAAAACAACAAAAGCACATACTTTGTGATATCTCCTCTTGTAGCAAACACAGACAGCTCAAAATTTCACTGGATGTGTTGAAGACCAAAACCCACAAATGTGATGTGAAATGGTTTTTCTCCCATGTTGCGTTTAAGAGAAAACAGCAAATGCAAGTTTTAGGCCAAAATGCATTGAAAGCAATGGAAATAACAAAAGCGCATACTTTGTGATATCTCCTCTTGTAGCAAACACAGACAGCTCAAAATTTCACTGGATGTGTTGAAGACCAAGACCCACAAATGTGATGTGAAATGGTTTTTCTCCCATGTTGCGTTTAAGAGAAAACAGCAAATGCACGTTTTAGGCCAAAATGCATTGAAAGCAATGGAAACAACAAAAGCGCATACTTTGTGATATCTCCTCTTGTAGCAAACACAGACAGCTCAAAATTTCACTGGATGTGTTGAAGACCAAGACCCACAAATGTGATGTGAAATGGTTTTTCTCCCATGTTGCGTTTAAGAGAAAACAGCAAATGCAAGTTTTAGGCCAAAATGCATTGAAAGCAATGGAAACAACAAAAGCGCATACTTTGTGTTATCTCCTCTTGTAGCAAACACAGACAGCTCAAAATTTCACTGGATGTGTTGAAGACCAAGACCCACAAATGTGATGTGAAATGGTTTTTCTCCCATGTTGCGTTTAAGAGAAAACAGCAAATGCACGTTTTAGGCCAAAATGCATTGAAAGCAATGAAAATAACAAAAGCGCATACTTTGTGTTATCTCCTCTTGTAGCAAACACAGACAGCTCAAAATTTCACTGGATGTGTTGAAGACCAAGACCCACAAATGTGATGTGAAATGGTTTTTCTCCCATGTTGCGTTTAAGAGAAAACAGCAAATGCACGTTTTAGGCCAAAATGCATTGAAAGCAATGGAAACACAAAAGCGCATACTTTGTGTTATCTCTTCTTGTAGCAAACACAGACAGCTCAAAATTTCACCGGATGTGTTGAAGACCAAAACCCACAAATGTAATGTGAAATGGTTTTTCTCCCATGTTGCGTTTAAGAGAAAACAGCAAATGCAAGTTTTAGGCCAAAATGCATTGAAAGCAATGGAAATAACAAAAGCGCATACTTTGTGATATCTCCTCTTGTAGCAAACACAGACAGCTCAAAATTTCACTGGATGTGTTGAAGACCAAGACCCACAAATGTGATGTGAAATGGTTTTTCTCCCATGTTGCGTTTGAGAGAAAACAGCAAATGCACGTTTTAGGCCAAAATGCATTGAAAGCAATGGAAACAACAAAAGCGCATACTTTGTGTTATCTCCTCTTGTAGCAAACACAGACAGCTCAAAATTTCACTGGATGTGTTGAAGACCAAACCCACAAATGTGATGTGAAATGGTTTTTCTCCCATGCTGCGTTTAAGAGAAAACAGCAAATGCAAGTTTTAGGCCAAAATGCATTGAATGCAATGGAAATAACAAAAGCGCATACTTTGTGATATCTCCTCTTGTAGCAAACACAGACAGCTCAAAATTTCACTGGATGTGTTGAAGACCAAGACCCACAAATGTGATGTGAAATGGTTTTTCTCCCATGTTGCGTTTAAGAGAAAACAGCAAATGCACGTTTTAGGCCAAAATGCATTGAAAGCAATGAAAACAACAAAAGCGCATACTTTGTGATATCTCCTCTTGTAGCAAACACAGACAGCTCAAAATTTCACTGGATGTGTTGAAGACCAAAACCCACAAATGTGATGTGAAATCGTTTTTCTCCCATGTTGCGTTTAAGAGAAAACAGCAAATGCAAGTTTTACTCCAAAATGCATTGAAAGCAATGGAAATAACAAAAGCGCATACTTTGTGATATCTCCTCTTGTAGCAAACACAGACAGCTCAAAATTTCACTGGATGTGTTGAAGATCAAAACCCACAAATGTGATGTGAAATGGTTTTTCTCCCATGTTGCGTTTAAGAGAAAACAGCAAATGCACGTTTTAGGCCAAAATGCATTGAAAGCAATGAAAACAACAAAAGCGCATACTTTGTGATATCTCCTCTTGTAGCAAACACAGACAGCTCAAAATTTCACTGGATGTGTTGAAGACCAAAACCCACAAATGTGATGTGAAATGGTTTTTCTCCCATGTTGCGTTTAAGAGAAAACAGCAAATGCAAGTTTTAGGCCAAAATGCATTGAAAGCAATGGAAATAACAAAAGCGCATACTTTGTGATATCTCCTCTTGTAGCAAACACAGACAGCTCAAAATTTCACTGGATGTGTTGAAGACCAAGACCCACAAATGTGACGTGAAATGGTTTTTCTCCCATGTTGCGTTTAAGAGAAAACAGCAAATGCACGTTTTAGGCCAAAATGCATTGAAAGCAATGAAAACAACAAAAGCGCATACTTTGTGATATCTCCTCTTGTAGCAAACACAGACAGCTCAAAATTTCACTGGATGTGTTGAAGACCAAGACCCACAAATGTGATGTGAAATGGTTTTTCTCCCATGTTGCGTTTGAGAGAAAACAGCAAATGCACGTTTTAGGCCAAAATGCATTGAAAGCAATGGAAACACAAAAGCGCATACTTTGTGTTATCTCCTCTTGTAGCAAACACAGACAGCTCAAAATTTCACTGGATGTGTTGAAGACCAAGTCCCACAAATGTGATGTGAAATGGTTTTACTCCCATGTTGCGTTTAAGAGAAAACAGCAAATGCACGTTTTAGGCCAAAATGCATTGAAAGCAATGAAAACAACAAAAGCGCATACTTTGTGATATCTCCTCTTGTATCAAACACAGACAGCTCAAAATTTCACTGGATGTGTTGAAGACCAAAACCCACAAATGTGATGTGAAATCGTTTTTCTCCCATGTTGCGTTTAAGAGAAAACAGCAAATGCACGTTTTACTCCAAAATGCATTGAAAGCAATGGAAATAACAAAAGCGCATACTTTGTGATATCTCCTCTTGTAGCAAACACAGACAGCTCAAAATTTCACTGGATGTGTTGAAGACCAAGACCCACAAATGTGATGTGAAATGGTTTTTCTCCCATGTTGCGTTTAAGAGAAAACAGCAAATGCACGTTTTAGGCCAAAATGCATTGAAAGCAATGAAAACAACAAAAGCGCATACTTTGTGATATCTCCTCTTGTAGCAAACACAGACAGCTCAAAATTTCACTGGATGTGTTGAAGACCAAAACCCACAAATGTGATGTGAAATCGTTTTTCTCCCATGTTGCGTTTAAGAGAAAACAGCAAATGCACGTTTTACTCCAAAATGCATTGAAAGCAATGGAAATAACAAAAGCGCATACTTTGTGATATCTCCTCTTGTAGCAAACACAGACAGCTCAAAATTTCACTGGATGTGTTGAAGACCAAGACCCACAAATGTGAAGTGAAATGGTTTTTCTCCCATGTTGCGTTTAAGAGAAAACAGCAAATGCAAGTTTTAGGCCAAAATGCATTGAAAGCAATGAAAACAACAAAAGCACATACTTTGTGATATCTCCTCTTGTAGCAAACACAGACAGCTCAAAATTTCACTGGATGTGTTGAAGACCAAAACCCACAAATGTGATGTGAAATGGTTTTTCTCCCATGTTGCGTTTAAGAGAAAACAGCAAATGCAAGTTTTAGGCCAAAATGCATTGAAAGCAATGGAAATAACAAAAGCGCATACTTTGTGATATCTCCTCTTGTAGCAAACACAGACAGCTCAAAATTTCACTGGATGTGTTGAAGACCAAGACCCACAAATGTGATGTGAAATGGTTTTTCTCCCATGTTGCGTTTAAGAGAAAACAGCAAATGCACGTTTTAGGCCAAAATGCATTGAAAGCAATGGAAACAACAAAAGCGCATACTTTGTGATATCTCCTCTTGTAGCAAACACAGACAGCTCAAAATTTCACTGGATGTGTTGAAGACCAAGACCCACAAATGTGATGTGAAATGGTTTTTCTCCCATGTTGCGTTTAAGAGAAAACAGCAAATGCAAGTTTTAGGCCAAAATGCATTGAAAGCAATGGAAACAACAAAAGCGCATACTTTGTGTTATCTCCTCTTGTAGCAAACACAGACAGCTCAAAATTTCACTGGATGTGTTGAAGACCAAGACCCACAAATGTGATGTGAAATGGTTTTTCTCCCATGTTGCGTTTAAGAGAAAACAGCAAATGCACGTTTTAGGCCAAAATGCATTGAAAGCAATGAAAATAACAAAAGCGCATACTTTGTGTTATCTCCTCTTGTAGCAAACACAGACAGCTCAAAATTTCACTGGATGTGTTGAAGACCAAGACCCACAAATGTGATGTGAAATGGTTTTTCTCCCATGTTGCGTTTAAGAGAAAACAGCAAATGCACGTTTTAGGCCAAAATGCATTGAAAGCAATGGAAACACAAAAGCGCATACTTTGTGTTATCTCTTCTTGTAGCAAACACAGACAGCTCAAAATTTCACCGGATGTGTTGAAGACCAAAACCCACAAATGTGATGTGAAATGGTTTTTCTCCCATGTTGCGTTTAAGAGAAAACAGCAAATGCAAGTTTTAGGCCAAAATGCATTGAAAGCAATGGAAATAACAAAAGCGCATACTTTGTGATATCTCCTCTTGTAGCAAACACAGACAGCTCAAAATTTCACTGGATGTGTTGAAGACCAAGACCCACAAATGTGATGTGAAATGGTTTTTCTCCCATGTTGCGTTTGAGAGAAAACAGCAAATGCACGTTTTAGGCCAAAATGCATTGAAAGCAATGGAAACAACAAAAGCGCATACTTTGTGTTATCTCCTCTTGTAGCAAACACAGACAGCTCAAAATTTCACTGGATGTGTTGAAGACCAAACCCACAAATGTGATGTGAAATGGTTTTTCTCCCATGCTGCGTTTAAGAGAAAACAGCAAATGCAAGTTTTAGGCCAAAATGCATTGAATGCAATGGAAATAACAAAAGCGCATACTTTGTGATATCTCCTCTTGTAGCAAACACAGACAGCTCAAAATTTCACTGGATGTGTTGAAGACCAAGACCCACAAATGTGATGTGAAATGGTTTTTCTCCCATGTTGCGTTTAAGAGAAAACAGCAAATGCACGTTTTAGGCCAAAATGCATTGAAAGCAATGAAAACAACAAAAGCGCATACTTTGTGATATCTCCTCTTGTAGCAAACACAGACAGCTCAAAATTTCACTGGATGTGTTGAAGACCAAAACCCACAAATGTGATGTGAAATCGTTTTTCTCCCATGTTGCGTTTAAGAGAAAACAGCAAATGCAAGTTTTACTCCAAAATGCATTGAAAGCAATGGAAATAACAAAAGCGCATACTTTGTGATATCTCCTCTTGTAGCAAACACAGACAGCTCAAAATTTCACTGGATGTGTTGAAGATCAAAACCCACAAATGTGATGTGAAATGGTTTTTCTCCCATGTTGCGTTTAAGAGAAAACAGCAAATGCACGTTTTAGGCCAAAATGCATTGAAAGCAATGAAAACAACAAAAGCGCATACTTTGTGATATCTCCTCTTGTAGCAAACACAGACAGCTCAAAATTTCACTGGATGTGTTGAAGACCAAAACCCACAAATGTGATGTGAAATGGTTTTTCTCCCATGTTGCGTTTAAGAGAAAACAGCAAATGCAAGTTTTAGGCCAAAATGCATTGAAAGCAATGGAAATAACAAAAGCGCATACTTTGTGATATCTCCTCTTGTAGCAAACACAGACAGCTCAAAATTTCACTGGATGTGTTGAAGACCAAGACCCACAAATGTGACGTGAAATGGTTTTTCTCCCATGTTGCGTTTAAGAGAAAACAGCAAATGCACGTTTTAGGCCAAAATGCATTGAAAGCAATGAAAACAACAAAAGCGCATACTTTGTGATATCTCCTCTTGTAGCAAACACAGACAGCTCAAAATTTCACTGGATGTGTTGAAGACCAAAACCCACAAATGTGATGTGAAATCGTTTTTCTCCCATGTTGCGTTTAAGAGAAAACAGCAAATGCAAGTTTTACTCCAAAATGCATTGAAAGCAATGGAAATAACAAAAGCGCATACTTTGTGATATCTCCTCTTGTAGCAAACACAGACAGCTCAAAATTTCACTGGATGTGTTGAAGATCAAAACCCACAAATGTGATGTGAAATGGTTTTTCTCCCATGTTGCGTTTAAGAGAAAACAGCAAATGCACGTTTTAGGCCAAAATGCATTGAAAGCAATGAAAACAACAAAAGCGCATACTTTGTGATATCTCCTCTTGTAGCAAACACAGACAGCTCAAAATTTCACTGGATGTGTTGAAGACCAAAACCCACAAATGTGATGTGAAATGGTTTTTCTCCCATGTTGCGTTTAAGAGAAAACAGCAAATGCAAGTTTTAGGCCAAAATGCATTGAAAGCAATGGAAATAACAAAAGCGCATACTTTGTGATATCTCCTCTTGTAGCAAACACAGACAGCTCAAAATTTCACTGGATGTGTTGAAGACCAAGACCCACAAATGTGACGTGAAATGGTTTTTCTCCCATGTTGCGTTTAAGAGAAAACAGCAAATGCACGTTTTAGGCCAAAATGCATTGAAAGCAATGAAAACAACAAAAGCGCATACTTTGTGATATCTCCTCTTGTAGCAAACACAGACAGCTCAAAATTTCACTGGATGTGTTGAAGACCAAAACCCACAAATGTGATGTGAAATGGTTTTTCTCCCATGTTGCGTTTAAGAGAAAACAGCAAATGCAAGTTTTAGGCCAAAATGCATTGAAAGCAATGGAAATAACAAAAGTTCAAACTTTGTGATATCTCCTCTTGTAGCAAACACAGACAGCTCAAAATTTCACTGGATGTGTTGAAGACCAAGACCCACAAATGTGATGTGAAATGGTTTTTCTCCCATGTTGCGTTTAAGAGAAAACAGCAAATGCACGTTTTAGGCCAAAATGCATTGAAAGCAATGAAAACAACAAAAGCGCATACTTTGTGATATCTCCTCTTGTAGCAAACACAGACAGCTCAAAATTTCACTGGATGTGTTGAAGACCAAAACCCACAAATGTGATGTGAAATGGTTTTTCTCCCATGTTGCGTTTAAGAGAAAACAGCAAATGCAAGTTTTAGGCCAAAATGCATTGAAAGCAATGGAAATAACAAAAGCGCATACTTTGTGATATCTCCTCTTGTAGCAAACACAGACAGCTCAAAATTTCACTGGATGTGTTGAAGACCAAGACCCACAAATGTGATGTGAAATGGTTTTTCTCCCATGTTGCGTTTAAGAGAAAACAGCAAATGCACGTTTTAGGCCAAAATGCATTGAAAGCAATGAAAACAACAAAAGCGCATACTTTGTGATATCTCCTCTTGTAGCAAACACAGACAGCTCAAAATTTCACTGGATGTGTTGAAGACCAAAACCCACAAATGTGATGTGAAATCGTTTTTCTCCCATGTTGCGTTTAAGAGAAAACAGCAAATGCACGTTTTACTCCAAAATGCATTGAAAGCAATGGAAATAACAAAAGCGCATACTTTGTGATATCTCCTCTTGTAGCAAACACAGACAGCTCAAAATTTCACTGGATGTGTTGAAGACCAAGACCCACAAATGTGAAGTGAAATGGTTTTTCTCCCATGTTGCGTTTAAGAGAAAACAGCAAATGCAAGTTTTAGGCCAAAATGCATTGAAAGCAATGGAAATACAAAAACGCATACTTTGTGATATCTCCTCTTGTAGCAAACACAGACAGCTCAAAATTTCACTGGATGCGTTGAAGACCAAGACCCACAAATGTGATGTGAAATGGTTTTTCTCCCATGTTGCGTTTAAGAGAAAACAGCAAATGCACGTTTTAGGCCAAAATGCATTGAAAGCAATGGAAACAACAAAAGCGCATACTTTGTGATATCTCCTCTTGTAGCAAACACAGACAGCTCAAAATTTCACTGGATGTGTTGAAGACCAAGACCCACAAATGTGATGTGAAATGGTTTTTCTCCCATGTTGCGTTTAAGAGAAAACAGCAAATGCACCTTTTAGGCCAAAATGCATTGAAAGCAATGGAAACACAAAAGCGCATACTTTGTGTTATCTCCTCTTGTAGCAAACACAGACAGCTCAAAATTTCACTGGATGTGTTGAAGACCAAGACCCACAAATGTGATGTGAAATGGTTTTTCTCCCATGTTGCGTTTAAGAGAAAACAGTAAATGCACGTTTTAGGCCAAAATGCATTGAAAGCAATGGAAACAACAAAAGCGCATACTTTGTGTTATCTCCTCTTGTAGCAAACACAGACAGCTCAAAATTTCACCGGATGTGTTGAAGACCAAAACCCACAAATGTGATGTGAAATGGTTTTTCTCCCATGTTGCGTTTAAGAGAAAACAGCAAATGCAAGTTTTAGGCCAAAATGCATTGAAAGCAATGGAAATAACAAAAGCGCATACTTTGTGATATCTCCTCTTGTAGCAAACACAGACAGCTCAAAATTTCACTGGATGTGTTGAAGACCAAGACCCACAAATGTGATGTGAAATGGTTTTTCTCCCATGTTGCGTTTGAGAGAAAACAGCAAATGCACGTTTTAGGCCAAAATGCATTGAAAGCAATGGAAACAACAAAAGCGCATACTTTGTGTTATCTCCTCTTGTAGCAAACACAGACAGCTCAAAATTTCACTGGATGTGTTGAAGACCAAAACCCACAAATGTGATGTGAAATGGTTTTTCTCCCATGCTGCGTTTAAGAGAAAACAGCAAATGCAAGTTTTAGGCCAAAATGCATTGAATGCAATGGAAATAACAAAAGCGCATACTTTGTGATATCTCCTCTTGTAGCAAACAGAGACAGCTCAAAATTTCACTGGATGTGTTGAAGACCAAGACCCACAAATGTGATGTGAAATGGTTTTTCTCCCATGTTGTGTTTAAGAGAAAACAGCAAATGCAAGTTTTAGGCCAAAATGCATTGAAAGCAATGGAAATAACAAAAGTTCAAACTTTGTGATATCTCCTCTTGTAGCAAACACAGAAAGCTCAAAATTTCACTGGATGTGTTGAAGATCAAAACCCACAAATGTGATGTGAAATGGTTTTTCTCCCATGTTGCGTTTAAGAGAAAACAGCAAATGCAAGTTTTAGGCCAAAATGCATTGAAAGCAATGGAAATAACAAAAGTTTAAACTTTGTGATATCTCCTCTTGTAGCAAACACAGACAGCTCAAAATTTCACTGGATGTGTTGAAGACCAAGACCCACAAATGTGATGTGAAATGGTTTTTCTCCCATGTTGCGTTTAAGAGAAAACAGCAAATGCACGTTTTAGGCCAAAATGCATTGAAAGCAATGAAAACAACAAAAGCGCATACTTTGTGATATCTCCTCTTGTAGCAAACACAGACAGCTCAAAATTTCACTGGATGTGTTGAAGACCAAAACCCACAAATGTGATGTGAAATGGTTTTTCTCCCATGTTGCGTTTAAGAGAAAACAGCAAATGCAAGTTTTAGGCCAAAATGCATTGAAAGCAATGGAAATAACAAAAGCGCATACTTTGTGATATCTCCTCTTGTAGCAAACACAGACAGCTCAAAATTTCACTGGATGTGTTGAAGACCAAGACCCACAAATGTGATGTGAAATGGTTTTTCTCCCATGTTGCGTTTGAGAGAAAACAGCAAATGCACGTTTTAGGCCAAAATGCATTGAAAGCAATGGAAACAACAAAAGCGCATACATGTGTTATCTCCTCTTGTAGCAAACACAGACAGCTCAAAATTTCACTGGATGTGTTGAAGACCAAAACCCACAAATGTGATGTGAAATGGTTTTTCTCCCATGCTGCGTTTAAGAGAAAACAGCAAATGCAAGTTTTAGGCCAAAATGCATTGAATGCAA
The DNA here is from genome assembly GCA_031769625.1 of Taudactylus pleione. Classification (NCBI taxonomy): domain Eukaryota; kingdom Metazoa; phylum Chordata; class Amphibia; order Anura; family Myobatrachidae; genus Taudactylus; species Taudactylus pleione. The sequence goes on along the minus strand of JAUIMM010000363.1, from coordinate 159,426 downwards.
TGGAAATAACAAAAGCGCATACTTTGTGATATCTCCTCTTGTAGCAAACAGAGACAGCTCAAAATTTCACTGGATGTGTTGAAGACCAAGACCCACAAATGTGATGTGAAATGGTTTTTCTCCCATGTTGTGTTTAAGAGAAAACAGCAAATGCAAGTTTTAGGCCAAAATGCATTGAAAGCAATGGAAATAACAAAAGTTCAAACTTTGTGATATCTCCTCTTGTAGCAAACACAGAAAGCTCAAAATTTCACTGGATGTGTTGAAGATCAAAACCCACAAATGTGATGTGAAATGGTTTTTCTCCCATGTTGCGTTTAAGAGAAAACAGCAAATGCAAGTTTTAGGCCAAAATGCATTGAAAGCAATGGAAATAACAAAAGTTCAAACTTTGTGATATCTCCTCTTGTAGCAAACACAGACAGCTCAAAATTTCACTGGATGTGTTGAAGACCAAGACCCACAAATGTGATGTGAAATGGTTTTTCTCCCATGTTGCGTTTAAGAGAAAACAGCAAATGCACGTTTTAGGCAAAAATGCATTGAAAGCAATGAAAACAACAAAAGCGCATACTTTGTGATATCTCCTCTTGTAGCAAACACAGACAGCTCAAAATTTCACTGGATGTGTTGAAGACCAAAACCCACAAATGTGATGTGAAATCGTTTTTCTCCCATGTTGCGTTTAAGAGAAAACAGCAAATGCACGTTTTACTCCAAAATGCATTGAAAGCAATGGAAATAACAAAAGCGCATACTTTGTGATATCTCCTCTTGTAGCAAACACAGACAGCTCAAAATTTCACTGGATGTGTTGAAGACCAAGACCCACAAATGTGAAGTGAAATGGTTTTTCTCCCATGTTGCGTTTAAGAGAAAACAGCAAATGCAAGTTTTAGGCCAAAATGCATTAAAAGCAATGAAAACAACAAAAGCACATACTTTGTGATATCTCCTCTTGTAGCAAACACAGACAGCTCAAAATTTCACTGGATGTGTTGAAGACCAAAACCCACAAATGTGATGTGAAATGGTTTTTCTCCCATGTTGCGTTTAAGAGAAAACAGCAAATGCAAGTTTTAGGCCAAAATGCATTGAAAGCAATGGAAATAACAAAAGCGCATACTTTGTGATATCTCCTCTTGTAGCAAACACAGACAGCTCAAAATTTCACTGGATGTGTTGAAGACCAAGACCCACAAATGTGATGTGAAATGGTTTTTCTCCCATGTTGCGTTTAAGAGAAAACAGCAAATGCAAGTTTTAGGCCAAAATGCATTGAAGGCAATGGAAATAACAAAAGTTCAAACTTTGTGATATCTCCTCTTGTAGCAAACACAGACAGCTCAAAATTTCACTGGATGTGTTGAAGACCAAGACCCACAAATGTGATGTGAAATGGTTTTTCTCCCATGTTGCGTTTAAGAGAAAACAGCAAATGCACGTTTTATGCCAAAATGCATTGAAAGCAATGAAAACAACAAAAGCGCATACTTTGTGATATCTCCTCTTGTAGCAAACACAGACAGCTCAAAATTTCACTGGATGTGTTGAAGACCAAAACCCACAAATGTGATGTGAAATCGTTTTTCTCCCATGTTGCGTTTAAGAGAAAACAGCAAATGCACGTTTTACTCCAAAATGCATTGAAAGCAATGGAAATAACAAAAGCGCATACTTTGTGATATCTCCTCTTGTAGCAAACACAGACAGCTCAAAATTTCACTGGATATGTTGAAGACCAAGACCCACAAATGTGAAGTGAAATGGTTTTTCTCCCATGTTGCATTTAAGAGAAAACAGCAAATGCAAGTTTTAGGCCAAAATGCATTGAAAGCAATGAAAACAACAAAAGCACATACTTTGTGATATCTCCTCTTGTAGCAAACACAGACAGCTCAAAATTTCACTGGATGTGTTGAAGACCAAAACCCACAAATGTGATGTGAAATGGTTTTTCTCCCATGTTGCGTTTAAGAGAAAACAGCAAATGCAAGTTTTAGGCCAAAATGCATTGAAAGCAATGGAAATAACAAAAGCGCATACTTTGTGATATCTCCTCTTGTAGCAAACACAGACAGCTCAAAATTTCACTGGATGTGTTGAAGACCAAGACCCACAAATGTGATGTGAAATGGTTTTTCTCCCATGTTGCGTTTAAGAGAAAACAGCAAATGCACGTTTTAGGCCAAAATGCATTGAAAGCAATGGAAACAACAAAAGCGCATACTTTGTGTTATCTCCTCTTGTAGCAAACACAGACAGCTCAAAATTTCACTGGATGTGTTGAAGACCAAGACCCACAAATGTGATGTGAAATGGTTTTTCTCCCATGTTGCGTTTAAGAGAAAACAGCAAATGCACGTTTTAGGCCAAAATGCATTGAAAGCAATGAAAATAACAAAAGCGCATACTTTGTGATATCTCCTCTTGTAGCAAACACAGACAGATCAAAATTTCACTGGATGTGTTGAAGACCAAGACCCACAAATCTGATGTGAAATGGTTTTTCTCCCATGTTGCGTTTAAGAGAAAACAGCAAATGCATGTTTTAGGCCAAAATGCATTGAAAGCAATGGAAATAACAAAAGTTCAAACTTTGTGATATCTCCTCTTGTAGCAAACACAGACAGCTCAAAATTTCACTGGATGTGTTGAAGACCAAGACCCACAAATGTGATGTGAAATGGTTTTTCTCCCATGTTGCGTTTAAGAGAAAACAGCAAATGCACGTTTTAGGCCAAAATGCATTGAAAGCAATGAAAACAACAAAAGTGCATACTTTGTGATATCTCCTCTTGTAGCAAACACAGACAGCTCAAAATTTCAGTGGATGTGTTGAAGACCAAGACCCACAAATGTGATGTGAAATGGTTTTTCTCCCATGTTGCGTTTAAGAGAAAACAGCAAATGCAAGTTTTAGGCCAAAATGCATTGAAAGCAATGGAAATAACAAAAGCGCATACTTTGTGATATCTCCTCTTGTAGCAAACACAGACAGCTCAAAATTTCACTGGATGTGTTGAAGACCAAGACCCACAAATGTGATGTGAAATGGTTTTTCTCCCATGTTGCGTTTAAGAGAAAACAGCAAATGCACGTTTTAGGCCAAAATGCATTGAAAGCAATGGAAACAACAAAAGCGCATACTTTGTGTTATCTCCTCTTGTAACAAACACAGACAGCTCAAAATTTCACTGGATGTGTTGAAGACCAAAACCCACAAATGTGATGTGAAATGGTTTTTCTCCCATGTTGCGTTTAAGAGAAAACAGCAAATGCAAGTTTTAGGCCAAAATGCATTGAAAGCAATGGAAATAACAAAAGTTCAAACTTTGTGATATCTCCTCTTGTAGCAAACACAGACAGCTCAAAATTTCACTGGATGTGTTGAAGACCAAGACCCACAAATGTGATGTGAAATGGTTTTTCTCCCATGTTGCGTTTGAGAGAAAACAGCAAATGCACGTTTTAGGCCAAAATGCATTGAAAGCAATGAAAACAACAAAAGCGCATACTTTGTGATATCTCCTCTTGTAGCAAACACAGACAGCTCAAAATTTCACTGGATGTGTTGAAGACCAAAACCCACAAATGTGATGTGAAATCGTTTTTCTCCCATGTTGCATTTAATAGAAAACAGCAAATGCACGTTTTACTCCAAAATGCATTGAAAGCAATGGAAATAACAAAAGCGCATACTTTGTGATATCTCCTCTTGTAGCAAACACAGACAGCTCAAAATTTCACTGGATGTGTTGAAGACCAAGACCCACAAATGTGATGTGAAATGGTTTTTCTCCCATGTTGCGTTTAAGAGAAAACAGCAAATGCAAGTTTTAGGCCAAAATGCATTGAAAGCAATGAAAACAACAAAAGCACATACTTTGTGATATCTCCTCTTGTAGCAAACACAGACAGCTCAAAATTTCACTGGATGTGTTGAAGACCAAAACCCACAAATGTGATGTGAAATGGTTTTTCTCCCATGTTGCGTTTAAGAGAAAACAGCAAATGCAAGTTTTAGGCCAAAATGCATTGAAAGCAATGGAAACAACAAAAGCGCATACTTTGTGATATCTCCTCTTGTAGCAAACACAGACAGCTCAAAATTTCACTGGATGTGTTGAAGACCAAGACCCACAAATGTGACGTGAAATGGTTTTTCTCCCATGTTGCATTTAAGAGAAAACAGCAAATGCAAGTTTTAGGCCAAAATGCATTGAAAGCAATGGAAATAACAAAAGTTCAAACTTTGTGATATCTCCTCTTGTAGCAAACACAGACAGCTCAAAATTTCACTGGATGTGTTGAAGACCAAACCCACAAATGTGATGTGAAATGGTTTTTCTCCCATGCTGCGTTTAAGAGAAAACAGCAAATGCAAGTTTTAGGCCAAAATGCATTGAATGCAATGGAAATAACAAAAGCGCATACTTTGTGATATCTCCTCTTGTAGCAAACACAGACAGCTCAAAATTTCACTGGATGTGTTGAAGACCAAGACCCACAAATGTGATGTGAAATGGTTTTTCTCCCATGTTGCGTTTAAGAGAAAACAGCAAATGCACGTTTTAGGCCAAAATGCATTGAAAGCAATGAAAACAACAAAAGCGCATACTTTGTGATATCTCCTCTTGTAGCAAACACAGACAGCTCAAAATTTCACTGGATGTGTTGAAGACCAAAACCCACAAATGTGATGTGAAATCGTTTTTCTCCCATGTTGCGTTTAAGAGAAAACAGCAAATGCAAGTTTTACTCCAAAATGCATTGAAAGCAATGGAAATAACAAAAGCGCATACTTTGTGATATCTCCTCTTGTAGCAAACACAGACAGCTCAAAATTTCACTGGATGTGTTGAAGATCAAAACCCACAAATGTGATGTGAAATGGTTTTTCTCCCATGTTGCGTTTAAGAGAAAACAGCAAATGCACGTTTTAGGCCAAAATGCATTGAAAGCAATGAAAACAACAAAAGCGCATACTTTGTGATATCTCCTCTTGTAGCAAACACAGACAGCTCAAAATTTCACTGGATGTGTTGAAGACCAAAACCCACAAATGTGATGTGAAATGGTTTTTCTCCCATGTTGCGTTTAAGAGAAAACAGCAAATGCAAGTTTTAGGCCAAAATGCATTGAAAGCAATGGAAATAACAAAAGCGCATACTTTGTGATATCTCCTCTTGTAGCAAACACAGACAGCTCAAAATTTCACTGGATGTGTTGAAGACCAAGACCCACAAATGTGACGTGAAATGGTTTTTCTCCCATGTTGCGTTTAAGAGAAAACAGCAAATGCACGTTTTAGGCCAAAATGCATTGAAAGCAATGAAAACAACAAAAGCGCATACTTTGTGATATCTCCTCTTGTAGCAAACACAGACAGCTCAAAATTTCACTGGATGTGTTGAAGACCAAAACCCACAAATGTGATGTGAAATCGTTTTTCTCCCATGTTGCGTTTAAGAGAAAACAGCAAATGCAAGTTTTACTCCAAAATGCATTGAAAGCAATGGAAATAACAAAAGCGCATACTTTGTGATATCTCCTCTTGTAGCAAACACAGACAGCTCAAAATTTCACTGGATGTGTTGAAGATCAAAACCCACAAATGTGATGTGAAATGGTTTTTCTCCCATGTTGCGTTTAAGAGAAAACAGCAAATGCACGTTTTAGGCCAAAATGCATTGAAAGCAATGAAAACAACAAAAGCGCATACTTTGTGATATCTCCTCTTGTAGCAAACACAGACAGCTCAAAATTTCACTGGATGTGTTGAAGACCAAAACCCACAAATGTGATGTGAAATGGTTTTTCTCCCATGTTGCGTTTAAGAGAAAACAGCAAATGCAAGTTTTAGGCCAAAATGCATTGAAAGCAATGGAAATAACAAAAGCGCATACTTTGTGATATCTCCTCTTGTAGCAAACACAGACAGCTCAAAATTTCACTGGATGTGTTGAAGACCAAGACCCACAAATGTGACGTGAAATGGTTTTTCTCCCATGTTGCGTTTAAGAGAAAACAGCAAATGCACGTTTTAGGCCAAAATGCATTGAAAGCAATGAAAACAACAAAAGCGCATACTTTGTGATATCTCCTCTTGTAGCAAACACAGACAGCTCAAAATTTCACTGGATGTGTTGAAGACCAAAACCCACAAATGTGATGTGAAATGGTTTTTCTCCCATGTTGCGTTTAAGAGAAAACAGCAAATGCAAGTTTTAGGCCAAAATGCATTGAAAGCAATGGAAATAACAAAAGTTCAAACTTTGTGATATCTCCTCTTGTAGCAAACACAGACAGCTCAAAATTTCACTGGATGTGTTGAAGACCAAGACCCACAAATGTGATGTGAAATGGTTTTTCTCCCATGTTGCGTTTAAGAGAAAACAGCAAATGCACGTTTTAGGCCAAAATGCATTGAAAGCAATGAAAACAACAAAAGCGCATACTTTGTGATATCTCCTCTTGTAGCAAACACAGACAGCTCAAAATTTCACTGGATGTGTTGAAGACCAAAACCCACAAATGTGATGTGAAATGGTTTTTCTCCCATGTTGCGTTTAAGAGAAAACAGCAAATGCAAGTTTTAGGCCAAAATGCATTGAAAGCAATGGAAATAACAAAAGCGCATACTTTGTGATATCTCCTCTTGTAGCAAACACAGACAGCTCAAAATTTCACTGGATGTGTTGAAGACCAAGACCCACAAATGTGATGTGAAATGGTTTTTCTCCCATGTTGCGTTTAAGAGAAAACAGCAAATGCACGTTTTAGGCCAAAATGCATTGAAAGCAATGAAAACAACAAAAGCGCATACTTTGTGATATCTCCTCTTGTAGCAAACACAGACAGCTCAAAATTTCACTGGATGTGTTGAAGACCAAAACCCACAAATGTGATGTGAAATCGTTTTTCTCCCATGTTGCGTTTAAGAGAAAACAGCAAATGCACGTTTTACTCCAAAATGCATTGAAAGCAATGGAAATAACAAAAGCGCATACTTTGTGATATCTCCTCTTGTAGCAAACACAGACAGCTCAAAATTTCACTGGATGTGTTGAAGACCAAGACCCACAAATGTGAAGTGAAATGGTTTTTCTCCCATGTTGCGTTTAAGAGAAAACAGCAAATGCAAGTTTTAGGCCAAAATGCATTGAAAGCAATGGAAATACAAAAACGCATACTTTGTGATATCTCCTCTTGTAGCAAACACAGACAGCTCAAAATTTCACTGGATGCGTTGAAGACCAAGACCCACAAATGTGATGTGAAATGGTTTTTCTCCCATGTTGCGTTTAAGAGAAAACAGCAAATGCACGTTTTAGGCCAAAATGCATTGAAAGCAATGGAAACAACAAAAGCGCATACTTTGTGATATCTCCTCTTGTAGCAAACACAGACAGCTCAAAATTTCACTGGATGTGTTGAAGACCAAGACCCACAAATGTGATGTGAAATGGTTTTTCTCCCATGTTGCGTTTAAGAGAAAACAGCAAATGCACCTTTTAGGCCAAAATGCATTGAAAGCAATGGAAACACAAAAGCGCATACTTTGTGTTATCTCCTCTTGTAGCAAACACAGACAGCTCAAAATTTCACTGGATGTGTTGAAGACCAAGACCCACAAATGTGATGTGAAATGGTTTTTCTCCCATGTTGCGTTTAAGAGAAAACAGTAAATGCACGTTTTAGGCCAAAATGCATTGAAAGCAATGGAAACAACAAAAGCGCATACTTTGTGTTATCTCCTCTTGTAGCAAACACAGACAGCTCAAAATTTCACCGGATGTGTTGAAGACCAAAACCCACAAATGTGATGTGAAATGGTTTTTCTCCCATGTTGCGTTTAAGAGAAAACAGCAAATGCAAGTTTTAGGCCAAAATGCATTGAAAGCAATGGAAATAACAAAAGCGCATACTTTGTGATATCTCCTCTTGTAGCAAACACAGACAGCTCAAAATTTCACTGGATGTGTTGAAGACCAAGACCCACAAATGTGATGTGAAATGGTTTTTCTCCCATGTTGCGTTTGAGAGAAAACAGCAAATGCACGTTTTAGGCCAAAATGCATTGAAAGCAATGGAAACAACAAAAGCGCATACTTTGTGTTATCTCCTCTTGTAGCAAACACAGACAGCTCAAAATTTCACTGGATGTGTTGAAGACCAAAACCCACAAATGTGATGTGAAATGGTTTTTCTCCCATGCTGCGTTTAAGAGAAAACAGCAAATGCAAGTTTTAGGCCAAAATGCATTGAATGCAATGGAAATAACAAAAGCGCATACTTTGTGATATCTCCTCTTGTAGCAAACAGAGACAGCTCAAAATTTCACTGGATGTGTTGAAGACCAAGACCCACAAATGTGATGTGAAATGGTTTTTCTCCCATGTTGTGTTTAAGAGAAAACAGCAAATGCAAGTTTTAGGCCAAAATGCATTGAAAGCAATGGAAATAACAAAAGTTCAAACTTTGTGATATCTCCTCTTGTAGCAAACACAGAAAGCTCAAAATTTCACTGGATGTGTTGAAGATCAAAACCCACAAATGTGATGTGAAATGGTTTTTCTCCCATGTTGCGTTTAAGAGAAAACAGCAAATGCAAGTTTTAGGCCAAAATGCATTGAAAGCAATGGAAATAACAAAAGTTTAAACTTTGTGATATCTCCTCTTGTAGCAAACACAGACAGCTCAAAATTTCACTGGATGTGTTGAAGACCAAGACCCACAAATGTGATGTGAAATGGTTTTTCTCCCATGTTGCGTTTAAGAGAAAACAGCAAATGCACGTTTTAGGCCAAAATGCATTGAAAGCAATGAAAACAACAAAAGCGCATACTTTGTGATATCTCCTCTTGTAGCAAACACAGACAGCTCAAAATTTCACTGGATGTGTTGAAGACCAAAACCCACAAATGTGATGTGAAATGGTTTTTCTCCCATGTTGCGTTTAAGAGAAAACAGCAAATGCAAGTTTTAGGCCAAAATGCATTGAAAGCAATGGAAATAACAAAAGCGCATACTTTGTGATATCTCCTCTTGTAGCAAACACAGACAGCTCAAAATTTCACTGGATGTGTTGAAGACCAAGACCCACAAATGTGATGTGAAATGGTTTTTCTCCCATGTTGCGTTTGAGAGAAAACAGCAAATGCACGTTTTAGGCCAAAATGCATTGAAAGCAATGGAAACAACAAAAGCGCATACATGTGTTATCTCCTCTTGTAGCAAACACAGACAGCTCAAAATTTCACTGGATGTGTTGAAGACCAAAACCCACAAATGTGATGTGAAATGGTTTTTCTCCCATGCTGCGTTTAAGAGAAAACAGCAAATGCAAGTTTTAGGCCAAAATGCATTGAATGCAATGGAAATAACAAAAGCGCATACTTTGTGATATCTCCTCTTGTAGCAAACAGAGACAGCTCAAAATTTCACTGGATGTGTTGAAGACCAAGACCCACAAATGTGATGTGAAATGGTTTTTCTCCCATGTTGTGTTTAAGAGAAAACAGCAAATGCAAGTTTTAGGCCAAAATGCATTGAAAGCAATGGAAATAACAAAAGTTCAAACTTTGTGATATCTCCTCTTGTAGCAAACACAGAAAGCTCAAAATTTCACTGGATGTGTTGAAGATCAAAACCCACAAATGTGATGTGAAATGGTTTTTCTCCCATGTTGCGTTTAAGAGAAAACAGCAAATGCAAGTTTTAGGCCAAAATGCATTGAAAGCAATGGAAATAACAAAAGTTCAAACTTTGTGATATCTCCTCTTGTAGCAAACACAGACAGCTCAAAATTTCACTGGATGTGTTGAAGACCAAGACCCACAAATGTGATGTGAAATGGTTTTTCTCCCATGTTGCGTTTAAGAGAAAACAGCAAATGCACGTTTTAGGCCAAAATGCATTGAAAGCAATGAAAACAACAAAAGCGCATACTTTGTGATATCTCCTCTTGTAGCAAACACAGACAGCTCAAAATTTCACTGGATGTGTTGAAGACCAAAACCCACAAATGTGATGTGAAATCGTTTTTCTCCCATGTTGCGTTTAAGAGAAAACAGCAAATGCACGTTTTACTCCAAAATGCATTGAAAGCAATGGAAATAACAAAAGCGCATACTTTGTGATATCTCCTCTTGTAGCAAACACAGACAGCTCAAAATTTCACTGGATGTGTTGAAGACCAAGACCCACAAATGTGAAGTGAAATGGTTTTTCTCCCATGTTGCGTTTAAGAGAAAACAGCAAATGCAAGTTTTAGGCCAAAATGCATTGAAAGCAATGAAAACAACAAAAGCACATACTTTGTGATATCTCATCTTGTAGCAAACACAGAGAGCTCAAAATTTCACTGGATGTGTTGAAGACCAAAACCCACAAATGTGATGTGAAATGGTTTTTCTCCCATGTTGCGTTTAAGAGAAAACAGCAAATGCAAGTTTTAGGCCAAAATGCATTGAAAGCAATGGAAATAACAAAAGCGCATACTTTGTGATATCTCCTCTTGTAGCAAACACAGACAGCTCAAAATTTCACTGGATGTGTTGAAGACCAAGACCCACAAATGTGATGTGAAATGGTTTTTCTCCCATGTTGCGTTTAAGAGAAAACAGCAAATGCACGTTTTAGGCCAAAATGCATTGAAAGCAATGGAAACAACAAAAGCGCATACTTTGTGTTATCTCCTCTTGTAGCAAACACAGACAGCTCAAAATTTCACTGGATGTGTTGAAGACCAAGACCCACAAATGTGATGTGAAATGGTTTTTCTCCCATGTTGCGTTTAAGAGAAAACAGCAAATGCACGTTTTAGGCCAAAATGCATTGAAAGCAATGAAAATAACAAAAGCGCATACTTTGTGATATCTCCTCTTGTAGCAAACACAGACAGATCAAAATTTCACTGGATGTGTTGAAGACCAAGACCCACAAATCTGATGTGAAATGGTTTTTCTCCCATGTTGCGTTTAAGAGAAAACAGCAAATGCATGTTTTAGGCCAAAATGCATTGAAAGCAATGGAAATAACAAAAGTTCAAACTTTGTGATATCTCCTCTTGTAGCAAACACAGACAGCTCAAAATTTCACTGGATGTGTTGAAGACCAAGACCCACAAATGTGATGTGAAATGGTTTTTCTCCCATGTTGCGTTTAAGAGAAAACAGCAAATGCACGTTTTAGGCCAAAATGCATTGAAAGCAATGAAAACAACAAAAGTGCATACTTTGTGATATCTCCTCTTGTAGCAAACACAGACAGCTCAAAATTTCAGTGGATGTGTTGAAGACCAAGACCCACAAATGTGATGTGAAATGGTTTTTCTCCCATGTTGCGTTTAAGAGAAAACAGCAAATGCAAGTTTTAGGCCAAAATGCATTGAAAGCAATGGAAATAACAAAAGCGCATACTTTGTGATATCTCCTCTTGTAGCAAACACAGACAGCTCAAAATTTCACTGGATGTGTTGAAGACCAAGACCCACAAATGTGATGTGAAATGGTTTTTCTCCCATGTTGCGTTTAAGAGAAAACAGCAAATGCACGTTTTAGGCCAAAATGCATTGAAAGCAATGGAAACAACAAAAGCGCATACTTTGTGTTATCTCCTCTTGTAACAAACACAGACAGCTCAAAATTTCACTGGATGTGTTGAAGACCAAAACCCACAAATGTGATGTGAAATGGTTTTTCTCCCATGTTGCGTTTAAGAGAAAACAGCAAATGCAAGTTTTAGGCCAAAATGCATTGAAAGCAATGGAAATAACAAAAGTTCAAACTTTGTGATATCTCCTCTTGTAGCAAACACAGACAGCTCAAAATTTCACTGGATGTGTTGAAGACCAAGACCCACAAATGTGATGTGAAATGGTTTTTCTCCCATGTTGCGTTTGAGAGAAAACAGCAAATGCACGTTTTAGGCCAAAATGCATTGAAAGCAATGAAAACAACAAAAGCGCATACTTTGTGATATCTCCTCTTGTAGCAAACACAGACAGCTCAAAATTTCACTGGATGTGTTGAAGACCAAAACCCACAAATGTGATGTGAAATCGTTTTTCTCCCATGTTGCGTTTAAGAGAAAACAGCAAATGCACGTTTTACTCCAAAATGCATTGAAAGCAATGGAAATAACAAAAGCGCATACTTTGTGATATCTCCTCTTGTAGCAAACACAGACAGCTCAAAATTTCACTGGATGTGTTGAAGACCAAGACCCACAAATGTGATGTGAAATGGTTTTTTCTCCCATGTTGCGTTTAAGAGAAAACAGCAAATGCAAGTTTTAGGCCAAAATGCATTGAAAGCAATGAAAACAACAAAAGCACATACTTTGTGATATCTCCTCTTGTAGCAAACACAGACAGCTCAAAATTTCACTGGATGTGTTGAAGACCAAAACCCACAAATGTGATGTGAAATGGTTTTTCTCCCATGTTGCGTTTAAGAGAAAACAGCAAATGCAAGTTTTAGGCCAAAATGCATTGAAAGCAATGGAAACAACAAAAGCGCATACTTTGTGATATCTCCTCTTGTAGCAAACACAGACAGCTCAAAATTTCACTGGATGTGTTGAAGACCAAGACCCACAAATGTGATGTGAAATGGTTTTTCTCCCATGTTGCATTTAAGAGAAAACAGCAAATGCAAGTTTTAGGCCAAAATGCATTGAAAGCAATGGAAATAACAAAAGTTCAAACTTTGTGATATCTCCTCTTGTAGCAAACACAGACAGCTCAAAATTTCACTGGATGTGTTGAAGACCAAGACCCACAAATGTGATGTGAAATGGTTTTTCTCCCATGTTGCGTTTAAGAGAAAACAGCAAATGCACGTTTTAGGCCAAAATGCATTGAAAGCAATGAAAACAACAAAAGCGCATACTTTGTGATATCTCCTCTTGTAGCAAACACAGACAGCTCAAAATTTCACTGGATGTGTTGAAGACCAAAACCCACAAATGTGATGTGAAATCGTTTTTCTCCCATGTTGCGTTTAAGAGAAAACAGCAAATGCACGTTTTACTCCAAAATGCATTGAAAGCAATGGAAATAACAAAAGCGCATACTTTGTGATATCTCCTCTTGTAGCAAACACAGACAGCTCAAAATTTCACTGGATGTGTTGAAGACCAAGACCCACAAATGTGAAGTGAAATGGTTTTTCTCCCATGTTGCGTTTAAGAGAAAACAGCAAATGCAAGTTTTAGGCCAAAATGCATTGAAAGCAATGAAAACAACAAAAGCACATACTTTGTGATATCTCCTCTTGTAGCAAACACAGACAGCTCAAAATTTCACTGGATGTGTTGAAGACCAAAACCCACAAATGTGATGTGAAATGGTTTTTCTCCCATGTTGCGTTTAAGAGAAAACAGCAAATTCAATTTTTAGGCCAAAATGCATTGAAAGCAATGGAAGTAACAAAAGCGCATACTTTGTGATATCTCCTCTTGTAGCAAACACAGACAGCTCAAAATTTCACTGGATATGTTGAAGACCAAGACCCACAAATGTGATGTGAAATGGTTTTTCTCCCATGTTCGTTTAAGAGAAAACAGCAAATGCACGTTTTAGGCCAAAATGCATTGAAAGCAATGGAAACAACAAAAGCGCATACTTTGTGATATCTCCTCTTGTAGCAAACACAGACAGCTCAAAATTTCACTGGATGTGTTGAAGACCAAGACCCACAAATGTGATGTGAAATGGTTTTTCTCCCATGTTGCGTTTAAGAGAAAACAGCAAATGCAAGTTTTAGGCCAAAATGCATTGAAAGCAATGGAAACAACAAAAGCGCATACTTTGTGTTATCTCCTCTTGTAGCAAACACAGACAGCTCAAAATTTCACTGGATGTGTTGAAGACCAAGACCCACAAATGTGATGTGAAATGGTTTTTCTCCCATGTTGCGTTTAAGAGAAAACAGCAAATGCACGTTTTAGGCCAAAATGCATTGAAAGCAATGAAAATAACAAAAGCGCATACTTTGTGTTATCTCCTCTTGTAGCAAACACAGACAGCTCAAAATTTCACTGGATGTGTTGAAGACCAAAACCCACAAATGTGATGTGAAATGGTTTTTCTCCCATGTTGCGTTTATGAGAAAACAGCAAATGCTCGTTATAGGCCAAAATGCATTGAAAGCAATGAAAACAACAAAAGCGCATACTTTGTGATATCTCCTCTTGTAGCAAACACAGACAGCTCAAAATTTCACTGGATGTGTTGAAGACCAAGACCCACAAATCTGATGTGAAATGGTTTTTCTCCCATGTTGCGTTTAAGAGAAAACAGCAAATGCAAGTTTTAGGCCAAAATGCATTGAAAGCAATGGAAATAACAAAAGTTCAAACTTTGTGATATCTCCTCTTGTAGCAAACACAGACAGCTCAAAATTTCACTGGATGTGTTGAAGACCAAGACCCACAAATGTGATGTGAAATGGTTTTTCTCCCATGTTGCGTTTAAGAGAAAACAGCAAATGCACGTTTTAGGCCAAAATGCATTGAAAGCAATGAAAACAACAAAAGCGCATACTTTGTGATATCTCCTCTTTTAGCAAACACAGACAGCTCAAAATTTCACTGGATGTGTTGAAGACCAAGACCCACAAATGTGATGTGAAATGGTTTTTCTCCCATGTTGCGTTTAAGAGAAAACAGCAAATGCAAGTTTTAGGCCAAAATGCATTGAAAGCAATGGAAATAACAAAAGCGCATACTTTGTTATATCTCCTCTTGTAGCAAACACAGACAGCTCAAAATTTCACTGGATGTATTGAAGACCAAGACCCACAAATGTGATGTGAAATGGTTTTTCTCCCATGTTGCGTTTAAGAGAAAACAGCTAATGCACGTTTTAGGCCAAAATGCATTGAAAGCAATGGAAATAACAAAAGTTCAAACTTTGTGATATCTCCTCTTGTAGCAAACACAGACAGCTCAAAATTTCACTGGATGTGTTGAAGACCAAGACCCACAAATGTGATGTGAAATGGTTTTTCTCCCATGTTGCGTTTGAGAGAAAACAGCAAATGCACGTTTTAGGCCAAAATGCATTGAAAGCAATGGAAACACAAAAGCGCATACTTTGTGTTATCTCCTCTTGTAGCAAACACAGACAGCTCAAAATTTCACTGGATGTGTTGAAGACCAAGACCCACAAATGTGATGTGAAATGGTTTTACTCCCATGTTGCGTTTAAGAGAAAACAGCAAATGCACGTTTTAGGCCAAAATGCATTGAAAGCAATGGAAACAACAAAAGTGCATACTTTGTGATATCTCCTCTTGTAGCAAACACAGACAGCTCAAAATTTCACTGGATGTGTTGAAGACAAAGACCCACAAATGTGATGTGAAATGGTTTTTCTCCCATGTTGCGTTTGAGAGAAAACAGCAAATGCACGTTTTAGGCAAAAATGCATTGAAAGCAATGGAAACACAAAAGCGCATACTTTGTGTTATCTCCTCTTGTAGCAAACACAGACAGCTCAAAATTTCACTGGATGTGTTGAAGACCAAAACCCACAAATGTGATGTGAAATGGTTTTTCTCCCATGTTGCGTTTAAGAGAAAACAGCAAATGCACGTTTTAGGCCAAAATGCATTGAAAGCAATGGAAACAACAAAAGCGCATACTTTGTGTTATCTCCTCTTGTAGCAAACACAGACAGCTCAAAATTTCACTGGATGTGTTGAAGACCAAAACCCACAAATGTGATGTGAAATGGTTTATCTCCCATGTTGCGTTTAAGAGAAAACAGCAAATGCAAGTTTTAGGCCAAAATGCATTGAAAGCAATGGAAATCAGAAAAGTTCAAACTTTGTGATATCTCCTCTTGTAGCAAACACAGACAGCTCAAAATTTCACTGGATGTGTTGAAGACCAAGACCCACAAATGTGATGTGAAATGGTTTTTCTCCCATGTTGCGTTTAAGAGAAAACAGCAAATGCACGTTTTAGGCCAAAATGCATTGAAAGCAATGAAAACAACAAAAGCGCATACTTTGTGATATCTCCTCTTGTAGCAAACACAGACAGCTCAAAATTTCACTGGATGTGTTGAAGACCAAAACCCACAAATGTGATGTGAAATCGTTTTTCTCCCATGTTGCGTTTAAGAGAAAACAGCAAATGCACGTTTTACTCCAAAATGCATTGAAAGCAATGGAAATAACAAAAGCGCATACTTTGTGATATCTCCTCTTGTAGCAAACACAGACAGCTCAAAATTTCACTGGATGTGTTGAAGACCAAGACCCACAAATGTGAAGTGAAATGGTTTTTCTCCCATGTTGCGTTTAAGAGAAAACAGCAAATGCAAGTTTTAGGCCAAAATGCATTGAAAGCAATGAAAACAACAAAAGCACATACTTTGTGATATCTCCTCTTGTAGCAAACACAGACAGCTCAAAATTTCACTGGATGTGTTGAAGACCAAGACCCACAAATGTGATGTGAAATGGTTTTTCTCCCATGTTGCGTTTAAGAGAAAACAGCAAATGCACGTTTTAGGCCAAAATGCATTGAAAGCAATGGAAACAACAAAAGCGCATACTTTGTGTTATCTCCTCTTGTAGCAAACACAGACAGCTCAAAATTTCACTGGATGTGTTGAAGACCAAAACCCACAAATGTGATGTGAAATGGTTTATCTCCCATGTTGCGTTTAAGAGAAAACAGCAAATGCAAGTTTTAGGCCAAAATGCATTGAAAGCAATGGAAATCAGAAAAGTTCAAACTTTGTGATATCTCCTCTTGTAGCAAACACAGACAGCTCAAAATTTCACTGGATGTGTTGAAGACCAAGACCCACAAATGTGATGTGAAATGGTTTTTCTCCCATGTTGCGTTTAAGAGAAAACAGCAAATGCACGTTTTAGGCCAAAATGCATTGAAAGCAATGAAAACAACAAAAGCGCATACTTTGTGATATCTCCTCTTGTAGCAAACACAGACAGCTCAAAATTTCACTGGATGTGTTGAAGACCAAAACCCACAAATGTGATGTGAAATGGTTTATCTCCCATGTTGCGTTTAAGAGAAAACAGCAAATGCAAGTTTTAGGCCAAAATGCATTGAAAGCAATGGAAATCAGAAAAGTTCAAACTTTGTGATATCTCCTCTTGTAGCAAACACAGACAGCTCAAAATTTCACTGGATGTGTTGAAGACCAAGACCCACAAATGTGATGTGAAATGGTTTTTCTCCCATGTTGCGTTTAAGAGAAAACAGCAAATGCACGTTTTAGGCCAAAATGCATTGAAAGCAATGAAAACAACAAAAGCGCATACTTTGTGATATCTCCTCTTGTAGCAAACACAGACAGCTCAAAATTTCACTGGATGTGTTGAAGACCAAAACCCACAAATGTGATGTGAAATCGTTTTTCTCCCATGTTGCGTTTAAGAGAAAACAGCAAATGCACGTTTTACTCCAAAATGCATTGAAAGCAATGGAAATAACAAAAGCGCATACTTTGTGATATCTCCTCTTGTAGCAAACACAGACAGCTCAAAATTTCACTGGATGTGTTGAAGACCAAGACCCACAAATGTGAAGTGAAATGGTTTTTCTCCCATGTTGCGTTTAAGAGAAAACAGCAAATGCAAGTTTTAGGCCAAAATGCATTGAAAGCAATGAAAACAACAAAAGCACATACTTTGTGATATCTCCTCTTGTAGCAAACACAGACAGCTCAAAATTTCACTGGATGTGTTGAAGACCAAAACCCACAAATGTGATGTGAAATGGTTTTTCTCCCATGTTGCGTTTAAGAGAAAACAGCAAATGCACGTTTTAGGCCAAAATACATTGAAAGCAATGGAAACAACAAAAGCGCATACTTTGTGATATCTCCTCTTGTAGCAAACACAGACAGCTCAAAATTTCACTGGATGTGTTGAAGACCAAGACCCACAAATGTGATGTGAAATGGTTTTTCTCCCATGTTGCGTTTAAGAGAAAACAGCAAATGCAAGTTTTAGGCCAAAATGCATTGAAAGCAATGGAAACAACAAAAGCGCATACTTTGTGTTATCTCCTCTTGTAGCAAACACAGACAGCTCAAAATTTCACTGGATGTGTTGAAGACCAAGACCCACAAATGTGATGTGAAATGGTTTTTCTCCCATGTTGCGTTTAAGAGAAAACAGCAAATGCACGTTTTAGGCCAAAATGCATTGAAAGCAATGAAAATAACAAAAGCGCATACTTTGTGTTATCTCCTCTTGTAGCAAACACAGACAGCTCAAAATTTCACTGGATGTGTTGAAGACCAAAACCCACAAATGTGATGTGAAATGGTTTTTCTCCCATGTTGCGTTTATGAGAAAACAGCAAATGCTCGTTTTAGGCCAAAATGCATTGAAAGCAATGAAAACAACAAAAGCGCATACTTTGTGATATCTCCTCTTGTAGCAAACACAGACAGCTCAAAATTTCACTGGATGTGTTGAAGACCAAGTCCCACAAATCTGATGTGAAATGGTTTTTCTCCCATGTTGCGTTTAAGAGAAAACAGCAAATGCAAGTTTTAGGCCAAAATGCATTGAAAGCAATGGAAATAACAAAAGTTCAAACTTTGTGATATCTCCTCTTGTAGCAAACACAGACAGCTCAAAATTTCACTGGATGTGTTGAAGACCAAGACCCACAAATGTGATGTGAAATGGTTTTTCTCCCATGTTGCGTTTAAGAGAAAACAGCAAATGCACGTTTTAGGCCAAAATGCATTGAAAGCAATGAAAACAACAAAAGCGCATACTTTGTGATATCTCCTCTAGTAGCAAACACAGACAGCTCAAAATTTCACTGGATGTGTTGAAGACCAAGACCCACAAATGTGATGTGAAATGGTTTTTCTCCCATGTTGCGTTTAAGAGAAAACAGCAAATGCAAGTTTTAGGCCAAAATGCATTGAAAGCAATGGAAATAACAAAAGCGCATACTTTGTGATATCTCCTCTTGTAGCAAACACAGACAGCTCAAAATTTCACTGGATGTGTTGAAGACCAAGACCCACAAATGTGATGTGAAATGGTTTTTCTCCCATGTTGCGTTTAAGAGAAAACAGCAAATGCACGTTTTAGGCCAAAATGCATTGAAAGCAATGGAAACAACAAAAGCGCATACTTTGTGTTATCTCCTCTTGTAACAAACACAGACAGCTCAAAATTTCACTGGATGTGTTGAAGACCAAAACCCACAAATGTGATGTGAAATGGTTTTTCTCCCATGTTGCGTTTAAGAGAAAACAGCAAATGCAAGTTTTAGGCCAAAATGCATTGAAAGCAATGGAAATAACAAAAGTTCAAACTTTGTGATATCTCCTCTTGTAGCAAACACAGACAGCTCAAAATTTCACTGGATGTGTTGAAGACCAAGACCCACAAATGTGATGTGAAATGGTTTTTCTCCCATGTTGCGTTTGAGAGAAAACAGCAAATGCACGTTTTAGGCCAAAATGCATTGAAAGCAATGGAAACACAAAAGCGCATACTTTGTGTTATCTCCTCTTGTAGCAAACACAGACAGCTCAAAATTTCACTGGATGTGTTGAAGACCAAGACCCACAAATGTGATGTGAAATGGTTTTTCTCCCATGTTGCGTTTAAGAGAAAACAGCAAATGCACGTTTTAGGCCAAAATGCATTGAAAGCAATGAAAATAACAAAAGCGCATACTTTGTGTTATCTCCTCTTGTAGCAAACACAGACAGCTCAAAATTTCACTGGATGTGTTGAAGACCAAAACCCACAAATGTGATGTGAAATGGTTTTTCTCCCATGTTGCGTTTATGAGAAAACAGCAAATGCTCGTTTTAGGCCAAAATGCATTGAAAGCAATGAAAACAACAAAAGCGCATACTTTGTGATATCTCCTCTTGTAGCAAACACAGACAGCTCAAAATTTCACTGGATGTGTTGAAGACCAAGTCCCACAAATCTGATGTGAAATGGTTTTTCTCCCATGTTGCGTTTAAGAGAAAACAGCAAATGCAAGTTTTAGGCCAAAATGCATTGAAAGCAATGGAAATAACAAAAGTTCAAACTTTGTGATATCTCCTCTTGTAGCAAACACAGACAGCTCAAAATTTCACTGGATGTGTTGAAGACCAAGACCCACAAATGTGATGTGAAATGGTTTTTCTCCCATGTTGCGTTTAAGAGAAAACAGCAAATGCACGTTTTAGGCCAAAATGCATTGAAAGCAATGAAAACAACAAAAGCGCATACTTTGTGATATCTCCTCTTGTAGCAAACACAGACAGCTCAAAATTTCACTGGATGTGTTGAAGACCAAGACCCACAAATGTGATGTGAAATGGTTTTTCTCCCATGTTGCGTTTAAGAGAAAACAGCAAATGCAAGTTTTAGGCCAAAATGCATTGAAAGCAATGGAAATAACAAAAGCGCATACTTTGTGATATCTCCTCTTGTAGCAAACACAGACAGCTCAAAATTTCACTGGATGTGTTGAAGACCAAGACCCACAAATGTGATGTGAAATGGTTTTTCTCCCATGTTGCGTTTAAGAGAAAACAGCAAATGCACGTTTTAGGCCAAAATGCATTGAAAGCAATGGAAACAACAAAAGCGCATACTTTGTGTTATCTCCTCTTGTAACAAACACAGACAGCTCAAAATTTCACTGGATGTGTTGAAGACCAAAACCCACAAATGTGATGTGAAATGGTTTTTCTCCCATGTTGCGTTTAAGAGAAAACAGCAAATGCAAGTTTTAGGCCAAAATGCATTGAAAGCAATGGAAATAACAAAAGTTCAAACTTTGTGATATCTCCTCTTGTAGCAAACACAGACAGCTCAAAATTTCACTGGATGTGTTGAAGACCAAGACCCACAAATGTGATGTGAAATGGTTTTTCTCCCATGTTGCGTTTGAGAGAAAACAGCAAATGCACGTTTTAGGCCAAAATGCATTGAAAGCAATGGAAACACAAAAGCGCATACTTTGTGTTATCTCCTCTTGTAGCAAACACAGACAGCTCAAAATTTCACTGGATGTGTTGAAGACCAAGACCCACAAATGTGATGTGAAATGGTTTTACTCCCATGTTGCGTTTAAGAGAAAACAGCAAATGCACGTTTTAGGCCAAAATGCATTGAAAGCAATGGAAACAACAAAAGTGCATACTTTGTGATATCTCCTCTTGTAGCAAACACAGACAGCTCAAAATTTCACTGGATGTGTTGAAGACAAAGACCCACAAATGTGATGTGAAATGGTTTTTCTCCCATGTTGCGTTTGAGAGAAAACAGCAAATGCACGTTTTAGGCAAAAATGCATTGAAAGCAATGGAAACACAAAAGCGCATACTTTGTGTTATCTCCTCTTGTAGCAAACACAGACAGCTCAAAATTTCACTGGATGTGTTGAAGACCAAAACCCACAAATGTGATGTGAAATGGTTTTTCTCCCATGTTGCGTTTAAGAGAAAACAGCAAATGCACGTTTTAGGCCAAAATGCATTGAAAGCAATGGAAACAACAAAAGCGCATACTTTGTGTTATCTCCTCTTGTAGCAAACACAGACAGCTCAAAATTTCACTGGATGTGTTGAAGACCAAAACCCACAAATGTGATGTGAAATGGTTTATCTCCCATGTTGCGTTTAAGAGAAAACAGCAAATGCAAGTTTTAGGCCAAAATGCATTGAAAGCAATGGAAATAACAAAAGTTCAAACTTTGTGATATCTCCTCTTGTAGCAAACACAGACAGCTCAAAATTTCACTGGATGTGTTGAAGACCAAGACCCACAAATGTGATGTGAAATGGTTTTTCTCCCATTTTGCATTTAAGAGAAAACAGCAAATGCACGTTTTAGGCCAAAATGCATTGAAAGCAATGGAAACAACAAAAGCGCATACTTTGTGATATCTCCTCTTGTAGCAAACACAGACAGCTCAAAATTTCACTGGATGTTTTGAAGACCAAGACCCACAAATGTGATGTGAAATGGTTTTTCTCCCATGTTGCGTTTAAGAGAAAACAGCAAATGCACGTTTTAGGCCAAAATGCATTGAAAGCAATGGAAACAACAAAAGCACATACTTTGTGTTATCTCCTCTTGGAGCAAACACAGACAGCTCAAAATTTCACTGGATGTGTTGAAGACCAAAAACCACAAATGTGATGTGAAATGGTTTTTCTCCCATGTTGCGTTTAAGAGAAAACAGCAAATGCTCGTTTTAGGCCAAAATGCATTGAAAGCAATGAAAACAACAAAAGCGCATACTTTGTGACATCTCCTCTTGTAGCAAACACAGACAGCTCAAAATTTCACTGGATGTGTTGAAGACCAAGACCCACAAATCTGATGTGAAATGGTTTTTCTCCCATGTTGCGTTTAACAGAAAACAGCAAATGCACGTTTTAGGCCAAAATGCATTGAAAGCAATGGAAACACAAAAGCGCATACTTTGTGTTATCTCCTCTTGTAGCAAACACAGACAGCTCAAAATTTCACTGGATGTGTTGAAGACCAAGACCCACAAATGTGATGTGAAATGGTTTTTCTCCCATGTTGCGTTTAAGAGAAAACAGTAAATGCACGTTTTAGGCCAAAATGCATTGAAAGCAATGGAAACAACAAAAGCGCATACTTTGTGTTATCTCCTCTTGTAGCAAACACAGACAGCTCAAAATTTCACTGGATGTGTTGAAGACCAAAACCCACAAATGTGATGTGAAATGGTTTTTCTCCCATGTTGCGTTTAAGAGAAAACAGCAAATGCAAGTTTTAGGCCAAAATGCATTGAATGCAATGGAAATAACAAAAGCGCATACTTTGTGATATCTCCTCTTGTAGCAAACAGAGACAGCTCAAAATTTCACTGGATGTGTTGAAGACCAAGACCCACAAATGTGATGTGAAATGGTTTTTCTCCCATGTTGTGTTTAAGAGAAAACAGCAAATGCAAGTTTTAGGCCAAAATGCATTGAAAGCAATGGAAATAACAAAAGTTCAAACTTTGTGATATCTCCTCTTGTAGCAAACACAGACAGCTCAAAATTTCACTGGATGTGTTGAAGACCAAAACCCACAAATGTGATGTGAAATGGTTTTTCTCCCATGTTGCGTTTAAGAGAAAACAGCAAATGCTCGTTTTAGGCCAAAATGCATTGAAAGCAATGAAAACAACAAAAGCGCATACTTTGTGATATCTCCTCTTGTAGCAAACACAGACAGCTCAAAATTTCACTGGATGTGTTGAAGACCAAGACCCACAATTGTGATGTGAAATGGTTTTTCTCCCATGTTGCGTTTAAGAGAAAACAGCAAATGCAAGTTTTAGGCCAAAATGCATTGAAAGCAATGGAAATAACAAAAGTTCAAACTTTGTGATATCTCCTCTTGTAGCAAACATAGACAGCTCAAAATTTCACTGGATGTGTTGAAGACCAAGACCCACAAATGTGATGTGAAATGGTTTTTCTCCCATGTTGCGTTTAAGAGAAAACAGCAAATGCACGTTTTAGGCCAAAATGCATTGAAAGCAATGAAAACAACAAAAGCGCATACTTTGTGATATCTCCTCTTGTAGCAAACACAGACAGCTCAAAATTTCACTGGATGTGTTGAAGACCAAGACCCACAAATGTGATGTGAAATGGTTTTTCTCCCATGTTGCGTTTAAGAGAAAACAGCAAATGCACGTTTTAGGCCAAAATGCATTGAAAGCAATGGAAATAACAAAAGCGCATACTTTGTGATATCTCCTCTTGTAGCAAACACAGACAGCTCAAAATTTCACTGGATGTGTTGAAGACCAAGACCCACAAATGTGATGTGAAATGGTTTTTCTCCCATGTTGCGTTTAAGAGAAAACAGCAAATGCACGTTTTAGGCCAAAATGCATTGAAAGAAATGAAAACAACAAAAGCGCATACTTTGTGATATCTCCTCTTGTAGCAAACACAGACAGCTCAAAATTTCACTGGATGTGTTGAAGACCAAGACCCACAAATGTGATGTGAAATGGTTTTTCTCCCATGTTGCGTTTAAGAGAAAACAGCAAATGCACGTTTTAGGCCAAAATGCATTGAAAGCAATGGAAACAACAAAAGCGCATTCTTTGTGTTATCTCCTCTTGTAGCAAACACAGACAGCTCAAAATTTCACTGGATGTGTTGAAGACCAAAACCCACAAATGTGATGTGAAATGGTTTTTCTCCCATGTTGCGTTTAAGAGAAAACAGCAAATGCAAGTTTTAGGCCAAAATGCATTGAAAGCAATGGAAATAACAAAAGCGCATACTTTGTGATATCTCCTCTTGTAGCAAACACAGACAGCTCAAAATTTCACTGGATGTGTTGAAGACCTCGCCCCTAGAGGTCGCCTGTGATTCAGCTCTTAGGCCTCTGGAAGTGATTTGCAGCCAGGGACTGTCTGGAGTGTCCCTCCCCAGGGAGGATGGAGGGCCTGCCGGGAGATGGTGGAGGAGATCCCGGGGTCCTGGAAGTCTCTGAGGGCCCGGATCCTGAAGGTGGTGGAGGGCCTGCTGGAAGTACTGGCCGACCGGTGGTGGTGCTCTCCCGGCTGGATGTGGCCGTGGAAGATGGTGAGAGCCGGACTTTGGACCCCATGCTGCATGGCCCCCCTGTGAGTGGCGATTTAACTTCGGGGTGCGGGCTAACGCAGTGCTCCCCTATGAGTGAGGACTTAACTCTAGGGTGTGAGATGGTGGTAAGCTCCCCTGGGAGTGAAGCAACCCCAGGAGTAGAGCCAGTTCCCCCGGGTCTGCTTACCTTTTGTGCGGAGACGGAGACGGAGATGGAGGAGGAGATCTGTCCCGATGCTCAGCGTCTCTTGGAGGAAGATTCCCTGGAGTCTGATTCCGAGGGAGACGGGGCCGCTGCTGCTGCCGCCGCCGCTGCTGCCGCTGCCGCTGAACAGGAGACGTTCCTGGCTATGGATGTTGCGGCTTTGAGAAAGGAGGCTGGTCGGGTGTCTGCTCGGATTGCCTCCAAGAAGAAGAAGTTCTTGACATCCATGAACGAGGGGAGGCTGATCATCAAAGATGAGCTCCTGATGCTGGCGGAGAAGCGGGCCAAGTACAAGGGCAGAGTACTCTATCTGCTGAGCCTGGCGGGCCCGGTGGCAGCCCCAGCGAGGATGGAGGAGTCTTCAGAGGCGTTTTGGGAATCGAGTCTGCAGAAACAGGCTATTTCGGGTCCCAAGATGGCGCCGATGGAGGTCGGAGACGACGAGATCGGGGAAGGAGGCGGCGCGGAGATCAAGTCGGAAGACATGGTGGGTGTCTCAGCGGCTGTTGCGGGCCCGAAGGAGTTAATCCACAGAGTCCGGAAGATGACTGCGGGGACCCGGCTCTCTGCGGGTCATGATGCGGCTCACGATGCGCTTCACGGTGGCAGGGCGGAAGTGCCTTTGGAGATTGTTGCTGACGGAGCCATGGAGTTGGAGGAAGCTCCCCGGCGACTGGTGGATGGGGACGTGGCCGTGGTTCCCACGGTGATCGGGAACACTGCTGTTGGATCCGGTGAGTGTGTCATGCCTGCCGGTATTATGCTGGCGCCCGGTACTGATTTGCCAGCTGTTGGGAGGAGGGTGGTAGCGGCTGACTGTGGGAATGACTCCCTTGATGCAGAAATGTTGCTGATTGCTGACAGGGTGGAGGCAGATGTTAACAAGGCCACAGCTGTTGTCCCAGGGGCTCCGGTACTGAGGGCAGGTGCTAGCCTGGTACAGGGTCTGCCCCCTCTGGACAGGTCCACTTTGTCGGAGGAACAATTAAAAGTTGCAGACTCACTGTATGGGGGAATAGGGGGGCCTGAGAGGATCCGTGCGGCAATTGAATTGATTACTGAAAATAATTCCAGACTGGAAAGTATGGGCCAGCCTATGCCCAAGTCTTATGCGACAATAGTGTCTGGTGGAGGGGCACCAAGGATTCCTAATGCCGCTACCAGTGGTGATGGTGGTGGGAGTGGTATTGGTGGTGGTACCCCGATAAGAAGGCGGAATGTGGTGCCGCTAAAGTGGGTAGCTGAAGGGGACCCGCCAAGTAAGGGTGTTTTTCTAGAGATGGTTTTCTCCTTGGGATTCTCACCCATAGACCTCTTTGCCTGCATTCACCCCATCAGAACCCCGGAGTATGATCTGAGTTTTCAGACTCTGCGGGGGTTACAGGCATTTGCGTCCAGGTGGGAGGAGAAGAAGGGTGCGACACCCTTTAGTAATTACAGGTCTCAAATGGTCTCTCGCCAGGATAGGGTTAAAGTCACTATCCTGGTGAGAAATGAGAGCCTCCCAGTGCAGGACATCCTGTTCTGGTTATCCCGCTTTTGTACAGTATTGTCCACGTGCCTGGAGAAAATTGACTACACAAAGGGGGTGTGGGGTGGAGCTTATTCTGTCTTTGTCAGGCTAAACAGGGTAGGTATAGAGACAAAGCATATTCCGGCAGCAGCTTTTATTGGCCGAGATAAGATCCAGGCTTTCTACCCCGGTCAGCCAAGAGTCTGTCATCGTTGTGGCAGCTTTAGGCATTTTTCTAACAATTGCCCTGAGGTCAAGTGTGCCATGTGTGGCGAGTTGGGTCACCTCTCTAGAGATTGTGATGTGGTGAAGTGTAATCTCTGTGGGTGTATCGGTCATCCTTATAGCCGTTGCCCCTCGGCATCGCACAATGAGGAAAGTGCTATTGGGAGTTTGCCGGTGGTCATAGAACCTCCAACGAGAGGGGCCAGTCTGAGTGACATTGAGGAGGGTGAGGAAGTAGGTAGTGGAAAAGAGGTGCTGGAAGCTGCCAAAATCCAGAAGGAGGTGCCGGTAGAGAGGGGAGAATCTTCCTTTACAGTTGTGAAGTCAAATAGGAAGAGGAGGGTAGGGCAAAGGGAGGATGTTGTCCAGCTTTCAAATCGCTTTACATTCTCTGTGGCAGATGACGAGGAGGAGGAGGTAGCGGAGAAGGGGGGGGAGATAGTAAGACAGGAAAGTGGTGATTTGGTTCAGGTTGCTCGGCCTTCTGAGGTGAGAAAGAAGGTCAGTAGGAAAAGTACCTTTGGGGAAGCTGCGGAAGGTGCCAAAGCGAAAAACAGGAGAAGAGGGGGTAAGGTTACGGTAAAATCAAAGAATGTGGAACAGGGTGGTAAGCTGGAGTGGGACCTGTCGAATCTGGGATTGACAGGGTCAAGTGGTGAAGGAAAGGGTTTAGGGAAGATGGAGGAGGTTGGAGTGTTTTCTGCCGGAGCAGACATAGTGGAGGAAACCCCTGAGTCTGTTATTTTGGGAGATTCTTTGGAGATGATACCTCCAAGTCAGGAAGCTCCAGTCATCTTGGTGGATCCAAAACCGCCAGATCCTGACCCTGATCCTGCTTTTGTTTCCCTGACTGGTGGGGACAGGCAGGGTATTGTTGAGGTGGGGTTGGTGTCTGCGGTTGGGGCCGATGGGCCGGGTGAACCAACTGCGGGTGCTGTGCCTCTTGGGGATGGTGTGGATGTGGTGGAGGGTGAGTGTATGGTTGTGTCATCGTCTGGTGAAGGTATCACTTCTGGGGTGCCTTGTAAGCAGGAAGGTTCCTCGGGGGAGGGGTCTTCCTGTGTAACAAAGTGAAAGTGAAATGGAGCCCTATCTCTATAATCTAGAACTATGGCTACACACCCTATATGATGTGCCACCATTAATGTGGCTTCCGTTTATTCTGAACGTGCTCGTTATATGGCCTTTTCTTTTTTCAACACGATTGAGGTTGATATTTTGTTTTTGCAGGAGACCAGAATAGGGGACTTGTCCACACTTCGCAGGGCCAAAAGCCAGTGGAGGAGGGGCCCATCCTATTGGTCTCTTGCGGCCGAGCCGTACGGTGGGGTGGCAGTGCTTTTTACTGATATGGTAACTGTACACAAGATTATAGAATTACAGATAGGTAGGTGTATGGTTTTGGATGTTAGCCTAAGGGGGCATGATCTCAGGCTGATTAACGTCTACGGACCGCAGTCGGCCTGGGATAGGAAGTGCCTTTTTGGGCTGATAAAACCATTCCTTTTTGCGGCCCGGCAGGTTGTCTTTGGTGGTGATTTTAACACCATTGTAAGGCCCAAAGACAGGGGGGGTGCAAAGTCAACCCTGGGCTATGATGCGAGATTTTTAGTTAGTATGGTTAGAGAGGCAGGTCTGGTCGATGTGCACATTCGCCATTGTCCAGACCTCACGGGTTACACGTATCATTGTAGCAATCGTAGGTCTAGGATAGATAGGTTTTTTGTTAAGGAGAGTTCGAAAACTCTGCCTCCTGAGGTAAGGGCTGTAGAATTCTCCGACCACGTTTGTCTGAGTGTCGCGTTGAATGCTTCGGAAACTCCTCAGAGAGGCCGGGGCCTTTGGCGTTTGAGCTCTGACCTTCTGAAAGAAGAGAGTATTAGCCAGTACTTTAGGGATTTCTTCCAACTACAGGAGACACTTCTGGAGGCTGGTTGGTCTAGGTCTGAGTGGTGGGAAGAGTGCAAAAAAAGGACTCGAAGGCTTTTTCAGAGGCTGGTAGCACAAAAGAACTTGAGAAAAAGATGTGTCTACCAGAGTTTGAGGAAGAAACTTGATTTCCTGATCTCTGAGTGTGGAGATAGTGGGGATATCTTCCGGGTGAAAGCTCAGTTGAGGGAGCTCCAATATGATCGGCTGGCTTCCTTGATTTTGGAGAGGGATTATGGTAAATACCACTCGCCTGATCCCTACCAGAGTTGCAGGAAGGCGGTTGATCTAAGGGAGGTGAGGGGCCTGTATGATGGGCAGGGTACTCTCTGTGAAGACAGGGATGGTATCCTGGGGGTCATCAGGTCCTATTATACGGACCTTCTGTCTGAGCAGCCACTTATTAGGGAGAGGATGGAGTCCTTTCTGAGGGAGACACCAGGGTTACAGAAACTTGATGCCTCCTTTGACTCTTTGGGTGATGATGTGACGGTGGAGGAAGTCAAGAGGGCGATAGACAGTTTGTCTATCAAAAAATCTCCAGGTCCGGATGGTTTAACGTCCGAGTTCTTTAAAGCTTTCAGGGACATCTTGGCTCCGCGCCTTATGGAGGTCTATAATGAATGCCTGGGTGAGGGGTCGCTCCCTCCTTCCATGAGGTCTTCCGCTCTCATATTGTTATCAAAAGGTAAGGACCCGTCCCGTATTGAGAATTGGCGCCCCATCGCTCTTCTCAATACGGACAGAAAGATCCTGGCAAAAATACTGTTTAATCGGCTGATGGAAATTTCCGGGCTGGTACTGTCTCCATCTCAGCATTGCACTGTGAAGGGTCGTAGCACGTTTAGTGCTGTCCTTGGCGTCCGGGAGGCCGTGGAACGCTGTCGTGCTGAAAAGTGGGGCAAGTACTTACTGGCATTGGACCAGTCGAAGGCTTTTGACCGGGTGAACCACAAGTACCTGTGGGCTGTTCTGGAGTGGTATGGTCTTCCAGTGAGGGTGGTGGATTGGCTTCGTGTTTTATACAATAAGGCCGAAAGCTTCCCGCTTGTTAATGGTTGGGTGGGCCCTGCTTTCAAGGTTGACTCTGGTGTCCGTCAGGGATGCCCCCTGAGCCCGCTCTTATATGTTTTCGCGATCGATCCCTTCGTAAGGAGGATTGGTTGCAGTGCATTGAGGGGGGTGCAGCTGGGCCCAGAGGCTCCATTGAGGGTGGTGGCCTACGCGGATGATGTCACTGTGGTCCTGTCCTCTGTGGCAGAGGCTCAGTGTATAGAACACCTAGTCTCCGACTATTCTGAAGCCTCGTGCTCCAGAGTAAATCAGGACAAATGTGAAGCTTTCTGGATGGGGGAGGAAGGTGATGAATTTCGCCTTCCGGACAGTCTCCCCCGGGCCAGTTCGCAGATCAAAATCTTAGGCATCATTTTTGACCGTGGTGATTATGCCACTCGAAATTGGGAAAAGAGGATAGAGGAAGCCAGCAGGAAAGTACAGTCCTGGAGAACTTGGCAGTTCTCCTACAGGGAAAGGGTTCACTTGTGCAAAACTTTCCTGGTTCCTATTTTTCTGTATGTCAGCTACGTGTGTTTCTTGCCACAATCTTTGTGGTCCAAAGTGTTATCCTTGTTCTTCCTTTTATTTTGGGGGAACGGGATGAACATTGTCAAGAGGGGTATAACCTACAGACCAAGGAATGAAGGTGGATTGGGTATGGTCAATCCGGTGGTGTTTTTTGCCACAACTTTTATTAAATTGAATCTTGGAAGTCTGTTTCTGGAGACTTCTCCTTGGTGGGTAGAGAGTTTTAGGGCTTGGGTGTCTCCTTTCCTTGAACTCTGGTATGATGGCGGCCGTGTTAAAGCCTTCAGAGGTAGGTCTGGTACTCTTCCGATCTATGTCATCCTGTGCTTGAGAGTGACAAGGCTATGGGGAGTAGTGGCGAGTGATGTCAAGACCCTTTCTAGGAAGGAGTTGGAGAGAGGCATTTTGCGGGCTCACTTCTATGCCCCGCTATCACTGAGGGACTGCCCGGGCAAGGTTTGCTCAGATGGGATCTCTTTGATCTGTTCAGAGAGGATTCCACTGAAGTATAGGGACCTGGCCTGGCTCTCTTTTCAAGGAAGGCTCTATGTTAGGGGGCACATCAGGTGGAGAAGCGCCGATGATCGTGGTTGCCCATGGGAGGAATGTCCAGGGGAGGAGGAGACTATGGACCACTTCTTGCTTGAATGTCCCTTTAACATTGAGATTTATAAGAAAGTTTCGAGCGCCTTACGCATTCCGTGCCTTTCGGGGCTCAGTTACCCTGAGTGGGTTTACGGAGCATTCAAAGGGTATGGGCGTTATGATTTGGTCACCATTTTTGTAGTTAGTTTAGTGGTTAGATATCACACGTGGAGCGCACGGTGCTTAGTAACAACTAGAAGTAAAATCCTTCCCTGTGAGGTGGTGGCGTGTAATATTCTTCACGAGGTTAGGTCTCTGATGGAGATGGACAGGAGGAGACTGGATGCTGTTGGGTGGTCGAGGAGATGGAGGCACCTGAAGCCCCCTTAGTGGGTGACAAAAAGTACCAGTCTTTTTCCTGTTTATCCTATGGGCTTGAAGCTCTTCTTTCCACTTCCGCAGTAGATTTTTGGATTTTTCTGGTTTTTATGGAATGATTTTCATGCGCCTAAACAGCTCCTTCATTTTCTCTATGTGTTGGAGTTAGTGTTGGTGATAGTTTAAAGTCTTTTTTGAAAAAGGGAATAGCTAAAAGCTTATTGTGTTAAAGTTTATTGTTTTAAAGATATTTTGTTGTTTCAGGTGATGGTTTGTACACTGTCTTGTCTGGGTGGAGTGTGTGATGTGTTATGTTCAGGAGGTTTATCTGTTTTGTGGCTCTTTGCAGAATTTGATAGAGTCATATATTTTGATTACAATAACCTGGTTGATTTTTGTATATATGGCAAAAGATATGTTGAAGTGCAGTATTTTTTCTATGTATTTATTTATATGCTGCAAGTTTTTCAATAAAAAAAGGATTACCCACAAATGTGATGTGAAATGGTTTTTCTCCCATGTTGCGTTTGAGAGAAAACAGCAAATGCACGTTTTAGGCCAAAATGCATTGAAAGCAATGGAAATACAAAAGCGCATACTTTGTGTTATCTCCTCATGTAGCAAACACAGACAGCTCAAAATTTCACTGGATGTGTTGAAGACCAAGACCCACAAATGTGATGTGAAATGGTTTTTCTCCCATGTTGCGTTTAAGAGAAAACAGCAAATGCACGTTTTAGGCCAAAATGCATTGAAAGCAATGGAAACAACAAAAGCGCATACTTTGTGTTATCTCCTCTTGTAGCAAACACAGACAGCTCAAAATTTCACTGGATGTGTTGAAGACCAAAACCCACAAATGTGATGTGAAATGGTTTTTCTCCCATGTTGCGTTTAAGAGAAAACAGCAAATGCAAGTTTTAGGCCAAAATGCATTGAAAGCAATGGAAATAACAAAAGCGCATACTTTGTGATATCTCCTCTTGTAGCAAACACAGACAGCTCAAAATTTCACTGGATGTGTTGAAGACCAAGACCCACAAATGTGATGTGAAATGGTTTTTCTCCCATGTTGCGTTTGAGAGAAAACAGCAAATGCACGTTTTAGGCCAAAATGCATTGAAAGCAAGGGAAACACAAAAGCGCATACTTTGTGTTATCTCCTCTTGTAGCAAACACAGACAGCTCAAAATTTCACTGGATGTGTTGAAGACCAAAACCCACAAATGTGATGTGAAATGGTTTTTCTCCCATGTTGCGTTTAAGAGAAAACAGCAAATGCAAGTTTTAGGCCAAAATGCATTGAAAGCAATGGAAACAACAAAAGCGCATACTTTGTGTTATCTCCTCTTGTAGCAAACACAGACAGCTCAAAATTTCACTGGATATGTTGAAGACCAAAACCCACAAATGTGATGTGAAATGGTTTTTCTCCCATGCTGCGTTTAAGAGAAAACAGCAAATGCAAGTTTTAGGCCAAAATGCATTGAAAGCAATGGAAATAACAAAAGCGCATACTTTGTGATATCTCCTCTTGTAGCAAACACAGACACCTCAAAATTTCACTGGAAGTGTTGAAGACCAAGACCCACAAATGTGATGTGAAATGGTTTTTCTCCCATGTTGCGTTTAAGAGAAAACAGCAAATGCACGTTTTAGGCCAAAATGCATTGAAAGCAATGAAAACAACAAAACTGCATACTTTGTGATATCTCCTCTTGTAGCAAACACAGACAGCTCAAAATTTCACTAGATGTGTTGAAGACCAAGACCCACAAATGTGATGTGAAATGGTTTTTCTCCCATGCTGCGTTTAAGAGAAAACAGCAAATGCACGTTTTATGCCAAAATGCATTGAAAGCAATGAAAACAACAAAAGTGCATACTTTGTGATATCTCCTCTTGTAGCAAACACAGACAGCTCAAAATTTCACTGGATGTGTTGAAGACCAAAACCCACAAATGTGATGTGAAATGGTTTTTCTCCCATGTTGCGTTTAAGAGAAAACAGCAAATGCAAGTTTTAGGCCAAAATGCATTGAAAGCAATGGAAATAACAAAAGCGCATACTTTGTGATATCTCCTCTTGTAGCAAACACAGACAGCTCAAAATTTCACTGGATGTGTTGAAGACCAAGACCCACAAATGTGATGTGAAATGGTTTTTCTCCCATGTTGCGTTTAAGAGAAAACAGCAAATGCACGTTTTAGGCCAAAATGCATTGAAAGCAATGAAAACAACAAAAGCGCATACTTTGTGATATCTCCTCTTGTAGCAAACACAGACAGCTCAAAATTTCACTGGATGTGTTGAAGACCAAGACCCACAAATGTGATGTGAAATGATTTTTCTCCCATGTTGCGTTTAAGAGAAAACAGCAAATGCACGTTTTAGGCCAAAATGCATTGAAAGCAATGGAAACAACAAAAGCGCATACTTTGTGTTATCTCCTCTTGTAGCAAACACAGACAGCTCAAAATTTCACTGGATGTGATGAAGACCAAAACCCACAAATGTGATGTGAAATGGTTTTTCTCCCATGTTGCGTTTAAGAGAAAACAGCAAATGCAAGTTTTAGGCCAAAATGCATTGAAAGCAATGGAAATAACAAAAGCGCATACTTTGTGATATCTCCTCTTGTAGCAAACACAGACAGCTCAAAATTTCACTGGATGTGTTGAAGACCAAGACCCACAAATGTGATGTGAAATGGTTTTTCTCCCATGTTGCGTTTGAGAGAAAACAGCAAATGCACGTTTTAGGCCAAAATGCATTGAAAGCAATGGAAACACAAAAGCGCATACTTTGTGTTATCTCCTCTTGTAGCAAACACAGACAGCTCAAAATTTCACTGGATGTGTTGAAGACCAAGACCCACAAATGTGATGTGAAATGGTTTTACTCCCATGTTGCGTTTAAGAGAAAACAGCAAATGCACGTTTTAGGCCAAAATGCATTGAAAGCAATGGAAACAACAAAAGTGCATACTTTGTGATATCTCCTCTTGTAGCAAACACAGACAGCTCAAAATTTCACTGGATGTGTTGAAGACAAAGACCCACAAATGTGATGTTAAATGGTTTTTCTCCCATGTTGCGTTTGAGAGAAAACAGCAAATGCTCGTTTTAGGCCAAAATGCAATGAAGGCAATGAAAACAAGAAAAGCGCATACTTTGTGATATCTCCTCTTGTAGCAAACACAGACAGCTCAAAATTTCACTGGATGTGTTGAAGACCAAGACCCACAAATCTGATGTGAAATGGTTTTTCTCCCATGTTGCGTTTAAGAGAAAACAGCAAATGCAAGTTTTAGGCCAAAATGCATTGAAAGCAATGGAAACAACAAAAGCGCATACTTTGTGATATCTCCTCTTGTAGCAAACACAGACAGCTCAAAATTTCACTGGATGTGTTGAAGACCAAGACCCACAAATGTGATGTGAAATGGTTTTTCTCCCATGTTGCGTTTAAGAGAAAACAGCAAATGCAAGTTTTAGGCCAAAATGCATTGAAAGCAATGGAAATAACAAAAGCGCATACTTTGTGATATCTCCTCTTGTAGCAAACACAGACAGCTCAAAATTTCACTGGATGTGTTGAAGACCAAGACCCACAAATGTGATGTGAAATGGTTTTTCTCCCATGTTGCGTTTAAGAGAAAACAGCAAATGCACGTTTTAGGCCAAAATGCATTGAAAGCAATGAAAACAACAAAAGCGCATACTTTGTGATATCTCCTCTTGTAGCAAACACAGACAGCTCAAAATTTCACTGGATGTGTTGAAGACCAAGACCCACAAATGTGATGTGAAATGGTTTTTCTCCCATGTTGCGTTTAAGAGAAAACAGCAAATGCACGTTTTAGGCCAAAATGCATTGAAAGCAATGGAAACAACAAAAGCGCATACTTTGTGTTATCTCCTCTTTTAGCAAACACAGACAGCTCAAAATTTCACTGGATGTGTTGAAGACCAAAACCCACAAATATGATGTGAAATGGTTTTTCTCCCATGTTGCGTTTAAGAGAAAACAGCAAATGCACGTTTTAGGCCAAAATGCATTGAAAGCAATGGAAACACAAAAGCGCATACTTTGTGTTATCTCCTCTTGTAGCAAACACAGACAGCTCAAAATTTCACTGGATGTGTTGAAGACCAAGACCCACAAATGTGATGTAAAATGGTTTTTCTCCCATGTTGCGTTTAAGAGAGAACAGCAAATGCACGTTTTAGGCCAAAATGCATTGAAAGCAATGGAAACAACAAAAGCGCATACTTTGTGTTATCTCCTCTTGTAGCAAACACAGACAGCTCAAAATTTCACTGGATGTGTTGAAGACCAAAACCCACAAATGTGATGTGAAATGGTTTTTCTCCCATGTTGCGTTTAAGAGAAAACAGCAAATGCAAGTTTTAGGCCAAAATGCATTGAAAGCAATGGAAATAACAAAAGCGCATACTTTGTGATATCTCCTCTTGTAGCAAACACAGACAGCTCAAAATTTCACTGGATGTGTTGAAGACCAAGACCCACAAATGTGATGTGAAATGGTTTTTCTCCCATGTTGCGTTTGAGAGAAAACAGCAAATGCACGTTTTAGGCCAAAATGCATTGAAAGCAATGGAAACACAAAAGCGCATACTTTGTGTTATCTCCTCTTGTAGCAAACACAGACAGCTCAAAATTTCACTGGATGTGTTGAAGACCAAAACCCACAAATGTGATGTGAAATGGTTTTTCTCCCATGTTGCATTTAAGAGAAAACAGCAAATGCACGTTTTAGGCCAAAATGCATTGAAAGCAATGGAAACAACAAAAGCGCATACTTTGTGTTATCTCCTCTTGTAGCAAACACAGACAGCTCAAAATTTCACTGGATGTCTATACACCATTTTCTATACTATAAACCACTATACAGCTCTACACCACATTCGATACTATATACAACTATACACCATATTCTATACTATATACCACTATACACCTCTACACCATATTCTATACTATGTACCACTATATTGCTCTACACCATATTCTATACTATATACTACTATACAACACATTCTATACTATGTACCACTATACACCATATTCTATACTATGTAACACTATACACCACATTCTATACAATGTACCACTATACAGCTCTACACCATATACCACTATACACCACATTCTATACTATGTACCACTACACCACATTCTATGCTATGTACCACTATGTACCACTATACACCACATTCTATACTATGTACCACTGTACACCATATTCTATACTATGTACCTCTATACAAAATATTCTATACTATGTACCACTATACACCATATTCTAAACTATGTACCAATATACAGCTCTACACCATATTCTATACTATGTACCACAATAGAGCTCTATACCATATTCTATACTTTATACCACTATAAACCATATTCTATACTTTGTACCACTATACAGCTTTATACCACATTCTATACTATGTACCATTGTACAGCTCTAAACCACATTCTATACTATGTACCACTATACAACATATTCTATATTATGTAAAACTATACAGCTCTACACCACATTCTATACTATGTACCACTATACACCATTTTCTATACTATGTACCACTATACAGCTCTACACCACATTCTATACTATGTACCACTATACTCCATTTTCTATGTACCACTATACACCACATTCTAGACTATGTACCATTATACACCATATTCTATACTATGTACCTCTATACACCATATTCTATACTATATACCACTATACACCAAATTCTATACTATATACCACTATACAACTCTACACCATATTCTATGCTATGTACCACTATACAGCTTTACACCACATTCTATACTATGTACCACTATACATCATATTCTATATACCACTATACACCATATTCTAGACTATATAACACTATACACCATATTCTAGACTATGTACCACTATACACCATATTCTATACTATGTACCTCTATACACCACTTTCTATACTATGTACCACTATACACCACATTCTATACTATGTACCACTATACACCATATTCTATACTATGTGCCTCTATACACTATATTTTATACTATGTACCTCCATACACCACATTCTATACTATGTACCACTATACAGCTCTACACCATATTCTATACTATGTACCACTATACACCATATTCTATACTATGTACCAATATACAGCTCTACACCATATTCTATACTATGTACCACAACAGAGCTCTATACCATATTCTATACTATATACCACTATACACCATATTCTATACTATGTACCACTATACAGCTTTATACCACATTCTAAACTATGTAACATTATACAGCTCTAAACAACATTCTATACTATGTACCACTATACACCATATTCTACACTATGTACCACTATACAGCTCTACACCACATTCTATACTATGTACTACTATACAACATATTCTATGCTATTTACCTCTATACACCATATTCTATACTATATACCACTATTAACCATATTCTATACAATGTACCACTATACACCATATTCTATACTTTATACCACTATACAGCTCTACATCATATTCTATACTATTTACCACTTTACACCATATTCTATACTATGTAGCACTATACACCTCTACACCATATTCTATGCTGTGTACCACTATACAGCTCTAAACCACATTCTATACTATGTACAACTGTACAAATCTACACCATATTCTATACTATATACTACTATAGACCACATTCTATACTAAGTACCACTATACACAATATTCTATACTATGTAGTACTATACACCACATTCTATACTATGTAACACTATACAGCTCTACACCACATTCTATTCTATGTTTGACTATACACCATATTCTATACTATGTACCTCTATACACCACATTCTATACTATGTACCACTATACACCACATTCTATACTATGTAGCACTATACACCATATGCTATACTATGTTCCTCTATACACTATATTATATACTATATACCACTATACACAACAATCTATATTATGTTCCACTATACAGCTCTACACCACATTCTATACTATGTACCACTATACACCATATACTATACTATGTACCTCTATACACCATTTTCTATACTATGTACCACTTTACAGCTCTACACCACAATCTATACTATGTAACACTATACAGCTCTAAACCACATTCTATACTATGTACCACTATACACCATATTCTTTACTATGTACTACTATACACCATAATCTATACTATGTACCACTATACACCACATTCTATACTATGTACCATTATACAGCTTTACACCACATTCTATACTATGTACCACTATACATCATATTCTATGTACCACTATACACCATATTCTATACTATGTACCTCTATACACCATATTCTATACTATATACCACTATACACCACATCCTATACTATGTACCATTATACAGCTCTACACCATATTCTATGCTATGTACCACTATACACCATATTCTATACTATGAACCACTATACAGCTCTACACTATATTCTATACTATTTACCTCTTTACACCATATTCTATACTATGTAGCACTATACACCTCTACAGCATATTCTATGCTATGTACCATTATACAGCTCTATACCACATTCTATACTATGTACAACTGTACAGCTCTACACCATATTCTATACTATATACTACTATAGACCACATTCTATACTAAGTACCACTATACACAATATTCTATACTATGTAGCACTAAACACCACATTCTATACTATGTAACACTATACAGCTCTACACCACATTCTATTCTATGTACGACTTTACACCATATTCTATACTATATACTACTATAGACCACATTCTATACTAAGTACCACTATACACAATATTCTATACTATGTAGTACTATACACCACATTCTATACTATGTAACACTATACAGCTCTACACCACATTCTATTCTATGTTTGACTATACACCATATTCTATACTATGTACCTCTATACACCACATTCTATACTATGTACCACTATACACCACATTCTATACTATGTAGAACTATACACCATATGCTATACTATGTTCCTCTATACACTATATTATATACTATATACCACTATACACAACAATCTATATTATGTTCCACTATACAGCTCTACACCACATTCTATACTATGTACCACTATACACCATATACTATACTATGTACCTCTATACACCATTTTCTATACTATGTACCACTTTACAGCTCTACACCACAATCTATACTATGTAACACTATACAGCTCTAAACCACATTCTATACTATGTACCACTATACACCATATTCTTTACTATGTACTACTATACACCATAATCTATACTATGTACCACTATACACCACATTCTATACTATGTACCATTATACAGCTTTACACCACATTCTATACTATGTACCACTATACATCATATTCTATGTACCACTATACACCATATTCTATACTATGTACCTCTATACACCATATTCTATACTATATACCACTATACACCACATCCTATACTATGTACCATTATACAGCTCTACACCATATTCTATGCTATGTACCACTATACACCATATTCTATACTATGAACCACTATACAGCTCTACACTATATTCTATACTATTTACCTCTTTACACCATATTCTATACTATGTAGCACTATACACCTCTACAGCATATTCTATGCTATGTACCATTATACAGCTCTATACCACATTCTATACTATGTACAACTGTACAGCTCTACACCATATTCTATACTATATACTACTATAGACCACATTCTATACTAAGTACCACTATACACAATATTCTATACTATGTAGCACTAAACACCACATTCTATACTATGTAACACTATACAGCTCTACACCACATTCTATTCTATGTACGACTTTACACCATATTCTATACTATGTACAACTATTTAGCTCTACAACACATTCTATACTATGTACCACTATACACCACATTCTATACTATGTACCATTATACAGCTTTACACCACATTCTATACTATGTATCACTATACATCATATTCTATATACCACTATACACCATATTCTAGACTATGTAAAACTATACACCATATTCTAGACTATGTACAACTATTTAGCTCTACAACACATTCTATACTATGTACCACTATACACCACATTCTATACTATGTACCATTATACAGCTTTACACCACATTCTATACTATGTATCACTATACATCATATTCTAGACTATGTAAAACTATACACCATATTCTAGACTATGTACCACTATACACCATATTCTATACTATGTACCTCTATACACCACTTTCTATACTATGTACCACTATACACCACATTCTATACTATGTACCACTATACACCATATTCTATACTATGTGCCTCTATACACTATATTCTATATTATGTACCACCATACACCACATTCTATACTATGTACCTCTATACAGCTCTACACCACATTCTGTACTATGTACCACTATACACCATATTCTAAACTATGTACCAATATACAGCTCTACACCATATTCTATACTACGTACCACAATAGAGCTCTATACCATATTCTATACTTTATACCACTATACACCATATTCTATACTTTGTACCACTATACAGCTTTATACCACATTCTATACTATGTACCATTATACAGCTCTAAACCACATTCTATTCTATGTACCACTATACACCATATTCTATACTATGTACCACTATACAGCTGTACACCACATTCTAAACTATGTACCACTATACAACATATTCTATTCTATGTAAAACTATACAGCTCTACACCACATTCTATACTATGTACCACTATACACCATATTCTATACTATGTACCACTATACAGCTCTACACCACATTCTATACTATGTACCACTATACTCCATATTCTATGTACCACTATACACCACATTCTAGACTATGTACCATTATACACCATATTCTATACTATGTAACTCTATACACCATATTCTATACTATGTACCTCTATACACCATATTCTATACTATATACCACTATACACCAAATTCTATACTATATACCACTATACATCTCTACACCACATTCTATACTATGTACCACATTCTATACTATGTACCACTATACATCATATTCTATGTACCACTATACACCATATTCTATACTATGTACCTCTATACACCATAATCTATACTATATACCACTATACACCACATCCTATACTATGTACCATTATACAGCTCTACACCACATTCTATGCTATGTACCACTATACACCATATTCTATACTATGAACCACTATACAGCTCTACACTATATTCTATACTATTTACCACTTTACACCATATTATATACTATGTAGCACTATACACCTCTACAGCATATTCTATGCTATGTACCACTATACAGCTCTATACCACATTCTATACTATGTACAACTGTACAGCTCTACACCATATTCTATACTATATACTACTATAGACCACATTCTATACTAAGTACCACTATACACAATATTCTATACTATGTAGCACTATACACCACATTCTATACTATGTAACACTATACAGTTGTACACCACATTCTATACTATGTACGACTTTACACCATATTCTATACTATGTACAACTATTTAGCTCTACACCACATTCTATACCATGTACCACTATACACCACATTCTATTCTATGTACCATTATACAGCTTTACACCACATTCTATACTATGTATCACTATACATCATATTCTATATACCACTATACACCATATTCTAGACTATGTAAAACTATACACCATATTCTAGACTATGTACCACTATACACCATATTCTATACTATGTACCTCTATACACCACATTCTATACTATGTACCACTATACACCACATTCTATACTATGTACCACTATACACCATATTCTATACTATATACCTCTGTACACTATATTCTATATTATGTACCACCATACACCACATTCTATACTATGTACCACTATACAGCTCTACACCACATTCTATACTATGTACCACTATACACCATATTCTAAACTATGTACCAATATACAGCTCTACACCATATTCTATACTATGTACCACAATAGAGCTCTATACCATATTCTATACTTTATACCACTATACACCATATTCTATACTTTGTACCACTATACAGCTTTATACCACATTCTATACTATGTACCATTATACAGCTCTAAATCACATTCTATACTATGTACCACTATACACCATATTCTATACTATGTACCACTATACTGCTGTACACCACATTCTATACTATGTACCACTATACAACATATTCTATTCTATGTAAAACTATACAGCTCTACACCACATTCTATACTATGTACCACTATACACCATACTCTATACTATGTACCACTATACAGCTGTACACCACATTCTATACTATATACCACTATACTCCATATTCTATGTACCACTATACACCACATTCTAGACTATGTACCATTATACACCATATTCTATACTATGTAACTCTATACACCATATTCTATACTATGTAACTCTATACACCATATGCTATACTATATACCACTATACACCAAATTCTATACTATATACCACTATACACCTCTACACCATATTCTATGCTATGTACCACAATACAGCTTTACACCACATTCCATACTATGTACCACTATACATCATATTCTATGTACCACTATACACCATATTCTAGACTATATAACACTATACACCATATTCTAGACAATGTACCACTATACACCATATTCTATACTATGTACCTCTATACACCACTTTCTATACTATGTACCACTATACACCACATTCTATACTATGTACCACTATACACCATATTCTATACTATGTGCCTCTATACACTATATTTTATACTATGTACCTCCATACACCACATTCTATACTATGTACCACTATACAGCTCTACACCACATTCTATACTATGTACCACTTTACACCATATTCTATACTATGTACCAATATACAGCTCTACACCGTATTCTATACTATGTACCACAACAGAGCTCTATACCATATTCTATACTTTATACCACTATACACCATATTCT
The DNA here is from genome assembly GCA_031769625.1 of Taudactylus pleione. Classification (NCBI taxonomy): domain Eukaryota; kingdom Metazoa; phylum Chordata; class Amphibia; order Anura; family Myobatrachidae; genus Taudactylus; species Taudactylus pleione. The sequence goes on along the minus strand of JAUIMM010000363.1, from coordinate 116,333 downwards.
ATACTATGTACCACTATACAGCTTTATACCACATTCTATACTATGTACCATTATACAGCTCTAAACAACATTCTATACTATGTACCACTATACACCTTATTCTACACTATGTACCACTATACATCTCTACACTACATTCTATACTATGTACCACTATACAACATATTCTATACTATGTACCACTATACACCTCTACACCACATTCTATACTATGTACCACTATACTCCATATTCTATGTACCAATATACACTACATTCTAGACTATGTACCATTATACACCATAATCTATACTATGTAACTCTATACACCATATTCTATACTATGTACCTCTATACACCATATTCTATACTATATACCACTATACACCATATTCTATACTATATACCACTATACACCTCTACCCCATATTCTATACTATGTACCACTATACACCATTTTCTATACTATGAACCACTATACAGCTTTACACCACATTCTATACTATATACAACTATACACCATATTCTATACTATATACCACTATATAACTCTACACCATATTCTATGCTATGTACCACTATACTGCTCTATACCATATTCTATACTATATACTACTATACAACACATTCTATACTATGTACCACTATACACCATATTCTATACTATGTAACACTATACACCACATTCTATACTATTTACCATTATACAGCTCTACACCACATTCTATAATATGTACCACTATATACCACATTTTATACTATGTACCACTATACAGCTATAAACAATATTCTATACTATGTACCACTATACAGCTCTACACCACATTCTATACTATGTACCACTATACACCATATTCTATACTATGTACCAATATACACCATATTCTATACTATATACCACTATACACCACATCCTATACTATGTACCATTATACAGCTCTACACCACATTCTATACTATGTACCACAATACACCATATTCTATACTATGTAACACTATACACCACATTCTATACTATGTACCATTAGCAGCTCTACACCACATTCTATAATATGTACCACTATATACCACATTTTATACTTTGTACCACTATACAGCTCTAAACAATAATATATACTATGTACCACTATACAGCTCTACACCACATTCTATACTATGTACCACTATACACCATATTCTATACTATGTACCACTATACACCATATTCTATACTATGTACCTCTATACACCATATTCTATACTATATACCACTATACACCACATCCTATACTATGTACCATTATACAGCTCTACACCACATTCTTTACTATGTACCACAATACACCATATTCTATACTATGTACCACTATACAGCTCTACACCACATTCTATACAATGTACCACTATACACCATATTCTATGTACCACTATACACAACATTCTAGACTATGTACCACTATACACCATATTATATAATATTTACCTTTATACACCATATTCTATACTATTTACCTCTATACACCATATTCTATACTATATACCACTATTAACCATATTCTATACTATGTACCACTATACACCATATTCTATACTATGTACCACTATACACCATATTCTATACAATGTACCACAATACACCATATTCTATACTATGTACCATTATACATCTCTACACCACATTCTATACTATGTTCCTCTATACACCACATTCTTTACTATGTACCAATATATAGCTCTACACCACATTCTATCCTTTTTCACTATACACCACATTCTATACTATGTTCCACTATACACCATATTCTATACTTTGTATCTCTATACACCATATTCTATACTATGTACCACTATACACCGTATTCTATAATATGAACCACTATACACACCATATTCTATACTATGTACCTCTATACACCATTTTCTATACTATGTAACACTATACACCATATTCTATGCTGTGTAGCACAATACAGCTCTACACCATATTCTATACTATGTACCACTATACAGCACTACACCATATTCTATACTATGTACCACTATACACCATATTCTATACTATTTACCACTATACACTATATTCTATACTATGTACCACTATACACCATATTCTATACTATGTACCACTATACACCACATTCTATACTATGTACCATTATTACGCTTTACACCACAATATATACTATGTACCACTATACACCATATTCTATACTATGTACAACTATACACCACATTCTATACTATGTACCATTATACAGCTTTACACCACAATCTATACTATGTACCACTATAAAACATATTCTATACTATTTACCACTATACAGCTCTACACCACATTCTATAATATGTACCTCTGTACACTATATTCTATACTATATACCACTATACACCACATTCTATACTATGTACCACTATACACCACATTCTATACTATGTACCATTATACAGCTTTACACCACAATCTATCCTATGTACCACTATACAACATATTCTATACTATGTACCACTATACAGCTCTACACCAAATTCTATACTATGTACCACTATACACCACATTCTATACTATGTACCACTATACACCATATTCTATACTTTGTACCTCTATATACCATATTCTATACAATGTACCACAATACACCATATTCTATACTATGTACAACTATACACCGTATTCCATACTATGTACCTCTATACACCATTTTCTTTACTATGTACTGCTATACACCATATCTATACTATGTACCACAATATAGCTCTACACTATTTTCTATACTATGTATCACTATACAACACTACACCATATTCTATACTATGTACCACTATACAGCTCTACACCATAATCTATACTATGTACTACTATACACCATATTCTATACTATGTACTACTATACACCATATTTTATACTATGTACCACTATACAGCTCTACACCACATTCTATACTATGTACCACTATACAGCTCTACACCGTATTCAATACTATGTACTGCTATACACCACATTCTATACTATGTACCACTATACAGCTCTACACCATATACCTCTATACACCACATTCTATACTATGTACCACTACACCACATTCTATACTATGTACCACTATGTACCACTATACACCACATTCTATACTATGTACCATTTATAGTATAGAATATGGTGTACAGTGGTACATAGTATAGAATATGGTGTAGTGCTGTATAGTTGTACATAGTATAGAATATGGTGTAGAGCTGTATAGTGGTACATAGTATGGAATATGGTGTGTAGTGGTACATAGTATAGAATATGGTGTATAGAGGTACATAGTATAGAATATGGTGTATAGTGGTACATAGTATGGAATACATTGTATAGTGGAACATAGTATAGAATATGGTGTATTGTGGTACATAGTATAGAATATGGTGTAAAGTGGTACATTGTAAAGAATATGGTGTAGAGTTACAAAGTATAGAATATGGTGTATAGTGGTACTTAGTATAGAATGTGGTGTATAGTGGTACATAGTATAGAATGTGGTGTATAGAGGTAAATAGTATAGAATATGGTGTATAGTGATACATAGTCTAGAATATGGTGTATAGTGGTACATAGAATAGAATGTGGTGTAGAGCTGAATAGTGGTACATAGTATAGAATATGGATTATAGTGGTACATAGTATAGAATGTGGTGTAGTGCTGTATAGTGTTACATAGTATAGAATGTGGTGTATATTGCTACATAGTATAGAATATGGTGTATAGTGGTCCTTAGTATAGAATGTGATCTATAGCAGTATAGACTATAGAATATGGTGAAGAGCTGTACAGTTGTTCATAGTATAGAATGTGGTATAGAGCTGTACAGTGGTACATAGCATTGAATATGGTGTAGAGGTGTATAGTGGTACATAGCATAGAATATGGTGTATAGTGGTAAATAGTATAGAATGTGGTGTAGAGCTGTATAGTGGTTCATAGTATAGAATATGGTGTATAGTGGTACATAGTATAGAATATGGGGTAGAGCTGTATAGTTGTATATAGTATAGAATATGGTGTATAGTGGTACATTGTATAGAATATGGTTAATAGTGGTATATAGTATAGAATATGGTGTATAGAGGTATATAGTATAGAATATGGTGTATAAAGGTAAATATTATAGAATATGGTGTATAGTGGTACATTGTATAGAATGTGGTGTAGAGCTGTATAGTGGTACATAGTATAGAATATGGTGTATAGTGGTACATAGTATAGAATGTGGTGAAGAGCTGTATAGTGGAACATAGTATAGAATATGGTGTATATTGGTACATAGTATAGAATGTGGTGTATAGTGGAACACAGTGTAGAATGTGGTGTAGAGCTGTATAGTGGTACATATTATAGAATATGGTGTATTGTGGTACATAGTATAGAATGTGGTGTAGAGCTGTATAATGGTACATAGTATAGGATGTGGTGTATAGTGGTATATAGTATAGAATATGGTGTATAGAGGTACATAGTATAGAATATGGTGTATAGTGGTACATAGTATAGAATATGGTTAATAGTGGTATATAGTATAGAATATGGTGTATAGAGGTAAATAGTATAGAATATGGTGTATAAAGGTAAATATTATATAATATGGTGTATAGTGGTACATAGTCTAGAATGTTGTGTATAGTGGTACATAGAATATGGTGTATAGTGGTACATTGTATAGAATGTGGTGTAGAGCTGTATAGTGGTACATAGTATAGAATATGGTGTATTGTGGTACATAGTAAAGAATGTGGTGTAGAGCTGTATAATGGTACATAGTATAGGATGTGGTGTATAGTGGTATATAGTATAGAATATGGTGTATAGAGGTACATAGTATAGAATATGGTGTATAGTGGTACATAGTATAGAATATGGTGTATAGTGGTACATAGTATAGAATGTGGTGTAGAGCTGTATAGTGGTACATAGTATATATTATTGTTTAGAGCTGTATAGTGGTACAAAGTATAAAATGTGGTATATAGTGGTACATATTATAGAATGTGGTGTAGAGCTGCTAATGGTACATAGTATAGAATGTGGTGTATAGTGTTACATAGTATAGAATATGGTGTATTGTGGTACATAGTATAGAATGTGGTGTAGAGCTGTATAATGGTACATAGTATAGGATGTGGTGTATAGTGGTATATAGTATAGAATATGGTGTATATTGGTACATAGTATAGAATATGGTGTATAGTGGTACATAGTATAGAATGTGGTGTAGAGCTGTATAGTGGTACATAGTATAGAATATTGTTTATAGCTGTATAGTGGTACATAGTATAAAATGTGGTATATAGTGGTACATATTATAGAATGTGGTGTAGAGCTGTATAATGGTAAATAGTATAGAATGTGGTGTATAGTGTTACATAGTATAGAATATGGTGTATAGTGGTACATAGTATAGAATGTGTTGTATAGTAGTATATAGTATAGAATATGGTATAGAGCAGTATAGTGGTACATAGCATAGAATATGGTGTAGAGTTATATAGTGGTATATAGTATAGAATATGGTGTATAGTTGTATATAGTATAGAATGTGGTGTAAAGCTGTATAGTGGTTCATAGTATAGAAAATGGTGTATAGTGGTACATAGTATAGAATATGGGGTAGAGGTGTATAGTGGTATATAGTATAGAATATGGTGTATAGTGGTATATAGTATAGAATATGGTGTATAGAGGTACATAGTATAGAATATGGTGTATAGAGTTACATAGTATAGATTATGGTGTATAATGGTACATAGTCTAGAATGTAGTGTATATTGGTACATAGAATATGGAGTATAGTGGTACATAGTATAGAATGTGGTGTAGAGGTGTATAGTGGTACATAGTATAGAATATGTTGTATAGTGGAACATAGTATAGAATGTAGTGTAGAGATGTATAGTGGTACATAGTGTAGAATAAGGTGTATAGTGGTACATAGTATAGAATGTTGTTTAGAGCTGTATAATGGTACATAGTATAGAATGTGGTATAAAGCTGTATAGTGGTACATAGTATAGAATATGGTGTATAGTGGTATAAAGTATAGAATATGGTATAGAGCTCTGTTGTGGTACATAGTATAGAATACGGTGTAGAGCTGTATATTGGTACATAGTATAGGATATGGTGTATAGTGGTACATAGTATAGAATGTGGTGTAGAGCTGTATAGTGGTACATAGTATAGAATGTGGTGTATGGAGGTATATAGTATAAAATATAGTGTATAGAGGCACATAGTATAGAATATGGTGTATAGTGGTACATAGTATAGAATGTGGTGTATAGTGGTACATAGTATAGAAAGTGGTGTATAGAGGTACATAGTATAGAATATGGTGTATAGTGGTACATTGTCTAGAATATGGTGTATAGTGTTATATAGTCTAGAATATGGTGTATAGTGGTACATAGAATATGATGTATAGTGGTACATAGTATGGAATGTGGTGTAAAGCTGTATTGTGGTACATAGCATAGAATATGGTGTAGAGGTGTATAGTGGTATATAGTATAGAATTTGGTGTATAGTGGTATATAGTATAGCATATGGTGTATAGAGTTACATAGTATAGAATATGGTGTATAGAGTTACATAGTATAGAATATGGTGTATAATGGTACATAGTCTAGAATGTGGTGTATAGTGGTACATAGAATATGGAGTATAGTGGTATATAGTATAGAATGTGGTGTACAGCTGTATAGTGGTACATAGTATAGAGTATGGTGTATAGTGGTACATAGTATAGAATGTGGTGTAGAGCTGTATAGTTTTACATAGAATAGAATATGTTGTATAGTGGTACATAGTATAGAATGTGGTGTACAGCAGTATAGTGGTACATAGTATAGAATATGGTGTATAGTGGTACATAGTATAGAATGTGGTTTAGAGCTGTATAATGGTACATAGTATAGAATGTGGTATAAAGCTGTATAGTGGTACAAAGTATAGAATATGGTGTATAGTGGTATAAAGTATAGAATATGGTATAGAACTCTATTGTGGTACATAGTATAGAATATGGTGTAGAGCTGTATATTGGTACATAGTTTAGAATATGGTGTATAGTGGTACATAGTATAGAATGTGGTGTAGAGCTGTATAGTGGTACATAGTATAGAATGTGGTGTATGGTGGTACATAATATAGAATATAGTGTACAGAGGTATATAGTATAGAATATGGTGTATAGTGGTACATAGTATAGAATGTGGTGTATAGTGGTACATAGTATAGAATATGGTGTATAGTGGTACATAGTCTAGAATATGGTGTATAGTTTTACATAGTCTAGAATATGGTGTATAGTGGTATATAGAATATGATGTATAGTGATACATAGTATAGAATGTGGTGTAAAGCTGTATAATGGTACATAGAATAGAATGTGGTGTATAGTGGTACATGGTATAGAATGTGGTGTAGAGCTAAATAGTTGTACATAGTATAGAATATGGTGTAAAGTCGTACATAGTATAGAATGTGGTGTACAACTGTATAGTGTTACATAGTATAGAATGTGGTGTATAGTGCTACATAGTATAGAATATTGTGTATAGTGGTACTTAGTATAGAATGTGGTCTATAGTAGTATATAGTATAGAATATGGTGTAGAGCTGTACAGTTGTACATAGTATAGAATGTGGTATAGAGCTGTATAGTGGTACATAGCATAGAATATGCTGTAGAGGTGTATAGTGCTACATAGTATATAATATGGTGTAAAGTGGTAAATAGTATAGAATATAGTGTAGAGCTGTATAGTGGTTCATAGTATAGAATATGGTGTATAGTGGTACATAGCATAGAATGTGGTGTAGAGCTGTATAATGGTACATAGTATAGGATGTGGTGTATAGTGGTATATAGTATAGATTATGGTGTATAGAGGTACATAGTATAGAATATGGTGTATAGTGGTACATAGAATATGATGTATAGTGGTACATAGTATAGAATGTGGTGTAAAACTGTATAATGGTACATAGTATAGAATGTGGTGTAGAGATGTATAGTGGTATATAGTATAGAATATGGTGTATAGAGGTACATAGTATAGAATATGGTGTATAGAGTTACATAGTATAGAATATGGTGTATAATGGTACATAGTCTAGAATATGGAGTATAGTGGTACATAGTATAGAATGTGGTGTAGAGCTGTATAGTGGTACATAGTATAGAATATGGTGTATAGTGGTACATAGTATAGAATGTGGTGTAGAGCTGTATAGTTTTACATAGAATAGAATATGTTGTATAGTGGTACATAGTATAGAATGTGGTGTACAGCTGTATAGTGGTACATAGTATAGAATATGGTGTATAGTGGTACATAGAATAGAATCTGGTTTAGAGCTGTATAATGGTACATAGTATAGAATGTGGTATAAAGCTGTATAGTGGTACAAAGTATAGAATATGGTGTATAGTGGTATAAAGTATAGAATATGGTATAGAGCTCTATTGTGGTACGTAGTATAGAATATGGTGTAGAGCTGTATATTGGTACATAGTTTAGAATATGGTGTATAGTGGTACATAGTACAGAATGTGGTGTAGAGCTGTATAGAGGTACATAGTATAGAATGTGGTGTATGGTGGTACATAATATAGAATATAGTGTATAGAGGCACATAGTATAGAATATGGTGTATAGTGGTACATAGTATAGAATGTGGTGTATAGTGGTACATAGTATAGAATGTGGTGTATAGAGGTACATAGTATAGAATATGGTGTATAGTGGTACATAGTCTAGAATATGGTGTATAGTTTTACATAGTCTAGAATATGGTGTATAGTGGTATATAGAATATGATGTATAGTGATACATAGTATAGAATGTGGTGTAAAGCTGTATAATGGTACATAGTATAGAATGTGGTGTATAGTGGTACATAGTATAGAATGTGTTGTAGAGCTAAATAGTTGTACATAGTCTAGAATATGGTGTATAGTTTTACATAGTCTAGAATATGGTGTATAGTGGTATATAGAATATGATGTATAGTGATACATAGTATAGAATGTGGTGTAAAGCTGTATAATGGTACATAGTATAGAATGTGGTGTATAGTGGTACATAGTATAGAATGTGTTGTAGAGCTAAATAGTTGTACATAGTATAGAATATGGTGTAAAGTCGTACATAGAATAGAATGTGGTGTAGAGCTGTATAGTGTTACATAGTATAGAATGTGGTGTTTAGTGCTACATAGTATAGAATATTGTGTATAGTGGTACTTAGTATAGAATGTGGTCTATAGTAGTATATAGTATAGAATATGGTGTAGAGCTGTACAGTTGTACATAGTATAGAATGTGGTATAGAGCTGTATAATGGTACATAGCATAGAATATGCTGTAGAGGTGTATAGTGCTACATAGTATAGAATATGGTGTAAAGAGGTAAATAGTATAGAATATAGTGTAGAGCTGTATAGTGGTTCATAGTATAGAATATGGTGTATAGTGGTACATAGCATAGAATATGGTGTAGAGCTGTATAATGGTACATAGTATAGGATGTGGTGTATAGTGGTATATAGTATAGAATATGGTGTATAGAGGTACATAGTATATAATATGGTGTATAGTGGTACATAGAATATGATGTATAGTGGTACATAGTATAGAATGTGGTGTAAAGCTGTATAATGGTACATAGTATAGAATGTGGTGTATAGTGGTACATAGTATAGATTATGGTGTATAGTAGTACATAGTAAAGAATATGGTGTATAGTGGTACATAGTATAGAATGTGGTTTAGAGCTGTATAGTGTTACATAGTATAGATTGTGGTGTAGAGCTGTAAAGTGGTACATAGTATAGAAAATGGTGTATAGAGGTACATAGTATAGTATATGGTGTATAGTGGTACATAGTATAGAATGTGGTGTAGAGCTGTATAGTGGAACATAATATAGATTGTTGTTTATAGTGGTATATAGTATATAATATAGTGTATAGAGGAACATAGTATAGCATATGGTGTATAGTGCTACATAGTATAGAATGTGGTGTATAGTGGTACATAGTATAGAATGTGGTGTATAGAGGTACATAGTATAGAATATGGTGTATAGTCAAACATAGAATAGAATGTGGTGTAGAGCTGTATAGTGTTACATAGTATAGAATGTGGTGTATAGTACTACATAGTATAGAATATTGTGTATAGTGGTACTTAGTATAGAATGTGGTCTATAGTAGTATATAGTATAGAATATGGTGTAGATTTGTACAGTTGTACATAGTATAGAATGTGGTTTAGAGCTGTATAGTGGTACACAGCATAGAATATGGTGTAGAGGTGTATAGTGCTACATAGTATAGAATATGGTGTAAAGTGGTAAATAGTATAGAATATGATGTAGAGCTGTATAGTGGTTCATAGTATAGAATATGAAGTATAGTGGTACATAGTATAGAATATGGGGTAGAGCTGTATAGTGGTATAAAGTATAGAATATGGTGTATAGTGGTACATTGTATAGAATATGGTTAATAGTGGTATATAGTATAGAATATGGTGTATAGAGGTAAATAGCATAGAATATGTTGTATAGTAGTACATAGTATAGAATGTGGTGTAGAGCTGTATAGTGGTACATAGTGTAGAATATGGTGTATAGTGGTACATAGTATAGAATGTTGTTTAGAGCTGTATAATGTTACATAGTTTAGAATGTGGTATAAAGCTGTATAGTGGTACATAGTATAGAATATGGTGTATAGTGGTATATAGTATAGAATATGGTATAGAGCTCTGTTGTGGTACATAGTATAGAATATGGTGTAGAGCTGTATATTGGTACATAGTATAGAATATGGTGTATAGTGGTACATAGTATAGAATATGGTGTAGAGCTGTATAGTGGTACATAGTATAGAATGTGGTGTATGGAGGTACATAGTATAAAATATAGTGTATAGAGGCACATAGTATAGAATATGGTGTATAGTGGTACATAGTATAGAATGTGGTGTATAGTGGTACATAGTATAGAAAGTGGTGTATAGAGGTACATAGTATAGAATATGGTGTATAGTGGTACATAGTCTAGAATATGGTGTATAGTGTTATATAGTCTAGAATATGGTGTATAGTGGTATATAGAATATGATGTATAGTGGTACATAGTATAGAATGTGGTGTAAAGCTGTATAGTGGTACATAGCATAGAATATGGTGTAGAGTTGTATAGTGGTATATAGTATAGAATTTGGTGTATAGTGGTATATAGTATAGAATATGGTGTATAGAGGTACATAGTATAGAATATGGTGTATAATGGTACATAGTCTAGAATGTGGTGTATAGTGGTACATAGAAAATGGAGTATAGTGGTACATAGTATAGAATGTGGTGTAGAGCTGTATAGTGGTACATAGTATAGAAAATGGTGTATAGTGGTACATAGTATAGAATGTGGTGTAGAGCTGTATAGTTTTACATAATATAGAATATGTTGTATAGTGGTACATAGTATAGAATGTGGTTTAGAGCTGTACAATGGTACATAGTATAGAATGTGGTATAAAGCTGTATAGTGGTACAAAGTATAGAATATGGTTTATAGTGGTATAAAGTATAGAATATGGTATAGAGCTCTATTGTGGTACATAGTATAGAATATGGTGTAGAGCTGTATATTGGTACATAGTTTAGAATATGGTGTATAGTGGTACATAGTATAGAATATTTTGTATAGAGGTACATAGTATAGAATATGGTGTACAGTGGTACATAGTATAGAATGTGGGGTATAGTGGTACATAGTGGTACATAGCATAGAATGTGGTGTAGTGGTACATAGTATAGAATGTGGTGTATAGTGGTATATGGTGTAGAGCTGTATAGTGGTACATTGTATAGAATGTGGTGTATAGTGTTACATAGTATAGAATATGGTGTATAGTGGTACATAGTATAGAATGTGTTGTATAGTAGTATATAGTATAGAATATGGTGTAGAGCAATATAGTGGTACATAGTATAGAATATGGTGTAGAGGTGTATAGTGGTATATAGTATAGAATATGGTGTATAGTTGTATATAGTATCGAATGTGGTGTAGAGCTGTATAGTGGTTTATAGTATAGAAAATGGTGTATAGACATCCAGTGAAATTTTGAGCTGTCTGTGTTTGCTACAAGAGGAGATAACACAAAGTATGCGCTTTTGTTGTTTCCATTGCTTTCAATGCATTTTGGCCTAAAACGTGCATTTGCTGTTTTCTCTTAAATGCAACATGGGAGAAAAACCATTTCACATCACATTTGTGGGTTTTGGTCTTCAACACATCCAGTGAAATTTTGAGCTGTCTGTGTTTGCTACAAGAGGAGATAACACAAAGTATGCGCTTTTGTGTTTCCATTGCTTTCAATGCATTTTGGCCTAAAACGTGCATTTGCTGTTTTCTCTCAAACGCAACATGGGAGAAAAACCATTTCACATCACATTTGTGGGTCTTGGTCTTCAACACATCCAGTGAAATTTTGAGCTGTCTGTGTTTGCTACAAGAGGAGATATCACAAAGTATGCGCTTTTGTTATTTCCATTGCTTTCAATGCATTTTGGCCTAAAACATGCATTTGCTGTTTTCTCTTAAACGCAACATGGGAGAAAAACCATTTCACATCACATTTGTGGGTTTTGGTCTTCAACACATCCAGTGAAATTTTGAGCTGTCTGTGTTTGCTACAAGAGGAGATAACACAAAGTATGCGCTTTTGTTGTTTCCATTGCTTTCAATGCATTTTGGCCTAAAACGTGCATTTGCTGTTCTCTCTTAAACGCAACATGGGAGAAAAACCATTTTACATCACATTTGTGGGTCTTGGTCTTCAACACATCCAGTGAAATTTTGAGCTGTCTGTGTTTGCTACAAGAGGAGATAACACAAAGTATGCGCTTTTGTGTTTCCATTGCTTTCAATGCATTTTGGCCTAAAACGTGCATTTGCTGTTTTCTCTCAAACGCAACATGGGAGAAAAACCATTTCACATCACATTTGTGGGTCTTGGTCTTCAACACATCCAGTGAAATTTTGAGCTGTCTGTGTTTGCTACAAGAGGAGATATCACAAAGTATGCGCTTTTGTTATTTCCATTGCTTTCAATGCATTTTGGCCTAAAACTTGCATTTGCTGTTTTCTCTTAAACGCAACATGGGAGAAAAACCATTTCACATCATATTTGTGGGTTTTGGTCTTCAACACATCCAGTGAAATTTTGAGCTGTCTGTGTTTGCTAAAAGAGGAGATAACACAAAGTATGCGCTTTTGTTGTTTCCATTGCTTTCAATGCATTTTGGCCTAAAACGTGCATTTGCTGTTTTCTCTTAAACGCAACATGGGAGAAAAACCATTTCACATCACATTTGTGGGTCTTGGTCTTCAACACATCCAGTGAAATTTTGAGCTGTCTGTGTTTGCTACAAGAGGAGATATCACAAAGTATGCGCTTTTGTTGTTTTCATTGCTTTCAATGCATTTTGGCCTAAAACGTGCATTTGCTGTTTTCTCTTAAACGCAACATGGGAGAAAAACCATTTCACATCACATTTGTGGGTCTTGGTCTTCAACACATCCAGTGAAATTTTGAGCTGTCTGTGTTTGCTACAAGAGGAGATATCACAAAGTATGCGCTTTTGTTATTTCCATTGCTTTCCATGCATTTTGGCCTAAAACTTGCATTTGCTGTTTTCTCTTAAACGCAACATGGGAGAAAAACCATTTCACATCACATTTGTGGGTCTTGGTCTTCAACACATCCAGTGAAATTTTGAGCTGTCTGTGTTTGCTACAAGAGGAGATATCACAAATTATGCGCTTTTGTTGTTTCCATTGCTTTCAATGCATTTTGGCCTAAAACTTGCATTTGCTGTTTTCTCTTAAACGCAACATGGGAGAAAAACCATTTCACATCAGATTTGTGGGTCTTGGTCTTCAACACATCCAGTGAAATTTTGAGCTGTCTGTGTTTGCTACAAGAGGAGATATCACAAAGTATGCGCTTTTCTTGTTTTCATTGCCTTCATTGCATTTTGGCCTAAAACGAGCATTTGCTGTTTTCTCTCAAACGCAACATGGGAGAAAAACCATTTAACATCACATTTGTGGGTCTTTGTCTTCAACACATCCAGTGAAATTTTGAGCTGTCTGTGTTTGCTACAAGAGGAGATATCACAAAGTATGCACTTTTGTTGTTTCCATTGCTTTCAATGCATTTTGGCCTAAAACGTGCATTTGCTGTTTTCTCTTAAACGCAACATGGGAGTAAAACCATTTCACATCACATTTGTGGGTCTTGGTCTTCAACACATCCAGTGAAATTTTGAGCTGTCTGTGTTTGCTACAAGAGGAGATAACACAAAGTATGCGCTTTTGTGTTTCCATTGCTTTCAATGCATTTTGGCCTAAAACGTGCATTTGCTGTTTTCTCTCAAACGCAACATGGGAGAAAAACCATTTCACATCACATTTGTGGGTCTTGGTCTTCAACACATCCAGTGAAATTTTGAGCTGTCTGTGTTTGCTACAAGAGGAGATATCACAAAGTATGCGCTTTTGTTATTTCCATTGCTTTCAATGCATTTTGGCCTAAAACTTGCATTTGCTGTTTTCTCTTAAACGCAACATGGGAGAAAAACCATTTCACATCACATTTGTGGGTTTTGGTCTTCATCACATCCAGTGAAATTTTGAGCTGTCTGTGTTTGCTACAAGAGGAGATAACACAAAGTATGCGCTTTTGTTGTTTCCATTGCTTTCAATGCATTTTGGCCTAAAACGTGCATTTGCTGTTTTCTCTTAAACGCAACATGGGAGAAAAATCATTTCACATCACATTTGTGGGTCTTGGTCTTCAACACATCCAGTGAAATTTTGAGCTGTCTGTGTTTGCTACAAGAGGAGATATCACAAAGTATGCGCTTTTGTTGTTTTCATTGCTTTCAATGCATTTTGGCCTAAAACGTGCATTTGCTGTTTTCTCTTAAACGCAACATGGGAGAAAAACCATTTCACATCACATTTGTGGGTCTTGGTCTTCAACACATCCAGTGAAATTTTGAGCTGTCTGTGTTTGCTACAAGAGGAGATATCACAAAGTATGCGCTTTTGTTATTTCCATTGCTTTCAATGCATTTTGGCCTAAAACTTGCATTTGCTGTTTTCTCTTAAACGCAACATGGGAGAAAAACCATTTCACATCACATTTGTGGGTTTTGGTCTTCAACACATCCAGTGAAATTTTGAGCTGTCTGTCTTTGCTACAAGAGGAGATATCACAAAGTATGCACTTTTGTTGTTTTCATTGCTTTCAATGCATTTTGGCCTAAAACGTGCATTTGCTGTTTTCTCTTAAACGCAGCATGGGAGAAAAACCATTTCACATCACATTTGTGGGTCTTGGTCTTCAACACATCTAGTGAAATTTTGAGCTGTCTGTGTTTGCTACAAGAGGAGATATCACAAAGTATGCAGTTTTGTTGTTTTCATTGCTTTCAATGCATTTTGGCCTAAAACGTGCATTTGCTGTTTTCTCTTAAACGCAACATGGGAGAAAAACCATTTCACATCACATTTGTGGGTCTTGGTCTTCAACACTTCCAGTGAAATTTTGAGGTGTCTGTGTTTGCTACAAGAGGAGATATCACAAAGTATGCGCTTTTGTTATTTCCATTGCTTTCAATGCATTTTGGCCTAAAACTTGCATTTGCTGTTTTCTCTTAAACGCAGCATGGGAGAAAAACCATTTCACATCACATTTGTGGGTTTTGGTCTTCAACATATCCAGTGAAATTTTGAGCTGTCTGTGTTTGCTACAAGAGGAGATAACACAAAGTATGCGCTTTTGTTGTTTCCATTGCTTTCAATGCATTTTGGCCTAAAACTTGCATTTGCTGTTTTCTCTTAAACGCAACATGGGAGAAAAACCATTTCACATCACATTTGTGGGTTTTGGTCTTCAACACATCCAGTGAAATTTTGAGCTGTCTGTGTTTGCTACAAGAGGAGATAACACAAAGTATGCGCTTTTGTGTTTCCATTGCTTTCAATGCATTTTGGCCTAAAACGTGCATTTGCTGTTTTCTCTCAAACGCAACATGGGAGAAAAACCATTTCACATCACATTTGTGGGTCTTGGTCTTCAACACATCCAGTGAAATTTTGAGCTGTCTGTGTTTGCTACAAGAGGAGATATCACAAAGTATGCGCTTTTGTTATTTCCATTGCTTTCAATGCATTTTGGCCTAAAACTTGCATTTGCTGTTTTCTCTTAAACGCAACATGGGAGAAAAACCATTTCACATCACATTTGTGGGTTTTGGTCTTCAACACATCCAGTGAAATTTTGAGCTGTCTGTGTTTGCTACAAGAGGAGATAACACAAAGTATGCGCTTTTGTTGTTTCCATTGCTTTCAATGCATTTTGGCCTAAAACGTGCATTTGCTGTTTTCTCTTAAACGCAACATGGGAGAAAAACCATTTCACATCACATTTGTGGGTCTTGGTCTTCAACACATCCAGTGAAATTTTGAGCTGTCTGTGTTTGCTACATGAGGAGATAACACAAAGTATGCGCTTTTGTATTTCCATTGCTTTCAATGCATTTTGGCCTAAAACGTGCATTTGCTGTTTTCTCTCAAACGCAACATGGGAGAAAAACCATTTCACATCACATTTGTGGGTAATCCTTTTTTTATTGAAAAACTTGCAGCATATAAATAAATACATAGAAAAAATACTGCACTTCAACATATCTTTTGCCATATATACAAAAATCAACCAGGTTATTGTAATCAAAATATATGACTCTATCAAATTCTGCAAAGAGCACAAAACAGATAAACCTCCTGAACATAACACATCACACACTCCACCCAGACAAGACAGTGTACAAACCATCACCTGAAACAACAAAATATCTTTAAAACAATAAACTTTAACACAATAAGCTTTTAGCTATTCCCTTTTTCAAAAAAGACTTTAAACTATCACCAACACTAACTCCAACACATAGAGAAAATGAAGGAGCTGTTTAGGCGCATGAAAATCATTCCATAAAAACCAGAAAAATCCAAAAATCTACTGCGGAAGTGGAAAGAAGAGCTTCAAGCCCATAGGATAAACAGGAAAAAGACTGGTACTTTTTGTCACCCACTAAGGGGCTTCAGGTGCCTCCATCTCCTCGACCACCCAACAGCATCCAGTCTCCTCCTGTCCATCTCCATCAGAGACCTAACCTCGTGAAGAATATTACACGCCACCACCTCACAGGGAAGGATTTTACTTCTAGTTGTTACTAAGCACCGTGCGCTCCACGTGTGATATCTAACCACTAAACTAACTACAAAAATGGTGACCAAATCATAACGCCCATACCCTTTGAAAGCTCCGTAAACCCACTCAGGGTAACTGAGCCCCGAAAGGCACGGAATGCGTAAGGCGCTCGAAACTTTCTTATAAATCTCAATGTTAAAGGGACATTCAAGCAAGAAGTGGTCCATAGTCTCCTCCTCCCCTGGACATTCCTCCCATGGGCAACCACGATCATCGGCGCTTCTCCACCTGATGTGCCCCCTAACATAGAGCCTTCCTTGAAAAGAGAGCCAGGCCAGGTCCCTATACTTCAGTGGAATCCTCTCTGAACAGATCAAAGAGATCCCATCTGAGCAAACCTTGCCCGGGCAGTCCCTCAGTGATAGCGGGGCATAGAAGTGAGCCCGCAAAATGCCTCTCTCCAACTCCTTCCTAGAAAGGGTCTTGACATCACTCGCCACTACTCCCCATAGCCTTGTCACTCTCAAGCACAGGATGACATAGATCGGAAGAGCACCAGACCTACCTCTGAAGGCTTTAACACGGCCGCCATCATACCAGAGTTCAAGGAAAGGAGACACCCAAGCCCTAAAACTCTCTACCCACCAAGGAGAAGTCTCCAGAAACAGACTTCCAAGATTCAATTTAATAAAAGTTGTGGCAAAAAACACCACCGGATTGACCATACCCAATCCACCTTCATTCCTTGGTCTGTAGGTTATACCCCTCTTGACAATGTTCATCCCGTTCCCCCAAAATAAAAGGAAGAACAAGGATAACACTTTGGACCACAAAGATTGTGGCAAGAAACACACGTAGCTGACATACAGAAAAATAGGAACCAGGAAAGTTTTGCACAAGTGAACCCTTTCCCTGTAGGAGAACTGCCAAGTTCTCCAGGACTGTACTTTCCTGCTGGCTTCCTCTATCCTCTTTTCCCAATTTCGAGTGGCATAATCACCACGGTCAAAAATGATGCCTAAGATTTTGATCTGCGAACTGGCCCGGGGGAGACTGTCCGGAAGGCGAAATTCATCACCTTCCTCCCCCATCCAGAAAGCTTCACATTTGTCCTGATTTACTCTGGAGCACGAGGCTTCAGAATAGTCGGAGACTAGGTGTTCTATACACTGAGCCTCTGCCACAGAGGACAGGACCACAGTGACATCATCCGCGTAGGCCACCACCCTCAATGGAGCCTCTGGGCCCAGCTGCACCCCCCTCAATGCACTGCAACCAATCCTCCTTACGAAGGGATCGATCGCGAAAACATATAAGAGCGGGCTCAGGGGGCATCCCTGACGGACACCAGAGTCAACCTTGAAAGCAGGGCCCACCCAACCATTAACAAGCGGGAAGCTTTCGGCCTTATTGTATAAAACACGAAGCCAATCCACCACCCTCACTGGAAGACCATACCACTCCAGAACAGCCCACAGGTACTTGTGGTTCACCCGGTCAAAAGCCTTCGACTGGTCCAATGCCAGTAAGTACTTGCCCCACTTTTCAGCACGACAGCGTTCCACGGCCTCCCGGACGCCAAGGACAGCACTAAACGTGCTACGACCCTTCACAGTGCAATGCTGAGATGGAGACAGTACCAGCCCGGAAATTTCCATCAGCCGATTAAACAGTATTTTTGCCAGGATCTTTCTGTCCGTATTGAGAAGAGCGATGGGGCGCCAATTCTCAATACGGGACGGGTCCTTACCTTTTGATAACAATATGAGAGCGGAAGACCTCATGGAAGGAGGGAGCGACCCCTCACCCAGGCATTCATTATAGACCTCCATAAGGCGCGGAGCCAAGATGTCCCTGAAAGCTTTAAAGAACTCGGACGTTAAACCATCCGGACCTGGAGATTTTTTGATAGACAAACTGTCTATCGCCCTCTTGACTTCCTCCACCGTCACATCATCACCCAAAGAGTCAAAGGAGGCATCAAGTTTCTGTAACCCTGGTGTCTCCCTCAGAAAGGACTCCATCCTCTCCCTAATAAGTGGCTGCTCAGACAGAAGGTCCGTATAATAGGACCTGATGACCCCCAGGATACCATCCCTGTCTTCACAGAGAGTACCCTGCCCGTCATACAGGCCCCTCACCTCCCTTAGATCAACCGCCTTCCTGCAACTCTGGTAGGGATCAGGCGAGTGGTATTTACCATAATCCCTCTCCAAAATCAAGGAAGCCAGCCGATCATATTGGAGCTCCCTCAACTGAGCTTTCACCCGGAAGATATCCCCACTATCTCCACACTCAGAGATCAGGAAATCAAGTTTCTTCCTCAAACTCTGGTAGACACATCTTTTTCTCAAGTTCTTTTGTGCTACCAGCCTCTGAAAAAGCCTTCGAGTCCTTTTTTTGCACTCTTCCCACCACTCAGACCTAGACCAACCAGCCTCCAGAAGTGTCTCCTGTAGTTGGAAGAAATCCCTAAAGTACTGGCTAATACTCTCTTCTTTCAGAAGGTCAGAGCTCAAACGCCAAAGGCCCCGGCCTCTCTGAGGAGTTTCCGAAGCATTCAACACGACACTCAGACAAACGTGGTCGGAGAATTCTACAGCCCTTACCTCAGGAGGCAGAGTTTTCGAACTCTCCTTAACAAAAAACCTATCTATCCTAGACCTACGATTGCTACAATGATACGTGTAACCCGTGAGGTCTGGACAATGGCGAATGTGCACATCGACCAGACCTGCCTCTCTAACCATACTAACTAAAAATCTCGCATCATAGCCCAGGGTTGACTTTGCACCCCCCCTGTCTTTGGGCCTTACAATGGTGTTAAAATCACCACCAAAGACAACCTGCCGGGCTGTAAAAAGGAATGGTTTTATCAGCCCAAAAAGGCACTTCCTATCCCAGGCCGACTGCGGTCCGTAGACGTTAATCAGCCTGAGATCATGTACCACTCACTATACACCACATTCTATACTATGTACCACTATACAACAAATTCTATACTTTGTACCTCTATTCACTATGTTCTATACTATGTACCACTATACACCACATTCTATACTATGTACCACTATACAGCTCTATACACCATATACACCATATTCTATACTATATACCACTATTTACCACATCCTATACTATGTACCATTATACAGCTCTACACCACATTCTTTACTATGTACCACAATACACCATATTCTATACTATGTACCACTATACAGCTCTACACCACATTCTACACTGTGTTCCACTATACACCACATTCTATACTATGTACCATTATACACCATATTCTATACTATGTTCCACTATACAGCTCTTCACCACATTCTATACTATGTACCACTATACACCATATTCTATACTATGTACCACTATACAGCTCTACACCACATTCTATACAATGTACCACTATACACCATATTCTATGTACCACTATACACAACATTCTAGACT
The DNA here is from genome assembly GCA_031769625.1 of Taudactylus pleione. Taxonomy (NCBI): domain Eukaryota; kingdom Metazoa; phylum Chordata; class Amphibia; order Anura; family Myobatrachidae; genus Taudactylus; species Taudactylus pleione. The sequence goes on along the minus strand of JAUIMM010000363.1, from coordinate 95,588 downwards.
ATGTACCACTATACACCATATTCTATAATATTTACCTTTATACACCATATTCTATACTATTTACCTCTATACACCATATTCTACACTATATACCACTATTAACCATATTCTCTACAATGTACCACTATACACCATATTCTATACTATGTACCTCTATACACCATATTCTATACTATATACCACTATACACCACATCCTATACTATGTACCATTATACAGCTCTACACCACATTCTATACTATGTACCACAATACACCATATTCTATACTATGTACCACTATACAGCTCTACACCACATTCTACACTGTGTTCCACTATACACCACATTCTATACTATGTACCATTATACACCATATTCTATACTATGTTCCACTATACAGCTCTTCACCACATTCTATACTATGTACCACTATACACCATATTCTATACTATGCACCACTATACAGCTCTACACCACATTCTATACAATGTACCACTATACACCATATTCTATGTACCACTATACACCACATTTTAGACTATGTACCACTATACACCATATTCTATAATATTTACCTTTATACACCATATTCTATACTATTTACCTCTATACACCATATTCTATACTATATACCACTATTAACCATATTCTATACAATCTACCACTATACACCATATTCTATATTATATACAACTATACAGCTCTACCCAATATTCTATACTATGGACCACTATACACCATATTCTATACTATGAACCACTATACAGCTCTACACCACATTCTATACTATTTACCACTATACACCATATTCTATACTATGTACCACTATACACCTCTACACCATATTCAATGCTATGTACCACTGTACAGCTCTATACCACATTCTATACTATGTACAACTGTACAGCTCTACACCATATTCTATACTCTATACTGCTATAGATCACATTCTATACTATGTACCACTATACACCATATTCTATACTATGTAGCAATATACACCACATTCTATACTATGTAACACTATACAGCACTACACCACATTCTATACTATGTACCACTATAATCCATATTCTATACTATGTACCACTATTCAGCTCTACACCACATTCTATTCTATGTACCACTATACACCATATTCTAGACTATGTATCACTATACACCATATTCTATACTATTTACCTCTATACACCACATTCTATACTATGTACCACTATACACCACATTCTATTCTAAGTACCACTATACACCATATTCTATACTTTGTACCTCTATACACCATATTCTTTACAATGTACCACTTTACACCATATTCTATACTATGTACCACAATACACCATATTCTATACTATGTTCCACTATACAACGTATTCCATACTATGTACCACTATACACCATATTCTATACTATGTACCTCTATACACCATATTCTATACTATGTACCACTATACACCATATTCTATACTATGTACCACAATACAGCTCTACACCATATTCTATACTATGTACAACTATACAGCACTACACCATATTCTATACTATGTAACACTGTACACCATATTCTATACTATGTACCACTATACACCACATTCTATACTATGTACCACTATACAGCTCTACAACACATTCTATTCTATGTAACACTAAACACCATATTCTATACTATGTACCACTATACAGATCTACACCACATTCTATACTATGTCCAACTATACAGCTCTACACCGTATTCTATACTATGTACTACTATACACCACATTCTATACTATGTACCACTATACAGCTCTACACCATATACCACTATACACCACATTCTATACTATGTACCACTACACCACACTCTATACTATGTACCACTATGCACCACTATACACCACATTCTATACTATGTACCACTATACACCATATTCTATACTATGTACCTCTATACACCGTATTTTCTACTATGTACCACTATACACCATATGCTATACTATGTACCACTATACAGCTCTACACCACATTCTATACTATATACCACTATACACCATATTCTATACTATGTAGCACTATACACCATATTCTATACTACATACCACTATACAGCTCTACACCATATTCTATACTATGTATCACTATACACAATACTCTATACTATGCACCACTTTACAGCTCTACACCATATTCTATACTATATACCACTATACACCATATTGTATACTATGTACCACTATACAGCTCTACACCATATTCTATACTATGTACCACTTTACAGCTCTACACCATATTCTATACTATATACCACAATACAGCTCTATACCATATTCTATACTATATGCTACTATACACCATATTCTATACTATGTACCACTATACAGCTTTATACCACATTCTATAGTATGTACCATTATACAGCTGTAAACCACATTCTATACTATGAACCACTATACACCATATTCTATACTATGTACCAATTAACAGCTCTACACCACATTCTATACTATGTACCACTATACACCATATTCTACACTATCTACCAACATACAGCTCTACACCACATTCTATATGATGTACCACTATACACCATATTCCAGACTATGTACCACTATACACTATGTATGTCTATACACCATATTCTATACTATGTACCTCTATAAACCATATTCTATACTATATACCACTATACACCATATTCTATACTATGTACCACTATACACCATATTCTATACTATGTTCCACTATACAACGTATTCCATACTATGTACCACTATACACCATATTCTATACTATGTACCACTAATCACCATATTCTGTACTATTTACCACTGTACACCACATTCTATACTATGTACCATTATGCAGCTTTATACCACATTCTATACTATGTACCACTATACAGCTCTACACCACATTCTATACTATGTACCACTATACACCATATTCTATACTATGTACCACTATACACCACATTCTATACTATATACCATTATACAGCTTTATACCACATTCTATACTATGTACCACTATACACCACATTCTATACTATGTACCACTTTACAGCTCTACACCACATTCTATGCTATGTTCCTCTTTACACCTTATTTTATACTATGTACCACTATACAGCTCTACACCAAATTCTATACTATGTACCACAATACACCACATTCTATACAATGTAACACTATACATCATATTCTATACTATGTACCTCTATACACCATATTCTATACTATGTACCACTATAGACCATATTCTATACTATGTACCACAATACACCATATTCTATACTATGTACAACTATACACCATATTCTATACTATGTACCACTATACACCATATTCTATACTATGTACCAGAATACAGCTCTATACCATATTCTATACTATGTGCCACTGTACAGCACTACACCATATTTTATACTATGTACCACTATACAGGTCTACACCATATTATATATCATGTACCATTATACAACATATTCTATACTATGTACCATTTTACACCATATTCTATACTATGTACCACTATACAGCTCTACAAGACATTCTATACTATGTACCACTATAGAATGTGGTGTATAGTGGAACATAGAATAGAATGTGGTATAAAGCTGTATAATGGTACATAGTATAGAATGTGGTGTAGAGCTGTATAGTTGTTCATAGTATAGAAAATGGTGTATAGTGGTACATAGTCTGGAATATGGTGTATAGTGGCACATAGTATAGAATGAGTTGTGAGCTGTATATTGGTACATAGTGTAGAATATGGTGTATAGTGGTACATATTATAGAATGTGGTGTAGAGCTGTATAGTGGTACATAGTATAGAATATGGTGTATAGTGGTACATAGTATAGAATATGGTGTATAGAGGTACATAGTATAGAATATGGTGTAGAGCTGTATAGTGGTACTAAGTATAGAATGTGGTGTATAGTGGTACATAGTATAGAATGTGTTATAAAGCTGTATAATGGTACATAGTATAGAATGTGGTGTATAGTGGTACATAGTATAGAATAAAGTGTATAGAGGTGCAAAGTATAGAATATGGTGTATAGTGGTACATAGTATAGAATATAGTGTATAGTGGTACATAGTATAGAATATGGTGTATAGTGGTACATAGTATAGAAAATGGTGTATAGAGGTATATAGTTTAGAATGTGTTGTATAGTGGTACATAGTATAAAATATGGTGTATAGCGGTTTATACTATAGAATATGGTATATAGTGGTACATAGTATAGAATATGGTGTTTTGTGGTACATAGTATAAAATATGGTGTATAATCGTACATAGTATAGAATATGGTGTATAGAGGTACATAGCATAGAATATGGTGTATAGTGCTACATAGTATAGAATGTGGTGTATAGTGGTACATAGTATAAATTATGGTGTATAGAGGTACATAGTATAGAATATGGTGTATAGTCAGACATAGTCTAGAATGTGGTGTATAGTGGTACATAGAATATGGTGTTTAGTGGTACATAGTATAGAATGTGGTGTAGAGCTGTATAGTGGTACATAGTATAGAATGTGGTGTATAGTGGTACATAATATAGAATGTGGTGTAGAGCTGTATAATGGTACATAGTATAGAATGTGGTGTATAGTGGTACATAGTATAGAATATGGTGTATAGTGGTACATAGTATAGAATGTGGTGTATAGTGGTGCATAGTGGTACATAGTATAGAGTGTGGTGTAGTGGTACATAGTATAGAATGTGGTGTATAGTGGTATATGGTGTAGAGCTGTATAGTGGTACATAGTATAGAATGTGGTGTATAGTAGAACATAGTATAGAATACGGTGTAGAGCTGTATAGTTGGACATAGTATAGAATGTGGTGTAGATCTGTATAGTGGTACATAGTATAGAATATGGTGTTTAGTGGTACATAGAATAGAATGTGTTGTAGAGCTGTATAGTGGTACAAAGTATAGAATGTGGTGTATAGTGGTACATAGTATAGAATATGGTGTACAGTGGTACATAGTATAGAATATGGTGTAGTGCTGTATAGTTGTACATAGTATAGAATATGGTGTAGAGCTGTATTGTGGTACATAGTATAGAATATGGTGTATAGTGGTACATAGTATAGAATATGGTGTATAGAGGTACATAGTATAGAATATGGTGTATAGTGGTACATAGTATAGAATGTGGTGAAGAGCTGTATAGTGGTACATACTATAGAATGTGGTGTAGAGTGGTACATAGTATAGAAAATAGTGAATAGAGGTACAAAGTATAGAATATGGTGTATAGTGGTACATAGTATAGAATGTGGTGTATAGTGAGTGGTACATAGTATAGAATATGGTGTATAGAGGTACATAGTATAGAATATGGAGTATAGAGGTACATAGTATAGAATATGGTGTATAGTGGTACATAGTCTTAAATATGGTGTATAGTGGTACATAGTATAGAATGTGGTGTTGAGCTGTATAGTGGTACATAGTATAGAATATGGTGTATAGTGGTACATAGTATAGAATGTGGTGTAGAGCTGTGTAGTGGTATATAGTACAGAATATGGTGTATAGTGGTACAGAGTATAGAATATGGGGTAGAGCTGAGTAGTTGTATATAGTATAGAATATGGTGTATAGTGGTACATTGTATAGAATATGGTGTATAGTGGTATATAGTATAGAACATGGTGTATAGAGGTACAAAGTATAGAATATGGTGTATAGAGGTACATAGTATAGAATGTGGTGTATAGTGGTACATAGTATAGAATATGGTGTAAAGTGGTATATAGTATAGAGTATGGTGTATAGTGGTACAGAGTAAATAATATGGTGAAGAGCTGTATAGTGGTACATTGTATAGAATATGGTGTAGAACAGTATAGTGGTACATAGTATAGAATATGGTGTAAAGAGGTACATAGTATAGAATATGGTGTATTGTGGTACATAGAATAGAATATGGTGTATAGTGGTACATAGTATAGAATATGGTGTATAGAGGTACATAGTATAGAATATGGTGTATAGTGGTACATAGTATAGAATGTGGTGAAGAGCTGTATAGTGGAACATAGTATAGAATATGGTGTATAGTGGAACACAGTGTAGAATGTGGTGTAGAGCTGTATAGTGGTACATAGTATAGAATATGGTGTATTGTGGTACATAGTAAAGAATGCGGTGTAGAGCTGTATAATGGTACATAGTATAGGATGTGGTAAATAGTGGTATATAGTATAGAATATGGTGTATAGAGGTACATAGTATAGAATATGGTGTATAGTGGTACATAGTATAGAATATGGTGTATAGTGGTACATAGTATAAAATATGGTGTTTAATCGTACATAGTATAGAATATGGTGTATAGAGGTACATAGTATAGAATAAGGTGTATAGTGCTACATAGTATAGAATATGGTGTTTAGTGGTACATAGTATAAATTATGGTGTATAGAGGTACATAGTATAGAATATGGTGTATAGTGGTACATAGTATAGAATGTTGTGTTGAGCTGTATAGTGGTTTATAGTATAGAATATGGTGTATAGTGGTAAATAGTATAGAATGTGTTGTATAGTGGTACATAGTATAGAATTTGATGTAGAGCTGTATAGTGGTACATAGTATAGAATGTGGTATATAGTGGTATATAGTATAGAATATGGTGTATAGTGGTACATAGTATGGAATGTTGTGTAGAGCTGTATAGTGGTTTATAGTATAGAATGTGGTGTATAGTAGTACATATTATAGAATGTGTTGTAAAGCTGTATAATGGTACATAGAATAGAATATGGTGTATAGAGGTACATAATATAGAATATGGTGTATAGTGGTACATAGTATAGAATGTGGTGAAGAGCTGTATAGTGGTACATAGTATAGAATGTGGTGTATAGTGGTACATAGTATAGAACATAGTGAATAGAGGTACAAAGTATAGAATATGGTGTATAGTGGTACATAGTATAGAATGTGGTGTATAGTGAGTGGTACATAGTATAGAATATGGTGTATAGAGGTACATAGTATAGAATATGGAGTATAGAGGTACATAGTATAGAATATGGTGTATAGTGGTACATAGTCTTAAATATGGTGTATAGTGGTACATAGTATAGAATGTGGTGTTGAGCTGTATAGTGGTACATAGTATAGAATATGGTGTATTGTGGTACATAGAATAGAATATGGTGTATAGTGGTACATAGTATAGAATATGGTGGATAGAGGTAGATAGTATAGAATATGGTGTATAGTTCTTCATAGTATAGAATGTGTTGTATAGTGGTACATAGTATAAAATATGGTGTATAGCGGTTTATACTATAGAATATGGTATATAGTGGTACATAGTATAGATTATGGTGTTTTGTGGTACATAGTATAAAATATGGTGTATAATCGTACATAGTATAGAATATGGTGTATAGAGGTACATAGTATAGAATAAGGTGTATAGTGCTACATAGTATAGAATATGGTGTATAGTGGTACATAGTATAAATTATGGTGTATAGAGGTACATAGTATAGAATATGGTGTATAGTCAGACATAGTCTAGAATGTGGTGTATAGTGGTACATAGAATATGGTGTTTAGTGGTACATAGTATAGAATATGGTGTAGAGCTGTATAGTGGTACATAGTATAGAATATGGTGTACAGTGGTACAGAGTATATAATATGGGGAAGAGCTGACTAGTTGTATATAGTATAGAATATGGTGTATAGTGGTACATTGTATAGAATATGGTGTATAGTGGTATATAGTATAGAATATGGTGTATAGAGGTACATAGTATAGAATATGGTGTATAGAGGTAAATAGTATAGAATGTGGTGTATAGTGGTACATAGTATAAAATATTGTGTAAAGTGGTACATAGTATAGAGTATGGTGTATAGTGGTACAGAGTAAATAATATGGTGAAGAGCTGTATAGTGGTACATAGTATAGAATATGATGTAGAACAGTATAGTGGTACATAGTATAGAATATGGTATATAGTGGTACATAGTATAGAATATGGTGTTTTGTGGTACATAGTATAAAATATGGTGTATAGTGGTACATAGTATAGAATATGGTGTATAGAGGTACATAGTATAGAATAAGGTGTATAGTGCTACATAGTGTAGAATATGGTGTATAGTCAGACATAGTCTAGAATGTGGTGTATAGTGGTACATAGAATATGGTGTATAGTGGTACATAGTATAGAATGTGGTGTAGTGCTGTATAGTGGTACATAGTATAGAATGTGGTGTATAGTAGTACATAATATAGAATGTGGTGTAGAGCTGTATAATGGTACATAGTATAGAATGTGGTGTATAGTGGTACATAGTATAGAATATGGTGTATAGAATTACATAGTATAGAATATGTTGTATAGTGGTACATAGTATAGAATGTGGTGTATAGTGGTACATAGTATAGAATATGGTGTTCAGTGGTACATAGTATAGAATGTGGTGTACAAATGTATAGTGGTACATAGTATAGAATATGGTGTAGAGCTGTATAATAGTACATAGTATAGAATGTGGTATATAGTGGTACATAGTATAGAACATAATGTATAGAGGTACAAAGTATAGAATATGGTGTATATTGGTACATAGTATAGAATGTGGTGTATAGTGTTACATATTTTAGAATATGGTGTATAGTGGTACATAGTATAGAATGTTGTGTATAGTAGTATATAGTATATATTATTATGTAGAGCTGTATAGTAGTACATAGTATAGAGTATGGAGTAGAGGTGTATAGTGGTACATTGTATAGAATATGGTGTATAGTGGTATATAGTTTAGAATAAGGTGTAGAGCTGTATAGTGGTTCATAGTATAGAAAAAGGTGTATAGTATTACATAGTAAAGAATATGGGGTAGAGCTATAAAGTGGTATATAGTATAGAATATGGTGTATAGTGGTACATAGTATAGAATATGGTGTATAGTGGTATATAGTATAGAATATGGTTTATAGAGGTACATAGTATAGAATATGGTGTATAGACTTACATAGTATAGAATATGGTGTATAGTGGTACATAGTCTGGAATATGGTGTATAGTGGTACATCATATAGAATGTGGTGTAGAGCTGTATGTTGGTAGATAGTGTAGAATATGGTGTATAGTGGTACATAGTATAGAATGTGGTGTAGAGCTGTTAATTGGTACATAGTATAGAATATGGTGTATAGTGGTACATAGTATAGAATATCGTGTATAGTGGTTCATAGTATAGAATGTGGTTTACAGCTGTATAATGGTACATACTATAGAATGTGGTATAAAGCTGTATAGTGGTACATAGTATACAATATGGTGTATAGTGGTATATAGTATAGAATATGGTGTAGAGCTGTAAAGTGGTGCATAGTATAGAGTATTGTGTATAGTGTTTAGTGGTACATAGTATAGAATATGGTGTATAGCACATAGTATAGAATAAGTTGTATAGTGGTACATGGTATAGAATATGGGGTAGAGCTGTATAGTGTTATATAGTATAGAATATGGTGTATAGTGGTACATAGTATAGAATATGGTGTATAGAGGTACATAGTAAAGAATATGGTGTATAGTGGTACATAGTATAGAATATGGTGTATAGTGGTACATAGTATATGGTGTATTGTGGTACATTGTATAGAATGTTGTGTAGAGCTGTATAGTTATTCATAGTATAGAATATGGTGTATAGTGGTACATAGTATAGAATATGGTGTATAGTGGTACATAGTATAGAATATAGTGTAGTGCTGTATAGCGGTACATAGTATAGAATATGGTGTAGAGCTGTATTGTGCTACACAGCATAGAATATGGTGTATAGTGGTACATATTATAGAATATGGTGTATAGAGGTACATAGTATAGAATATGGTGTGTATAGTGGTTCATAGTAGAGAATACGGTGTATAGTGGTACATAGTATAGAATATGGTGTATTGTGATACATAGTATAGAATATGGTGTACAGTGGTACATGGTATAGAATATGGTGTATAGAGATACAAAGTATAGAATATGGTGTATAGTGGAACATAGTATAGAATGTGGTGTATAGTGGTACATAGTATAGAATTTGGTGTAGAGATGTATAGTGGTACATAGTATAGAATATGGTGTATTGTGGTACATTGTATAGAATATGGTGTATAGTGGTACATAGTATAGAATATGGTGTATAGAGGTACATAGTATAGAATATGGTGTATAGTGCTACATAGTATAGAATGTGTTGTATAGTGGTACATAGAATAAAATATGGTGTATAGCGGTATATAGTCTAGAATATGGTATATAGTGGTAAATAGTATAGAATATGGTGTATTGTGGTACATAGTATAGAATATGGTGTATAGTGGTACACACTATAGAATATGGTGTATAGAGGTACATAGTATAGAATATGGTGTATAGTGGTACATAGTATAGAATGTGGTGTATAGTGGTATATAGTATAAATTATGGTGTATTGAGGTACATAGTATAGAATATGGTGTATAGTGGTACAAAGTATAGAATGTGGTGTAGAGCTGTATAGTGGTACATAGTATAGAATATGGTGTATAGTGGTACGTAGTCTAGAATGTGGTGTATAGAGGTACATAGTATAGAATATGGTGTGCAGTGGTACATAGTATAGAATGTGGTGTAGAGCTGTATAGTGGTATATAATATGGAATGAGGTGTATAGTGTTACATTTTATAGAATATGGTGTATAGTGGTACATAGTATAGAATGTGGTGTATAGTAGTATATAGTATAGAATATGGTGTAGAGCTGTATAGTGGTACATAGTATAGAATGTGGTATACAGCTGTATAGTGGTACATAGTATAGAATATGGTGTAGAGGTGAATAGTGGTACATAGTTTAGAATATGGTGTATAGTGGTATATAGTATAGAATATGGTGTAGAGCTGTATAGTGGTTCATAGTATAGAAAATGGTGTATAGTAGTACATAGTATAGAATATGGGGTGAGATATATAGTTGTTTATAGTATAGAATATGGTTTATAGTGGTACATAGTATAGAATATGGTGTATAGTGGTATAAAGTATAGAATATGGTGTATAGAGGTACGTAGTATAGAATATGGAGTATAGATCTACATAGTATAAAATATGGTGTATAGTGGTACATAGTCTAGAATATGGTGTATAGTATGACATAGTATAGAATATGGTGTAGAGCTGTATAGTGGTACATAGTATACAACAGTGTGTATAGTGGTATATAGTATAGAAAATAGTGTATAGCTGTACAGTGGTGCATAGTATAGAGTATTGTGTATAGTGATACATAGCATATAATATGGTGTAGAGATGTATAGTGGTACATATTATAGAATATGGTGTATAGTGGTATATAGTACAGAATGTGGTGTAGAGCTGTATAGTGGTACATAGTATAGAATATGGTGTATATTGCTACATAGTGTAGAATATGGTGTATAGTGGTACATAGTATATAATGTGGTGTAAAGTGATACATAGTATAGAATATGGTGTATAGTGGTATATAATATAGAATATGATGTAGAGATGTATTGTGGTACATAGTATAGAATATGGTGTTTAGTGGTACATAGTATAGAATATGGTGTATAGCACATAGTATAGAATAAGTTGTATAGTGGTACATGGTATAGAATATGGGGTAGAGCTGTATAGTGGTATATAGTATAGAATATGGTGTATAGTGGTACATAGTATAGAAAATGGTGTATAGAGGTACATAGTATAGAATATGGTGTATAGTGGTACATAGTATAGAATATGGTGTATAGTGGTACATAGTATATGGTGTATTGTGGTACATTGTATAGAATGTTGTGTAGAGCTGTATAGTTATTCATAGTATAGAATATGGTGTATAGTGGTACATAGTATAGAATGTGATGAAGAGCTGTATAGTGGTACATAGTATAGAATATGTTGTATAGTGGTACATAGTATAGAATGTGGTGTAGAGCTGTATAATGGTACATAGTATAAAATGTAGTATAGAGCTGTATAGTGGTATATAGTATAGAATGTGGTGTATAGTGATACATAGTATACAAATAGGTGTATAGTGGTATATAGTATAGAATGTCATTTATAGTGGTACATAGTATAGAATATGGTGTATAGTGGTATATAGTATAGAACATGGTGTAGAGCTGAATATTGGTACATAGTATAAAATATGGTGTAGAGCTGTATAGTGGTACATAGAATAGTATGAGGTTTATAGTGTTACATAGTATAGAATATGGTGTATAGTGTTACATAGTATAGAATGTGGTGTATAGTAGTATATAGTATGGAATATGGTGTAGAGCTGTATAGTGGTACATAGTATAGAATGTGGTACAGAGCTGTATAGTGGTACATGGCATAGAATATGGGGTAGAGCTATTAAGTGGTATATAGTATAGAATATGGTGTAAAGTGGTACATAGTCTAGAATATGTTGCATAGAGGTACATAGTACAGAATATGGTGTAGAGAGGTACAAAGTATAGATTATGGTGTATAGTGGTAAATAATATAGAATGTGATGTAGAGCTGTATAGTGGTACAGAGTATAGAATAAGGTGTATAGAGATACATAGTATAGAATATGGTATAGAACTGTATAGTGGTACATAGTATAGAATATGGTGTATAGTAGTACATAGCATAGAATGTGGTGTATAGTGGTACATAGTATAGAATATGGTGTATAGTGGTACATAGTTTGGAATATGGTGTATAGTGGTACATAGCATAGAATGTGGTGTATAGTGGTATATAGTATAGAACATGGTGTAGAGCTGTATAGTGGTACATAGTATAGAATATGGTGTAGAGCTGTATAGTGGTACATAATATAGAATATGGTGTATAGTTTGTGGTACATAGCATAAAATATGGTGTAGAGCTGTATAGTGGTACATAGTATAGAATATGGTATATAGTGATACATAGTATAGAATATGGTGTATAGTGATACATAGTATAGAATATGGTGTATAGTGATACATGGTATAGATTACGGGGTAGAGCTGTATAGTTGTATATAGTATAGAATATGGTGTATAGTGGTACATAGTATAGAATATTGTGTATAGAGGTACAGAGCATAGAATATGGTGTATAATGGTACATAGTATAGAATATGGTGTATAGTGGTACATAGAATATGGTGTATTGTGGTACATTGTATAGAATGTGGTTTAAAGCTGCATAGTGGTACATAGTATAGAATGTGGTGTAGAGCTGTATAATGGTACATAGTATAGAATGAGGTATAGAGCTGTATAGTGGTACATAGTATAGAATGTGGTACAGAGCTGTATAATGGTACATGGCATAGAAAATGAGGTAGAGCTGTTAAGTGGTATATAGCATAGAATATGGTGTAAAGTGGTACATAGTCTACAATATGTTGTATAGTGGTATATAGTATAGAATATGGTGTATAGTGGTACATAGTATAGAATATGGTGTATAGTTGTACATAGTATAGAATATGGTGTATAGTGGTACATAGTATAGAATATGGTGTATAGTGGTATATAGTATAGAACATGGTGTAGAGCTGTATAGTGTTACATAGTATAGAATATGGTTTATAGTGGTACATAGTATAGAATGTGGTGTATAGTAGTATATAGTATAGAATATGGTGTAGAGCTGTACAGTGGTACATAGTATAGAATGTGGTGCAGAGCTGTATAGTGGTACATGGCATAAAATATGGGGTAGAGCTGTATAGTGGTATATAGTATAGAATATGGTGTAAAGTGGTACATAGTATAGAATATGGTGTATAGAGGTACATAGTATAGAATATGGTGTATAGTGGTACATAGTATAGAATGTGGTGTAGAGCTGTATGATGGTACATAGTGTAGAATTTGGTATAGAGCTGTATAGTGGTACATAGTATAGAATATGGTGTATAGTGGTATATAGTATAGAACGTGGTGTAGAGCTGTATAGTGGTACATAGTACAGAATATGGTGTATAATGGTACATAGTATAGAATATGGTGTATAGAGGTACATAGTATAGAATATGGTGTATAGTGGTACATAGTATAGAATGTGGTGTATAGTGGTATATAGTGCTACATAGTTTAGAATGTGGTGTAGTGGTACATAGTATAGAATGTGGTGTATAGTGGTTTATGGTGTAGAGCTGTATAGTGGTACATAGTATAGAATACGGTATAGAGCTGTATATTAGTACATAGTATAGAATATGGTGTAGTGTTGTATACTGTTACATAGTATAGAATATGGTGTAGAGCTGTATAGTGGTACATACTATAGAATATGGTGTATAGAGGTATTTAGTATAGAATGTTGTCTATAGTAGTATATAGTATAGAATGTGTTGTAGAGTTTTATTGTGGTACATAGCATAGAATATAGTGTAGAGGTTTATAGTGGTACATAGTATAGAATATGGTGTATAGTGGTAAATAGTATAGAATATGGTGTATAGTGGTACGGAGTCTAGAATGTGGTGTATAGAGTTACATAGTATAGAATATGGTGTGCAGTGGTACATAGTAGAGAATGTGGTGTAGAGCTGTATAGTGGTATATAATATAGAATGAGGTGTATAGTGTTACATTTTATAGAATATGGTGTATAGTGGTACATAGTATAGAATGTGGTGTATAGTAGTATATAGTATAGAATATGGTGTAGAGCTGTATAGTGGTACATAGTATAGAATGTGGTATACAGCTGTATAGTGGTACATAGTATAGAACATGGTGTAGAGGTGAATAGTGGTACATAGTTTAGAATATGGTGTAGAGTGGTATATAGTATAGAATATGGTGTAGAGCTGTATAGTGGTTCATAGTATAGAAAATGGTGTATAGTAGTACATAGTATAGAATATGGGGTGAGATATATAGTTGTTTATAGTATAGAATATGGTTTATAGTGGTACATAGTATAGAATATGGTGTATAGTGGTATAAAGTATAGAATATGGTGTATAGAGGTACGAAGTATAAAATATGGTGTATAGATGTACATAGTATAAAATATGGTGTATAGTGGTACATAGTCTAGAATATGGTGTATAGTGGTACAAAATATAGAATGTGGTGTACAGCTGTATAGTGGTACATAGTATAGAATATGGTGTAGAGCTGTATAGTGGTACATAGTATACAACAGTGTGTATAGTGGTATATAGTATAGAATATAGTGTATAGCTGTACAGTGGTGCATAGTATAGAGTATTGTGTATAGTGATACATAGCATATAATATGGTGTAGAGATGTATAGTGGTACATATTATAGAATATGGTGTATAGTGTTATATAGTACAGAATGTGGTGTAGAGCTGTATAGTGGTACATAGTATAGAATATGGTGTATAGTGCTACATAGTATAGAATATGGTGTATAGTGGCATATAGTATATAATGTGGTGTAAAGTGGTACATAGTATAGAATATGGTGTATAGTGGTATATAATATAGAATATGATGTAGAGCTGTATTGTGGTACATAGTATAGAATATGGTGTTTAGTGGTACATAGTATAGAATATGGTGTATAGCACATAGTATAGAATAAGTTGTATAGTGGTACATGGTGTAGAATATGGGGTAGAGCTGTATAGTGTTATATAGTATAGAATATGGTGTATAGTGGTACATAGTATAGAATATGGTGTATAGAGGTACATAGTATAGAATATGGTGTATAGTGGTACATAGTATAGAATATGGTGTATAGTGGTACATAGTATATGGTGTATTGTGGTACATTGTATAGAATGTTGTGTAGAGCTGTATAGTTATTCATAGTATAGAATATGGTGTATAGTGGTACATAGTATAGAATGTGATGAAGAGCTGTATAGTGGTACATAGTATAGAATATGTTGTATAGTGGTACATAGTATAGAATGTGGTGTAGAGCTGTATAATGGTACATAGTATAAAATGTGGTATAGAGCTGTATAGTGGTATATAGTATAGAATGTGGTGTATAGTGAAACATAGTATAGAATAATGTGTATAGTGGTATATAGTATAGAATGTCATTTATAGTGGTACATAGTATAGAATATGGTGTATAGTGGTATATAGTATAGAACATGGTGTAGAGCTGAATATTGGTACATAGTATAAAATATGGTGTAGAGCTGTATAGTATTACATAGTATAGAATGTGGTGTATAGTAGTATATAGTATAGAATATGGTGTAGAGCTGTATAGTGGTACATAGTATAGAATGTGGTTACAGAGCTGTATAGTGGTACATGGCATAGCATATGGGGTAGAGCTTTTAAGTGGTATAAAGTATTGAATATGGTGTAAAGTGGTACATAGTCTAGAATATGTTGCATAGAGGTACATAGTACAGAATATGGTGTAGAGAGGTACAAAGTATAGAATATGGTGTATAGTGGTAAATAATATAGAATGTGATGTAGAGCTGTATAGTGGTTCATAGTATAGCATATGGAGTAGAGCTTTTTAAGTGTATAAAGTATTGAATATGGTGTAAAGTGGTACATAGCATAGAATATGGTGTATAGTGGTACATAGTATAGAAAATGGTGTATAGTGGTACATAGTATAGAATATGATGTATAGAGGTACATAGTATAGAATATTGTGTTTAGTGCTACATTGTATAGAATGTGGGGTATAGTGGTACATAGTATAAATTATGGTGTATAGAGGTACATAGTTAAGAATATGGTATATATTCAGACATAGTCTAGAATGTGGTGTATAGTATTACATAGAATATGGTGTTTAGTGGTACATAGTATAGAATGTGGTATAGAGCTGTATAGTGGTGCATAGTATAGAATATGTTGTAATGTGGTACATAGTATAGAATGCGGTATAGAGCTGTATAGTGGTACATAGTATAGAATGTGGTGTATAGTGGTACATAATATAGAATGTGGTATAGAGCTGTATATTGGTAGATAGTATAGAATGTGGTGTATAGTGGTACATAGTATAGAATATGTTGTATAGTGGTACATAGTCTAGAATGTGGTGTACAGTGGTACATAGTATAGAATGTGGTGTATAGTGTTACATAGTATAGAATATCGTGTATTGTGGTATTAAGTTTAGAATATGTTGTATAGTAGTATATAGTATAGAATATGGTGTAGAGCTTTATAGTGGTACAAAGTATAGAATGTGGTGTATAGTGGTTCATATTATAGAATGTGGTGTAGAGCTGTATAGTGGTACATTGTATAGAATGTGGTGTATAGTGTTACATAGTATGGAATATCGTGTATTGTGGTACTAAGTTTAGAATGTGGCGTATAGTAGTATATCGTATAGAATATGGTGTAGAGCTGTATAGTGGTACATAGTATAGAATGTGGTATAGAGCTTTATAGTGGAACATAGTATAGAATATGGTGTAGAGCTGTATAGTGGTATATAGTATAGAATATGGTGTATAGTGGTACATAGTATAGAATGTGGTGTAGAGCTGTATAGTGGTACATAGTATAGAATATGGTGTATAGTAGTACATATTATAGAATGTGATGTAGAGCTGTGTAATTGTACATAGTATAGAATGTGGTGTATAGTGGTACATAGTATAGAATTTGATTTAGAGCTGTATAATGGTACATAGTATAGAATGTGGTGTATAGTGGTACATAGTAAAGAATATGGTGTATAGAGGTACATAGTATAGAATATGGTGTATAGTGGTACATAGCTTAGAATGTGGTGTATAGTGGTACATAGAATATGGTGTATAGTGGTACATAGTATAGAATGTGGTGTAGAGCTGTATTGTGCTACATAGCATAGAATATGGTGTATAGTGGTACATAGTATAGAAAATGGTGTATAGAGGTACATAGTATAGAATATGGTGTGTATAGTGGTACATAGTATAGAATATGGTGTATAGTGGTACATAGTATAGAATATGTTGTCGAGCTGTATAGTGGTACATAATATAGAATGTGGTAAACAGCTGTATAGTGGTACATAGTATAGAATATGGTTTAGAGGTGAATAGTGGTATATAGTACAGAATATGGTGTATAGTGGTATATAGTATAGAATATGGTGTAGAGCTGTATAGTGGTTCATAGCATAGAAAATGGTGTATAGTAGTACATAGTATAGAATATGGTCTATAGTGCTACATAGTATAGAATGTGGTGTATAGTGGTACATAGTATAAATTATGGTGTAGAGAGGTACATAGTATAAAATATGGGGTGAGCTGTATAGTTGTTTATAGTATAGAATATGGTTTATAGTGGTACATAATATAGAATATGGTGTATAGTGGTACATAGTATAGAATATTTTGTATAGATGTACATAGTATAGAATATGGTGTATAGTCGTACATAGTATAGAATATGGTGTATAGAGGTACATAGTATAGAATATGGTGTATAGTGCTACAAGGTATAGAATGTGTTGTATAGTGGTACATAGTATAAAATATGGTGTATAGCAGAATATAGTATAGAATATGGTATATAGTGGTAAATAGTATAGAATATGGTGTATTGTGGCACATAGTATAGAATATGGTGTATAGTGGTACACAGTATAGAATATGGTGTATAGAGGTACATAGTATAGAATATGGTGTATAGTGGTACATAGTATAGAATATGGTGTTTACAGGTACATAGTATAGAATATGGGGTATAGTGGTACATAGTATAGAATGCAGTGTATAGTGGTACATAGTGGTACATAGTTTAGAATGTGGTGTAGTGGTACATAGTATAGAATGTGGTGTATAGTTATACATAGTATGTAATATGGTGTATAGAGGTACATAGTATAGAATATGGTGTATAGTGTTACATAGTCTAGAATATGGTGTATAGTGGTACACAGAATATGATGTATAGCGGTACATAGTATAGAATGTGGTGTAGAGCTGAATAGTGGTACATAGTATAGAATATGGTGTATAGTGGTACATAGTATAGAATATGGTGTAGAGCTGTATAGTGGTAAATAGTATAGAATGTGGTGTATAGTGCTACATACTATAGAATATGGTGTATAGAGGTACTTAGTATAGAATATGCTGTATGGTGGTACATAGCATAGAATATAGTGTAGAGGTTTATAGTGGTACATAGTACAGAATATGGTGTATAGTGGTAAGTAGTATAGAATATGGTGTAGAGCTGTATAGTGGTTCTTAGTATGGAATATGGTGTATAGTGGTATATACATAGTACAGAATATGGGGTAGAACTGTATAGTTGTATATCGTATAGAATATGGTGTATAGTGGTACATTGTATAGAATATTGTTAATAGTGGTATATAGTATAGAATATGGTGTATAGAGGTAAATAGTATAGAATATGGTGTATAGTGGTACATAGTATAGAATGTGGTGAAGTGCTGTATAATGGTACATTGTATAGGATGTGGTGTATAGTGGTACATAGTATAGAATATGGTGTATAGTGGTACATAGTATAGAATATGGTGTAGAGCTGTATAGTGGTACATAGTATAGAATGTGGTGTATAGTGCTACATACTATAGAATATGGTGTATAGAGGTACTTAGTATAGAATGTGGTCTATAGTAGTATTAAGTATAGAATATAGTGTAGACCTGTACAGTTGTACATAGTATAGAATGTGGTATAGAGCTGTATAGTGGTACATAGCATAGAATATAGTGTAGAGGTTTATAGTGGTACATAGTATAGAATATGGCGTATAGTGGTAAATAGTATAGAATATGGTGTAGAGCTGTATAGTGGTTCATAGTATAGAATATGGTGTATAGTGGTATATACATAGTACAGAATATGGGGTAGAGCTGTATAGTTGTATATCATATAAAATATGGTGTATAGTGGTACATTGTATAGAATATGGTTAAAAGTGGTATATAGTATAGAATATGGTGTATAGACGTAAATAGTATAGAATATGGTGTATAGTGGTACATAGTATAGAATGTGGTAAGAGCTGTATAATGGTACATAGTATAGGATGTGGTGTGTAGTGGTATATAGTATAGATTATGGTGTATAGAGGTACATAGTATAGAATATGGAGTATATAAGTACATAGCCTAGAATGTGGAGTATAGTGGTATATAGTATAGAATGTGGTGTAGAGCTATATAGTGGTACATCATATAGAATATAGTGTATAGTGGTACATAGTATAGAATATGGTGTATAGAGGTACATAGTATAGAAAATGGGGTATAGTGGTACATAGTATAGAATGTGGTGTATAGTGGTACATAGTGGTACATAGTATAGAATGTGGTGTAGAGCTGAATAGTGGTACATAGTATATAATAAGGTGTATAGTGGTACATAGTATAGAATATGGTGTAGAGCTGTATAGTTGTACATAGTATAGAATGTGGTGTATAGTGCTACATACTATAGAATATGGTGTATAGAGGTACTTATTATAGAATATGCTGTATTGTGGTACATAGCATAGATTATAGTGTAGAGGTTTATAGTGGTACATAGTATAGAATATGGTGTAGAGCTGTATAGTGGTACATAGTATACAACAGTGTGTATAGTGGTATATAGTATAGAATATAGTGTATAGCTGTACAGTGGTGCATAGTATAGAGTATTGTGTATAGTGATACATAGCATATAATATGGTGTAGAGATGTATAGTGGTACATATTATAGAATATGGTGTATAGTGGTATATAGTACAGAATGTGGTGTAGAGCTGTATAGTGGTACATAGTATAGAATATGGTGTATAGTGCTACATAGTATAGAATATGGTGTATAGTGGCATATAGTATATAATGTGGTGTAAAGTGGTACATAGTATAGAATATGGTGTATAGTGGTATATAATATAGAATATGATGTAGAGCTGTATTGTGGTACATAGTATAGAATATGGTGTTTAGTGGTACATAGTATAGAATATGGTGTATAGTGGTACATAGTATATGGTGTATTGTGGTACATTGTATAGAATGTTGTGTAGAGCTGTATAGATATTCATAGTATAGAATATGGTGTATAGTGGTACATAGTATAGAATGTGATGAAGAGCTGTATAGTGGTACATAGTATAGAATATGTTGTATAGTGGTACATAGTATAGAATGTGGTGTAGAGCTGTATAATGGTACATAGTATAAAATGTGGTATAGAGCTGTATAGTGGTATATAGTATAGAATGTGGTGTATAGTGATACATAGTATAGAATAATGTGTATAGTGGTATATAGTATAGAATGTCATTTATAGTGGTACATAGTATAGAATATGGTGTATAGTGGTATATAGTATAGAACATGGTGTAGAGCTGAATATTGGTACATAGTATAAAATATGGTGTAGAGCTGTATAGTGTTACATAGTATAGAATATGGTGTATAGTGGTACATAGTATAGAATGTGGTGTATAGTAGTATATAGTATAGAATATGGTGTAGAGCTGTATAGTGGTACATAGTATAGAATGTGGTACAGAGCTGTATAGTGGTACATGGCATAGCATATGGGGTAGAGCTTTTAAGTGGTATAAAGTATTGAATATGGTGTAAAGTGGTACATAGTCTAGAATATGTTGCATAGAGGTACATAGTACAGAATATGGTGTAGAGAGGTACAAAGTATAGAATATGGTGTATAGTGGTAAATAATATAGAATGTGATGTAGAGCTGTATAGTGGTTCATAGTATAGAATGTGGTGTAGAGCTCTATAATGGTACATAGTATTGAATTTGGTATAGAGCTGTATAGTGGTACATAGTATAGAATAAGGTGTATAGTCTTAGATAGTATAGAATATGGTATAGAACTGTATAGTGGTATATAGTATAGAATATGTTGTATAGAGGTACACAGTATAGAATATGGTGTATAGTGGTACATAGTATAGAATATGGTGTATAGTAGTACATAGCATAGAATGTGGTGTATAGTGGTACATAGTATAGAATATGGTGTATAGTGGTACATAGTTTAGAATATGGTGTATAGTGGTACATAGCATAGAATGTGGTGTATAGTGGTACATAGTATAGAACATGGTGTAGAGCTGTATAGTGGTACATAGTATAGAATATGGTGTAGAGCTGTATAGTGGTACATAATATAGAATATGGTGTATAGTTTGTGGTATATAGCATAAAATATGGTGTAGAGCTGTATAGTGGTACATAGTATAGAATATGGTGTATAGTGATACATAGTATAGAATATGGTGTATAGTGATACATAGTATAGAATATGGTGTATAGTGGTACATGGTATAGATTACGGGGTAGAGCTGTATAGTTGTATATAGTATAGAATATGGTGTATAGTGGTACATAGTATAGAATATTGTGTATAGAGGTACAGAGCATAGAATATGGTGTATAGTGGTACATAGTATAGAATATGGTGTATAGTGGTACATAGAATATGGTGTATTGTGGTACATTGAATAGAATGTGGTTAAAAGCTGCATAGTGGTACATAGTATAGAATATGGTGTATAATGGTACATAGTATAGAATATGATGAAGAGCTGTATAGTGGTACATTGTATAGAATATGTTGTATAGTGGTACATAGTATAGAATGTGGTGTAGAGCTGTATAATGGTACATAGTATAGAATGTGGTATAGAGCTGTATAGTGGTACATAGTATAGAATGTGGTACAGAGCTGTATAGTGGTACATGGCATAGAATATGGGGTAGAGCTGTTAAGTGGTATATAGTATAGAATATGGTGTAAAGTGCTAAATAGTCTAGAATATGTTGTATAGTGCTATATAGTATGGAATATGGTGTATAGTGGTACATAGTATAGAATATGGTGTATAGTGGTACATAGTATAGAATATGGTGTATAGTGGTACATAGTATAGAATGTTATTTATAGTGGTACATAGTATAGAATATGGTGTATAGTGGTATATAGTATAGAACATGGTGTAGAGCTGTATAGTGTTACATAGTATAGAATATGGTTTATAGTGGTACATAGTATAGAATGTGGTGTATAGTAGTATATAGTATAGAATATGGTGTAGAGCTGTACAGTGGTACATAGTATAGAATGTGGTGCAGAGCTGTATAGTGGTACATGGCATAGAATAAGGGGTAGAGCTGTATAGTGGTATATAGTATAGAATATGGTGTAAAGTGGTACATAGTATAGAATATGGTGTATAGAGGTACATAGTATAGAATATGGTGTATAGTGGTACATAGTATAGAATGTGGTGTAGAGCTGTATCATGGTACATAGTGTAGAATTTTGTATAGAGCTGTATAGTGGTACATAGTATAGAAGATGGTGTATAGTGGTATATAGTATAGAATTTGGTGTAGAGCTGTATAGTGGTACATAGTACAGAATATGGTGTATAATGGTACATAGTAGAGAATATGGTGTATAGAGGTACATAGTATAGAATATGGTGTATAGTGGTACATAGTATAGAATGTGGTGTATAGTGGTATATAGTGCTACATAGTTTAGAATGTGGTGTAGTGGTACATAGTATAGAATATGGTGTATAGTGGTATATGGTGTAGAGCTGTATAGTGGTACATAGTGTAGAATGTGGTGTATAGTAGTACATAGTATAGAATACGGTGTAGAGCTGTATATTAGTACATAGTATAGAATATGGTGTAGTGTTGTTGAGTGGTACATAGTATAGAATATGGTGTAGAGCTGTATAGTGGTACATAGTATAGAAAATGGTGTATAGTGGTACATAGTATAGAATGTGGTGTATAGTGGTACATAGTATAGAATGTGGTGTATAGTGGTACATAGTATAGAATGTGGTGTAGTGCTGAATAGTGGTACATAGGTAAGAATATGCTGTATAGTGGTACATAGTATAGAATATGGTGTAGAGCTGTATAGTGGTACATAGTATAGAATGTGGTGTATAGTGTTACATACTATAGAATATGCTGTATAGAGGTATTTAGTATAGAATATGGTGTATAGTGGTAAATAGTATAGAATATGGTGTAGAGCTTTATAGTGGTTCATAGTATAGAATATGGTGTATAGTGGTATATACATAGTACAGAATATGGGGTAGAGCTGTATAGTTGTATATCATATAGAATATGGTGTATAGTTGGACATTGTATAGAATATGGTTAATAGTGGTATATAGTATAGAATATGGTGTATAGAGGTAAATAGTATAGAATATGGTGTATAGTGGTACATAGTATAGAATGTGGTGAAGAGCTGTATAATGGTACATAGTATAGGATGTGGTGTATAGTGGTATATAGTATAGAATATGGTGTATAGAGGTACATAGTATAGAATATGGTGTATAGTAGTACATAGTCTAGAATGTGGTGTATAGTGGTATATAGTATAGAATGTGGTGTAGAGCTGTATAGTGGTACATCATATAGAATATGGTGTATAGTGGTACATAGTATAGAATATGGTGTTTACAGGTACATAGTATAGAATATGGGGTATAGTGGTACATAGTATAGAATGCAGTGTATTGTGGTACATAGTGGTACATAGTTTAGAATGTGTTGTAGTGGTACATAGTATAGAATGTGGTGTATAGTTATACATAGTATGTAATATGGTGTATAGAGGTACATAGTATAGAATATGGTGTATAGTGTTACATAGTCTAGAATATGGTGTATAGTGGTACACAGAATATGATGTATAGCGGTACATAGTATAGAATGTGGTGTAGAGCTGAATAGTGGTACATAGTATAGAATATGGTGTATAGTGGTACATAGTATAGAATATGGTGTAGAGCTGTATAGTGGTAAATAGTATAGAATGTGGTGTATAGTGCTACATACTATAGAATATGGTGTATAGAGGTACTTAGTATAGAATATGCTGTATAGTGGTACATAGCATAGAATATAGTGTAGAGGTTTATAGTGGTACATAGTACAGAATATGGTGTATAGTGGTAAATAGTATAGAATATGGTGTAGAGCTGTATAGTGGTTCATAGTATGGAATATGGTGTATAGTGGTATATACATAGTACAGAATATGGGGTAGAACTGTATAGTTGTATATCGTATAGAATATGGTGTATAGTGGTACATTGTGTAGAATATTGTTAATAGTGGTATATAGTATAGAATATGGTGTATAGAGGTAAATAGTATAGAATATGGTGTATAGTGGTACATAGTATAGAATGTGGTGAAGTGCTGTATAATGGTACATAGTATAGGATGTGGTGTATAGTGGTACATAGTATAGAATATGGTGTATAGTGGTACATAGTATAGAATATGGTGTAGAGCTGTATAGTGGTACATAGTATAGAATATGGTGTATAGTGGTACATAGTCTAGAATATGGTGTATAGTTTTACATAGTCTAGAATATGGTGTATAGTGGTATATAGAATATGATGTATAGTGATACATAGTATAGAATGTGGTGTAAAGCTGTATAATGGTACATAAAATAGAATGTGGTGTATAGTGGTACATGGTATAGAATGTGGTGTAGAGCTAAATAGTTGTACATAGTATAGAATATGGTGTAAAGTCGTACATAGTATAGAATGTGGTGTACAACTGTATAGTGTTACATAGTATAGAATGTGGTGTATAGTGCTACATAGTATAGAATATTGTGTATAGTGGTACTTAGTATAGAATGTGGTCTATAGTAGTATATAGTATAGAATATGGTGTAGAGCTGTACAGTTGTACATAGTATAGAATGTGGTATAGAGCTGTATAGTGGTACATAGCATAGAATATGCTGTAGAGGTGTATAGTGCTACATAGTATATAATATGGTGTAAAGTGGTAAATAGTATAGAATATAGTGTAGAGCTGTATAGTGGTTCATAGTATAGAATATGGTGTATAGTGGTACATAGCATAGAATGTGGTGTAGAGCTGTATAATGGTACATAGTATAGGATGTGGTGTATAGTGGTATATAGTATAGATTATGGTGTATAGAGGTACATAGTATAGAATATGGTGTATAGTGGTACATAGAATATGATGTATAGTGGTACATAGTATAGAATGTGGTGTAAAGCTGTATAATGGTACATAGTATAGAATGTGGTGTAGAGATGTATAGTGGTATATAGTATAGAATTTGGTGTATAGTGGTATATAGTATAGAATATGGTGTATAGAGGTACATAGTATAGAATTTGGTGTATAGTGGTACATAATATAGAATATGGAGTATAGTGGTACATAGTATAGAATGTGGTGTAGAGCTGTATAGTGGTACATAGTATAGAATATGGTGTATAGTGGTACATAGTATAGAATGTGGTGTAGAGCTGTATAGTTTTACATAGAATAGAATATGTTGTATAGTGGTACATAGTATAGAATGTGGTGTACAGCTGTATAGTGGTACATAGTACAGAATATGGTGTATAGTGGTAAATAGTATAGAATATGGTGTAGAGATGTATAGTGGTTCATAGTATGGAATATGGTGTATAGTGGTATATACATAGTACAGAATATGGGGTAGAACTGTATAGTTGTATATCGTATAGAATATGGTGTATAGTGGTACATTGTATAGAATATTGTTAATAGTGGTATATAGTATAGAATATGGTGTATAGAGGTAAATAGTATAGAATATGGTGTATAGTGGTATATAGTATAGAATGTGGTGAAGTGCTGTATAATGGTACATAGTATAGGATGTGGTGTATAGTGGTACATAGTATAGAATATGGTGTATAGTGGTACATAGTATAGAATATGGTGTAGAGCTGTATAGTGGTACATAGTATAGAATATGGTGTATAGTGGTACATAGTCTAGAATATGGTGTATAGTTTTACATAGTCTAGAATATGGTGTATAGTGGTATATAGAATATGATGTATAGTGATACATAGTATAGAATGTGGTGTAAAGCTGTATAATGGTACATAGTATAGAATGTGGTATAGAGCTTTATAGTGGAACATAGTATAGAATATGGTGTAGAGCTGTATAGTGGTATATAGTATAGAATATGGTGTATAGTGGTACATAGTATAGAATGTGGTGTAGAGCTGTATAGTGGTACATAGTATAGAATATGGTGTATAGTGGTACATATTATAGAATGTGATGTAGAGCTGTGTAATTGTACATAGTATAGAATGTGGTGTATAGTGGTACATAGTATAGAATTTGATTTAGAGCTGTATAATGGTACATAGTATAGAATGTGGTGTATAGTGGTACATAGTATAGAATATGGTGTATAGAGGTACATAGTATAGAATATGGTGTATAGTGGTACATAGCTTAGAATGTGGTGTATAGTGGTACATAGAATATGGTGTATAGTGGTACATAGTATAGAATGTGGTGTAGAGCTGTATTGTGCTACATAGCATAGAATATGGTGTATAGTGGTACATAGTATAGAAAATGGTGTATAGAGGTACATAGTATAGAATATGGTGTGTATAGTGGTACATAGTATAGAATATGGTGTATAGTGGTACATAGTATAGAATATGGTGTCGAGCTGTATAGTGGTACATAATATAGAATGTGGTAAACAGCTGTATAGTGGTACATAGTATAGAATATGGTTTAGAGGTGAATAGTGGTATATAGTACAGAATATGGTGTATAGTGGTATATAGTATAGAATATGGTGTAGAGCTGTATAGTGGTTCATAGCATAGAAAATGGTGTATAGTAGTACATAGTATAGAATATGGTCTATAGTGCTACATAGTATAGAATGTGGTGTATAGTGGTACATAGTATAAATTATGGTGTAGAGAGGTACATAGTATAAAATATGGGGTGAGCTGTATAGTTGTTTATAGTATAGAATATGGTTTATAGTGGTACATAATATAGAATATGGTGTATAGTGGTACATAGTATAGAATATTTTGTATAGATGTACATAGTATAGAATATGGTGTATAGTCGTACATAGTATAGAATATGGTGTATAGAGGTACATAGTATAGAATATGGTGTATAGTGCTACAAGGTATAGAATGTGTTGTATAGTGGTACATAGTATAAAATATGGTGTATAGCAGAATATAGTATAGAATATGGTATATAGTGGTAAATAGTATAGAATATGGTGTATTGTGGCACATAGTATAGAATATGGTGTATAGTGGTACACAGTATAGAATATGGTGTATAGAGGTACATAGTATAGAATATGGTGTATAGTGGTACATAGTATAGAATATGGTGTTTACAGGTACATAGTATAGAATATGTGGTATAGTGGTACATAGTATAGAATGCAGTGTATAGTGGTACATAGTGGTACATAGTTTAGAATGTGGTGTAGTGGTACATAGTATAGAATGTGGTGTATAGTTATACATAGTATGTAATATGGTGTATAGAGGTACATAGTATAGAATATGGTGTATAGTGTTACATAGTCTAGAATATGGTGTATAGTGGTACACAGAATATGATGTATAGTGGTACATAGTATAGAATGTGGTGTAGAGCTGAATAGTGGTACATAGTATAGAATATGGTGTATAGTGGTACATAGTATAGAATATGGTGTAGAGCTGTATAGTGGTAAATAGTATAGAATGTGGTGTATAGTGCTACATACTATAGAATATGGTGTATAGAGGTACTTAGTATAGAATATGCTGTATGGTGGTACATAGCATAGAATATAGTGTAGAGGTTTATAGTGGTACATAGTACAGAATATGGTGTATAGTGGTAAATAGTATAGAATATGGTGTAGAGCTGTATAGTGGTTCATAGTATGGAATATGGTGTATAGTGGTATATACATAGTACAGAATATGGGGTAGAACTGTATAGTTGTATATCGTATAGAATATGGTGTATAGTGGTACATTGTATAGAATATTGTTAATAGTGGTATATAGTATAGAATATGGTGTATAGAGGTAAATAGTATAGAATATGGTGTATAGTGGTACATAGTATAGAATGTGGTGAAGTGCTGTATAATGGTACATAGTATAGGATGTGGTGTATAGTGGTACATAGTATAGAATATGGTGTATAGTGGTACATAGTATAGAATATGGTGTAGAGCTGTATAGTGGTACATAGTATAGAATGTGGTGTATAGTGGTACATAGTCTAGAATATGGTGTATAGTTTTACATAGTCTAGAATATGGTGTATAGTGGTATATAGAATATGATGTATAGTGATACATAGTATAGAATGTGGTGTAAAGCTGTATAATGGTACATAAAATAGAATGTGGTGTATAGTGGTACATGGTATAGAATGTGGTGTAGAGCTAAATAGTTGTACATAGTATAGAATATGGTGTAAAGTCGTACATAGTATAGAATGTGGTGTACAACTGTATAGTGTTACATAGTATAGAATGTGGTGTATAGTGCTACATAGTATAGAATATTGTGTATAGTGGTACTTAGTATAGAATGTGGTCTATAGTAGTATATAGTATAGAATATGGTGTAGAGCTGTACAGTTGTACATAGTATAGAATGTGGTATAGAGCTGTATAGTGGTACATAGCATAGAATATGCTGTAGAGGTGTATAGTGCTACAT
Source organism: Taudactylus pleione (assembly GCA_031769625.1). Classification (NCBI taxonomy): domain Eukaryota; kingdom Metazoa; phylum Chordata; class Amphibia; order Anura; family Myobatrachidae; genus Taudactylus; species Taudactylus pleione. The sequence goes on along the minus strand of JAUIMM010000363.1, from coordinate 66,067 downwards.
AGTATATAATATGGTGTAAAGTGGTAAATAGTATAGAATATAGTGTAGAGCTGTATAGTGGTTCATAGTATAGAATATGGTGTATAGTGGTACATAGCATAGAATGTGGTGTAGAGCTGTATAATGGTACATAGTATAGGATGTGGTGTATAGTGGTATATAGTATAGATTATGGTGTATAGAGGTACATAGTATAGAATATGGTGTATAGTGGTACATAGAATATGATGTATAGTGGTACATAGTATAGAATGTGGTGTAAAGCTGTATAATTGTACATAGTATAGAATGTGGTGTAGAGATGTATAGTGGTATATAGTATAGAATTTGGTGTATAGTGGTATATAGTATAGAATATGGTGTATAGAGGTACATAGTATAGAATATGGTGTATAGAGTTACATAGTATAGAATATGGTGTATAATGGTACATAGTCTAGAATGTGGTGTATAGTGGTACATAGAATATGGAGTATAGTGGTACATAGTATAGAATGTGGTGTAGAGCTGTATAGTGGTACATAGTATAGAATATGGTGTATAGTGGTACATAGTATAGAATGTGGTGTAGAGCTGTATAGTTTTACATAGAATAGAATATGTTGTATAGTGGTACATAGTATAGAATGTGGTGTACAGCTGTATAGTGGTACATAGTATAGAATATGGTGTATAGTGGTACATAGAATAGAATGTGGTTTAGAGCTGTATAATGATACATAGTATAGAATGTGGTATAAAGCTGTATAGTGGTACAAAGTATAGAATATGGTGTATAGTGGTATAAAGTATAGAATATGGTATAGAGCTCTATTGTGGTACGTAGTATAGAATATGGTGTAGAGCTGTATATTGGTACATAGTTTAGAATATGGTGTATAGTGGTACATAGTACAGAATGTGGTGTAGAGCTGTATAGAGGTACATAGTATAGAATGTGGTGTATGGTGGTACATAGTATAGAATATAGTGTATAGAGGCACATAGTATAGAATATGGTGTATAGTGGTACATAGTATAGAATGTGGTGTATAGTGGTACATAGTATAGAATGTGGTGTATAGAGGTACATAGTATAGAATATGGTGTATAGTGGTACATAGTCTAGAATATGGTGTATAGTTTTACATAGTCTAGAATATGGTGTATAGTGGTATATAGAATATGATGTATAGTGATACATAGTATAGAATGTGGTGTAAAGCTGTATAATGGTACATAGTATAGAATGTGGTGTATAGTGGTACATAGTATAGAATGTGTTGTAGAGCTAAATAGTTGTACATAGTCTAGAATATGGTGTATAGTTTTACATAGTCTAGAATATGGTGTATAGTGGTATATAGAATATGATGTATAGTGATACATAGTATAGAATGTGGTGTAAAGCTGTATAATGGTACATAGTATAGAATGTGGTGTATAGTGGTACATAGTATAGAATGTGTTGTAGAGCTAAATAGTTGTACATAGTATAGAATATGGTGTAAAGTCGTACATAGAATAGAATGTGGTGTAGAGCTGTATAGTGTTACATAGTATAGAATGTGGTGTTTAGTGCTACATAGTATAGAATATTGTGTATAGTGGTACTTAGTGTAGAATGTGGTCTATAGTAGTATATAGTATAGAATATGGTGTAGAGCTGTACAGTTGTACATAGTATAGAATGTGGTATAGAGCTGTATAATGGTACATAGCATAGAATATGCTGTAGAGGTGTATAGTGCTACATAGTATAGAATATGGTGTAAAGTGGTAAATAGTATAGAATATAGTGTAGAGCTGTATAGTGGTTCATAGTATAGAATATGGTGTATAGTGGTACATAGCATAGAATATGGTGTAGAGCTGTATAATGGTACATAGTATAGGATGTGGTGTATAGTGGTATATAGTATAGAATATGGTGTATAGAGGTACATAGTATAGAATATGGTGTATAGTGGTACATAGAATATGATGTATAGTGGTACATAGTATAGAATGTGGTGTAAAGCTGTATAATGGTACATAGTATAGAATGTGGTGTATAGTGGTACATAGTATAGATTATGGTGTATAGTAGTACATAGTAAAGAATATGGTGTATAGTGGTACATAGTATAGAATGTGGTTTAGAGCTGTATAGTGTTACATAGTACATAGTATAGATTGTGGTGTAGAGCTGTAAAGTGGTACATAGTATAGAAAATGGTGTATAGAGGTACATAGTATAGTATATGGTGTATAGTGGTACATAGTATAGAATGTGGTGTAGAGCTGTATAGTGGAACATAATATAGATTGTTGTGTATAGTGGTATATAGTATATAATATAGTGTATAGAGGAACATAGTATAGCATATGGTGTATAGTGCTACATAGTATAGAATGTGGTGTATAGTGGTACATAGTATAGAATGTGGTGTATAGAGGTACATAGTATAGAATATGGTGTATAGACAAACATAGAATAGAATGTGGTGTAGAGCTGTATAGTGTTACATAGTATAGAATGTGGTGTATAGTACTACATAGTATAGAATATTGTGTATAGTGGTACTTAGTATAGAATGTGGTCTATAGTAGTATATAGTATAGAATATGGTGTAGAGTTGTACAGTTGTACATAGTATAGAATGTGGTTTAGAGCTGTATAGTGGTACACAGCATAGAATATGGTGTAGAGGTGTATAGTGCTACATAGTATAGAATATGGTGTAAAGTGGTAAATAGTATAGAATATGATGTAGAGCTGTATAGTGGTTCATAGTATAGAATATGAAGTATAGTGGTACATAGTATAGAATATGGGGTAGAGCTTTATAGTGGTATAAAGTATAGAATATGGTGTATAGTGGTACATTGTATAGAATATGGTTAATAGTGGTATATAGTATAGAATATGGTGTATAGAGGTAAATAGCATAGAATATGTTGTATAGTAGTACATAGTATAGAATGTGGTGTAGAGCTGTATAGTGGTACATAGTGTAGAATATGGTGTATAGTGGTACATAGTATAGAATGTTGTTTAGAGCTGTATAATGTTACATAGTTTAGAATGTGGTATAAAGCTGTATAGTGGTACATAGTATAGAATATGGTGTATAGTGGTATATAGTATATAATATGGTATAGAGCTCTGTTGTGGTACATAGTATAGAATATGGTGTAGAGCTGTATATTGGTACATAGTATAGAATGTGGTGTATAGTGGTACATAGAATATGGAGTATAGTGGTACATAGTATAGAATGTGGTGTAGAGCTGTATAGTGGTACATAGTATAGAATATGGTGTATAGTGGTACATAGTATAGAATGTGGTGTAGAGCTGTATAGTTTTACATAGAATAGAATATGTTGTATAGTGGTACATAGTATAGAATGTGGTGTACAGCTGTATAGTGGTACATAGTATAGAATATGGTGTATAGTGGTACATAGAATAGAATGTGGTTTAGAGCTGTATAATGATACATAGTATAGAATGTGGTATAAAGCTGTATAGTGGTACAAAGTATAGAATATGGTGTATAGTGGTATAAAGTATAGAATATGGTATAGAGCTCTATTGTGGTACGTAGTATAGAATATGGTGTAGAGCTGTATATTGGTACATAGTTTAGAATATGGTGTATAGTGGTACATAGTACAGAATGTGGTGTAGAGCTGTATAGAGGTACATAGTATAGAATGTGGTGTATGGTGGTACATAATATAGAATATAGTGTATAGAGGCACATAGTATAGAATATGGTGTATAGTGGTACATAGTATAGAATGTGGTGTATAGTGGTACATAGTATAGAATGTGGTGTATAGAGGTACATAGTATAGAATATGGTGTATAGTGGTACATAGTCTAGAATATGGTGTATAGTTTTACATAGTCTAGAATATGGTGTATAGTGGTATATAGAATATGATGTATAGTGATACATAGTATAGAATGTGGTGTAAAGCTGTTTAATGGTACATAGTATAGAATGTGGTGTATAGTGGTACATAGTATAGAATGTGTTGTAGAGCTAAATAGTTGTACATAGTCTAGAATATGGTGTATAGTTTTACATAGTCTAGAATATGGTGTATAGTGGTATATAGAATATGATGTATAGTGATACATAGTATAGAATGTGGTGTAAAGCTGTATAATGGTACATAGTATAGAATGTGGTGTATAGTGGTACATAGTATAGAATGTGTTGTAGAGCTAAATAGTTGTACATAGTATAGAATATGGTGTAAAGTCGTACATAGAATAGAATGTGGTGTAGAGCTGTATAGTGTTACATAGTATAGAATGTGGTGTTTAGTGCTACATAGTATAGAATATTGTGTATAGTGGTACTTAGTGTAGAATGTGGTCTATAGTAGTATATAGTATAGAATATGGTGTAGAGCTGTACAGTTGTACATAGTATAGAATGTGGTATAGAGCTGTATAATGGTACATAGCATAGAATATGCTGTAGAGGTGTATAGTGCTACATAGTATAGAATATGGTGTAAAGTGGTAAATAGTATAGAATATAGTGTAGAGCTGTATAGTGGTTCATAGTATAGAATATGGTGTATAGTGGTACATAGCATAGAATATGGTGTAGAGCTGTATAATGGTACATAGTATAGGATGTGGTGTATAGTGGTATATAGTATAGAATATGGTGTATAGAGGTACATAGTATAGAATATGGTGTATAGTGGTACATAGAATATGATGTATAGTGGTACATAGTATAGAATGTGGTGTAAAGCTGTATAATGGTACATAGTATAGAATGTGGTGTATAGTGGTACATAGTATAGATTATGGTGTATAGTAGTACATAGTAAAGAATATGGTGTATAGTGGTACATAGTATAGAATGTGGTTTAGAGCTGTATAGTGTTACATAGTACATAGTATAGATTGTGGTGTAGAGCTGTAAAGTGGTACATAGTATAGAAAATGGTGTATAGAGGTACATAGTATAGTATATGGTGTATAGTGGTACATAGTATAGAATGTGGTGTAGAGCTGTATAGTGGAACATAATATAGATTGTTGTGTATAGTGGTATATAGTATATAATATAGTGTATAGAGGAACATAGTATAGAATATGGTGTATAGACAAACATAGAATAGAATGTGGTGTAGAGCTGTATAGTGTTACATAGTATAGAATGTGGTGTATAGTACTACATAGTATAGAATATTGTGTATAGTGGTACTTAGTATAGAATGTGGTCTATAGTAGTATATAGTATAGAATATGGTGTAGAGTTGTACAGTTGTACATAGTATAGAATGTGGTTTAGAGCTGTATAGTGGTACACAGCATAGAATATGGTGTAGAGGTGTATAGTGCTACATAGTATAGAATATGGTGTAAAGTGGTAAATAGTATAGAATATGATGTAGAGCTGTATAGTGGTTCATAGTATAGAATATGAAGTATAGTGGTACATAGTATAGAATATGGGGTAGAGCTTTATAGTGGTATAAAGTATAGAATATGGTGTATAGTGGTACATTGTATAGAATATGGTTAATAGTGGTATATAGTATAGAATATGGTGTATAGAGGTAAATAGCATAGAATATGTTGTATAGTAGTACATAGTATAGAATGTGGTGTAGAGCTGTATAGTGGTACATAGTGTAGAATATGGTGTATAGTGGTACATAGTATAGAATGTTGTTTAGAGCTGTATAATGTTACATAGTTTAGAATGTGGTATAAAGCTGTATAGTGGTACATAGTATAGAATATGGTGTATAGTGGTATATAGTATATAATATGGTATAGAGCTCTGTTGTGGTACATAGTATAGAATATGGTGTAGAGCTGTATATTGGTACATAGTATAGAATATGGTGTATAGTGGTACATAGTATAGAATATGGTGTAGAGCTGTATAGTGGTACATAGTATAGAATGTGGTGTACATAGTATAGAATATGGTGTATAGTGGTACATAGTATAGAATATGGTGTAGAGCTGTATAGTGGTACATAGTATAGAATGTGGTGTATGGAGGTACATAGTATAAAATATAGTGTATAGAGGCACATAGTATAGAATATGGTGTATAGTGGTACATAGTATAGAATGTGGTGTATAGTGGTACATAGTATAGAAAGTGGTGTATAGAGGTACATAGTATAGAATATGGTGTATAGTGGTACATAGTCTAGAATATGGTGTATAGTGTTATATAGTCTAGAATATGGTGTATAGTGGTATATAGATTATGATGTATAGTGGTACATAGTATAGAATGTGGTGTAAAGCTGTATAGTGGTACATAGCATAGAATATGGTGTAGAGTTGTATAGTGGTATATAGTATAGAATTTGGTGTATAGTGGTATATAGTATAGAATATGGTGTATAGAGGTACATAGTATAGAATATGGTGTATAATGGTACATAGTCTAGAATGTGGTGTATCGTGGTACATAGAAAATGGAGAGCTGTATAGTGGTACATCGTATAGAATATGGTGTATAGTGATACATAGTATATAATATGGTTTATAATGGTACTTACTATAGAATATGGTGTATAGTGGTACATAGTATAGAATGTGGTATATAGTGGTATATATTATAGAATGTGGTGTAGAGCTGTATAGCGGTACATAGTATAGAATGTGGTGTATAGTGTAACATAGTTTAGAATATGGTGTATACTGGTACATAGTATAGAATATGGTGTAGAGCTGTATAGTGTTACATAGTATAGAATGTGGTGTATAGTGGTACATAGAAAAGAAAATGGTGTAGAGCTGTATAGTGGTACATAGTATAGAATGTGGTTTAGAGATGCATAGTGGTGCATAGTATTTACACAACAATCTATATTATGTACCACTATACAACATATTCTAAACTATTTAGCACTATACAGCTCTACACCACATTCTATACTATGTACCTCTCTACACCATATTCTATACTATGTACCACTATACACCATATTCTATACTTTGTACCTCTATACACCATTTTCTATACAATGTATCACAATACAACATATTCTATACTATGTACCACTATACACCTTATTCCATACTATGTACCACTATACACCATATTCTATACTTTGTACCTCTATACAACATATTCTATACTATGTACCACTATACACCATATTCTATACTATGTACCACAATACAGCTCTACACCATATTCTATACTATGAACCAATATACAACACTACACCATATTCTATACTATGTACCACTATACAGCTGTAATCCATATTCTAAACTATGTACTACTTTTCACCATATTATATACTATGTACCACTTTACACCATATTCTATTCTATGTACCACTATACAGCTCTACACCGTATTCTATACTATTTACTATTGTACACCACATTCTGTACAATGTACCACTATACAGCTCTACACCATATACCACTATAAACCACATTCTATACTATGTACCACTACACCACATTCTATGCTATGTACCACTATGTACCACTATACACCACATTCTATACTATGTACCACTGTACACCATATTCTATACTATGTACCTCTATACAAAATATTCTATACTATGTACCACTATACACAATATTCTATACTATGTACCACTATGCAGCTCTACACCACATTCTGTACTATATACCACTATACACCATATTCTATAGTATGTAGCACTATGCACCATATACTATACTCCGCACCACTATACATCTCTACACCATATTCTATACTATGTACCACTATACAGCTCTACACCACATTCTATACTATGTACCACTATACACCATATTCTACACTATGTACAACTATACACTACATTCTAAACTATGTACCACTATACACCATATTCTATACTATGTTCCACTATACAGTTCTTCACCACATTCGATACTATGTACCACTATACAAAATATTCTATGTACCACTATACACCACATTCTAGACTATGTACCACTATACAGCATATTCTATATTATGTACCTTTATACACCATATTCTATACTATTTACTTCTATACACCATATTCTATACTATATACCACTATTAACCATATTCTATACAATGTACCACTATACACCATATTCTATACTTTATACAACTATAAAGCTCTACCCCATATTCTATACTATGTACCACTATACACCATATTCTATACTATGAACCACTGTACAGCTATACACCATATTCTATACTATTTACAACTTTACACCATATTCTATACTATGTAGCTCTATACACCTCTACACCATATTCTATGCTATGTACCACTATACAGCTCTATACCACATTCTATACTATGTACAACTGTACAACTCTACACCATATTCTATACTATATACTACTATAGACCACATTCTATACTAAGTACCACTATACACAATATTCTATACTATGTAGCACTATACACCACATTCTATACTATGTAACACTATACAGCTCTACACCACATTCTATACTATGTACGACTATACAAAATATTCTATACTATGTACCACTATTCAGCTCTACACCACATTCTATTCTATGTATCACTATACATCATATTCTATGTACCACTATTCACCATATTCTAGACTATGTACCACTATACCCCATATTCTATACTATGTACCACTATACACCATTTTCTATACTATAAACTACTATACAGCTCTACACCACATTCGATACTATATACAACTATACACCATATTCTATACTATATACCACTATACACCTCTACACCATATTCTATACTATGTACCACTATATTGCTCTACACCATATTCTATACTATATACTACTATACAACACATTCTATACTATGTACCACTATACACCATATTCTATACTATGTAACACTATACACCACATTCTATACAATGTACCACTATACAGCTCTACACCATATACCACTATACACCACATTCTATACTATGTACCACTACACCACATTCTATGCTATGTACCACTATGTACCACTATACACCATATTCTATACTATGTACCTCTATACAAAATATTCTATACTATGTACCACTATACACCATATTCTAAACTATGTACCAATATACAGCTCTACACCATATTCTATACTATGTACCACAATAGAGCTCTATACCATATTCTATACTTTATACCACTATACACCATATTCTATACTTTGTACCACTATACAGCTTTATACCACATTCTATACTATGTACCATTGTACAGCTCTAAACCACATTCTATACTATGTACCACTATACCCCATATTCTATACTATGTACCACTATACAGCAGTACACCACATTCTATACTATGTACCACTATACAACATATTCTATATTATGTAAAACTATACAGCTCTACACCACATTCTATACTATGTACCATGGTGTATAGTGGTAAATAGTATAGAATGTGGTGTATAGTGCTACATACTATAGAATATGGTGTATAGAGGTACTTAGTATAGAATATGCTGTATAGTGGTACATAGCATAGAATATAGTGTAGAGGTTTATAGTGGTACATAGTACAGAATATGGTGTATAGTGGTAAATAGTATAGAATATGGTGTAGAGCTGTATAGTGGTTCATAGTATGGAATATGGTGTATAGTGGTATATACATAGTACAGAATATGGGGTAGAACTGTATAGTTGTATATCGTATAGAATATGGTGTATAGTGGTACATTGTATAGAATATTGTTAATAGTGGTATATAGTATAGAATATGGTGTATAGAGGTAAATAGTATAGAATATGGTGTATAGTGGTACATAGTATAGAATGTGGTGAAGTGCTGTATAATGGTACATAGTATAGGATGTGGTGTATAGTGGTACATAGTATAGAATATGGTGTATAGTGGTACATAGTATAGAATATGGTGTAGAGCTGTATAGTGGTACATAGTATAGAATGTGGTGTATAGTGCTACATACTATAGAATATGGTGTATAGAGGTACTTAGTATAGAATGTGGTCTATAGTAGTATTAAGTATAGAATATAGTGTAGACCTGTACAGTTGTACATAGTATAGAATGTGGTATAGAGCTGTATAGTGGTACATAGCATAGAATATAGTGTAGAGGTTTATAGTGGTACATAGTATAGAATATGGCGTATAGTGGTAAATAGTATAGAATATGGTGTAGAGCTGTATAGTGGATCATAGTATAGAATATGGTGTATAGTGGTATATACATAGTACAGAATATGGGGTAGAGCTGTATAGTTGTATATCATATAAAATATGGTGTATAGTGGTACATTGTATAGAATATGGTTAAAAGTGGTATATAGTATAGAATATGGTGTATAGACGTAAATAGTATAGAATATGGTGTATAGTGGTACATAGTATAGAATGTGGTAAGAGCTGTATAATGGTACATAGTATAGGATGTGGTGTGTAGTGGTATATAGTATAGATTATGGTGTATAGAGGTACATAGTATACAATATGGAGTATATAAGTACATAGCCTAGAATGTGGAGTATAGTGGTATATAGTATAGAATGTGGTGTAGAGCTATATAGTGGTACATCATATAGAATATAGTGTATAGTGGTACATAGTATAGAATATGGTGTATAGAGGTACATAGTATAGAAAATGGGGTATAGTGGTACATAGTATAGAATGTGGTGTATAGTGGTACATAGTATAGAATGTGGTGTAGAGCTGAATAGTGGTACATAGTATATAATAAGGTGTATAGTGGTACATAGTATAGAATATGGTGTAGAGCTGTATAGTTGTACATAGTATAGAATGTGGTGTATAGTGCTACATACTATAGAATATGGTGTATAGAGGTACTTATTATAAAATATGCTGTATTGTGGTACATAGCATAGATTATAGTGTAGAGGTTTATAGTGGTACATAGTATAGAATATGGTGTAGAGCTGTATAGTGGTACAAAGTATACAACAGTGTGTATAGTGGTATATAGTATAGAATATAGTGTATAGCTGTACAGTGGTGCATAGTATAGAGTATTGTGTATAGTGATACATAGCATATAATATGGTGTAGAGATGTATAGTGGTACATATTATAGAATATGGTGTATAGTGGTATATAGTACAGAATGTGGTGTAGAGCTGTATAGTGGTACATAGTATAGAATATGGTGTATAGTGCTACATAGTATAGAATATGGTGTATAGTGGCATATAGTATATAATGTGGTGTAAAGTGGTACATAGTATAGAATATGGTGTATAGTGGTATATAATATAGAATATGATGTAGAGCTGTATTGTGGTACATAGTATAGAATATGGTGTTTAGTGGTACATAGTATAGAATATGGTGTATAGTGGTACATAGTATATGGTGCATTGTGGTACATTGTATAGAATGTTGTGTAGAGCTGTATAGTTATTCATAGTATAGAATATGGTGTATAGTGGTACATAGTATAGAATGTGATGAAGAGCTGTATAGTGGTACATAGTATAGAATATGTTGTATAGTGGTACATAGTATAGAATGTGGTGTAGAGCTGTATAATGGTACATAGTATAAAATGTGGTATAGAGCTGTATAGTGGTATATAGTATAGAATGTGGTGTATAGTGATACATAGTATAGAATAATGTGTATAGTGGTATATAGTATAGAATGTCATTTATAGTGGTACAGAGTATAGAATATGGTGTATAGTGGTATATAGTATAGAACATGGTGTAGAGCTGAATATTGGTACATAGTATAAAATATGGTGTAGAGCTGTATAGTGTTACATAGTATAGAATATGGTGTATAGTGGTACATAGTATAGAATGTGGTGTATAGTAGTATATAGTATAGAATATGGTGTAGAGCTGTATAGTGGTACATAGTATAGAATGTGGTACAGAGCTGTATAGTGGTACATGGCATAGCATATGGGGTAGAGCTTTTAAGTGGTATAAAGTATTGAATATGGTGTAAAGTGGTACATAGTCTAGAATATGTTGCATAGAGGTACATAGTACAGAATATGGTGTAGAGAGGTACAAAGTATAGAATATGGTGTATAGTGGTAAATAATATAGAATGTGATGTAGAGCTGTATAGTGGTTCATAGTATAGAATATGATGTATAGTGGTACATAGTAAAGAATGTGGTGTAGAGCTCTATAATGGTACATAGTATTGAATTTGGTATAGAGCTGTATAGTGGTACATAGTATAGAATAAGGTGTATAGTCATAGATAGTATAGAATATGGTATAGAACTGTATAGTGGTAAATAGTATAGAATATGTTGTATAGAGGTACACAGTATAGAATATGGTGTATAGTGGTACATAGTATAGAATATGGTGTATAGTAGGACATAGCATAGAATGTGGTGTATAGTGGTACATAGTATAGAATATGGTGTATAGTGGTACATAGTTTAGAATATGGTGTATAGTGGTACATAGCATAGAATGTGGTGTATAGTGGTACATAGTATAGAACATGGTGTAGAGCTGTATAGTGGTACATAGTATAGAATATGGTGTAGAGCTGTATAGTGGTACATAATATAGAATATGGTGTATAGTTTGTGGTATATAGCATAAAATATGGTGTAGAGCTGTATAGTGGTACATAGTATAGAATATGGTGTATAGTGATACATAGTATAGAATATGGTGTATAGTGATACATAGTATAGAATATGGTGTATAGTGGTACATGGTATAGATTACGGGGTAGAGCTGTATAGTTGTATATAGTATAGAATATGGTGTATAGTGGTACATAGTATAGAATATTGTGTATAGAGGTACAGAGCATAGAATATGGTGTATAGTGGTACATAGTATAGAATAAGGTGTATAGTGGTACATAGAATATGGTGTATTGTGGTACATTGAATAGAATGTGGTTAAAAGCTGCATAGTGGTACATAGTATAGAATATGGTGTATAATGGTACATAGTATAGAATGTGATGAAGAGGTGTATAGTGGTACATTGTATAGAATATGTTGTATAGTGGTACATAGTATAGAATGTGGTGTAGAGCTGTATAATGGTACATAGTATAGAATGTGGTATAGAGCTGTATAGTGGTACATAGTATAGAATGTGGTACAGAGCTGTATAGTGGTACATGGCATAGAATATGGGGTAGAGCTGTTAAGTGGTATATAGTATAGAATATGGTGTAAAGTGCTAAATAGTCTAGAATATGTTTTTATAGTGCTATATAGTATGGAATATGGTGTATAGTGGTACATAGTATAGAATATGGTGTATAGTGGTACATAGTATAGAATATGGTGTATAGTGGTACATAGTATAGAATGTTATTTATAGTGGTACATAGTATAGAATATGGTGTATAGTGGTATATAGTATAGAACATGGTGTAGAGCTGTATAGTGTTACATAGTATAGAATATGGTTTATAGTGGTACATAGTATAGAATGTGGTGTATAGTAGTATATAGTATAGAATATGGTGTAGAGCTGTACAGTGGTACATAGTATAGAATGTGGTGCAGAGCTGTATAGTGGTACATGGCATAGAATAAGGGGTAGAGCTGTATAGTGGTATATAGTATAGAATATGGTGTAAAGTGGTACATAGTATAGAATATGGTGTATAGAGGTACATAGTATAGAATATGGTGTATAGTGGTACATAGTATAGAATGTGGTGTAGAGCTGTATCATGGTACATAGTGTAGAATTTTGTATAGAGCTGTATAGTGGTACATAGTATAGAAGATGGTGTATAGTGGTATATAGTATAGAATTTGGTGTAGAGCTGTATAGTGGTACATAGTACAGAATATGGTGTATAATGGTACATAGTAGAGAATATGGTGTATAGAGGTACATAGTATAGAATATGGTGTATAGTGGTACATAGTATAGAATGTGGTGTATAGTGGTATATAGTGCTACATAGTTTAGAATGTGGTGTAGTGGTACATAGTATAGAATATGGTGTATAGTGGTATATGGTGTAGAGCTGTATAGTGGTACATAGTGTAGAATGTGGTGTATAGTAGTACATAGTATAGAATACGGTGTAGAGCTGTATATTAGTAAATAGTATAGAATATGGTGTAGTGTTGTTGAGTGGTACATAGTATAGAATATGGTGTAGAGCTGTATAGTGGTACATAGTATAGAAAATGGTGTATAGTGGTACATAGTATAGAATGTGGTGTATAGTGGTACATAGTATAGAATGTGGTGTATAGTGGTACATAGTATAGAATGTGGTGTAGAGCTGAATAGTGGTACATAGTTAAGAATATGGTGTATAGTGGTACATAGTATAGAATATGGTGTAGAGCTGTATAGTGGTACATAGTATAGAATGTGGTGTATAGTGTTACATACTATAGAATATGCTGTATAGAGGTATTTAGTATAGAATATGGTGTATAGTGGTAAATAGTATAGAATATGGCGTAGAGCTTTATAGTGGTTCATAGTATAGAATATGGTGTATAGTGGTATATACATAGTACAGAATATGGAGTAGAGCTGTATAGTTGTATATCATATAGAATATGGTGTATAGTTGGACATTGTACAGAATATGGTTAATAGTGGTATATAGTATAGAATATGGTGTATAGAGGTAAATAGTATAGAATATGGTGTATAGTGGTACATAGTATAGAATGTGGTGAAGAGCTGTATAATGGTACATAGTATAGGATGTGGTGTATAGTGGTATATAGTATAGAATATGGTGTATAGAGGTACATAGTATAGAATATGGTGTATAGTAGTACATAGTCTAGAATGTGGTGTATAGTGGTATATATTATAGAATGTGGTGTAGAGCTGTATAGTGGTACATCATATAGAATATGGTGTATAGTGGTACATAGTATAGAATATGGTGTTTACAGGTACATAGTATAGAATATGGGGTATAGTGGTACATAGTATAGAATGCAGTGTATTGTGGTACATAGTGGTACATAGTTTAGAATGTGTTGTAGTGGTACATAGTATAGAATGTGGTGTATAGTTATACATAGTATGTAATATGGTGTATAGAGGTACATAGTATAGAATATGGTGTATAGTGTTACATAGTCTAGAATATGGTGTATAGTGGTACACAGAATATGATGTATAGCGGTACATAGTATAGAATGTGGTGTAGAGCTGAATAGTGGTACATAGTATAGAATATGGTGTATAGTGGTACATAGTATAGAATATGGTGTAGAGCTGTATAGTGGTAAATAGTATAGAATGTGGTGTATAGTGCTACATACTATAGAATATGGTGTATAGAGGTACTTAGTATAGAATATGCTGTATAGTGGTACATAGCATAGAATATAGTGTAGAGGTTTATAGTGGTACATAGTACAGAATATGGTGTATAGTGGTAAATAGTATAGAATATGGTGTAGAGCTGTATAGTGGTTCATAGTATGGAATATGGTGTATAGTGGTATATACATAGTACAGAATATGGGGTAGAACTGTATAGTTGTATATCGTATAGAATATGGTGTATAGTGGTACATTGTATAGAATATTGTTAATAGTGGTATATAGTATAGAATATGGTGTATAGAGGTAAATAGTATAGAATATGGTGTATAGTGGTACATAGTATAGAATGTGGTGAAGTGCTGTATAATGGTACATAGTATAGGATGTGGTGTATAGTGGTACATAGTATAGAATATGGTGTATAGTGGTACATAGTATAGAATATGGTGTAGAGCTGTATAGTGGTACATAGTATAGAATATGGTGTATAGTGGTACATAGTCTAGAATATGGTGTATAGTTTTACATAGTCTAGAATATGGTGTATAGTGGTATATAGAATAATGATGTATAGTGATACATAGTATAGAATGTGGTGTAAAGCTGTATAATGGTACATAAAATAGAATGTGGTGTATAGTGGTACATGGTATAGAATGTGGTGTAGAGCTAAATAGTTGTACATAGTATAGAATATGGTGTAAAGTCGTACATAGTATAGAATGTGGTGTACAACTGTATAGTGTTACATAGTATAGAATGTGGTGTATAGTGCTACATAGTATAGAATATTGTGTATAGTGGTACTTAGTATAGAATGTGGTCTATAGTAGTATATAGTATAGAATATGGTGTAGAGCTGTACAGTTGTACATTGTATAGAATGTGGTATAGAGCTGTATAGTGGTACATAGCATAGAATATGCTGTAGAGGTGTATAGTGCTACATAGTATATAATATGGTGTAAAGTGGTAAATAGTATAGAATATAGTGTAGAGCTGTATAGTGGTTCATAGTATAGAATATGGGTGTATAGTGGTACATAGCATAGAATGTGGTGTAGAGCTGTATAATGGTACATAGTATAGGATGTGGTGTATAGTGGTATATAGTATAGATTATGGTGTATAGAGGTACATAGTATAGAATATGGTGTATAGTGGTACATAGAATATGATGTATAGTGGTACATAGTATAGAATGTGGTGTAAAGCTGTATAATGGTACATAGTATAGAATGTGGTGTAGAGATGTATAGTGGTATATAGTATAGAATTTGGTGTATAGTGGTATATAGTATAGAATATGGTGTATAGAGGTACATAGTATAGAATATGGGTGTATAGAGTTACATAGTATAGAATATGGTGTATAATGGTACATAGTCTAGAATGTGGTGTATAGTGGTACATAGAATATGGAGTATAGTGGTACATAGTATAGAATGTGGTGTAGAGCTGTATAGTGGTACATAGTATAGAATATGGTGTATAGTGGTACATAGTATAGAATGTGGTGTAGAGCTGTATAGTTTTACATAGAATAGAATATGTTGTATAGTGGTACATAGTATAGAATGTGGTGTACAGCTGTATAGTGGTACATAGTATAGAATATGGTGTATAGTGGTACATAGAATAGAATGTGGTTTAGAGCTGTATAATGATACATAGTATAGAATGTGGTATAAAGCTGTATAGTGGTACAAAGTATAGAATATGGTTTATAGTGGTATAAAGTATAGAATATGGTATAGAGCTCTATTGTGGTACGTAGTATAGAATATGGTGTAGAGCTGTATATTGGTACATAGTTTAGAATATGGTGTATAGTGGTACATAGTATAGAATGTGGTGTAGAGCTGTATAGAGGTACATAGTATAGAATGTGGTGTATGGTGGTACATAATATAGAATATAGTGTATAGAGGCACATAGTATAGAATAATGGTGTATAGTGGTACATAGTATAGAATGTGGTGTATAGTGGTACATAGTATAGAATGTGGTGTATAGAGGTACATAGTATAGAAATATGGTGTATAGTGGTACATAGTCTAGAATATGGTGTATAGTTTTACATAGTCTAGAATATGGTGTATAGTGGTATATAGAATATGATGTATAGTGATACATAGTATAGAATGTGGTGTAAAGCTGTATAATGGTACATAGTATAGAATGTGGTGTATAGTGGTACATAGTATAGAATGTGTTGTAGAGCTAAATAGTTGTACATAGTCTAGAATATGGTGTATAGTTTTACATAGTCTAGAATATGGTGTATAGTGGTATATAGAATATGATGTATAGTGATACATAGTATAGAATGTGGTGTAAAGCTGTATAATGGTACATAGTAGAATGTGGTGTATATGGTACATAGTAATAGAATGTTGTTGTAGAGCTAAATAGTTGTACATAGTATAGAATATGGTGTAAAGTCGTACATAGAATAGAATGTGTGTAGAGCTGTATAGTGTTACATAGTATAGAATGTGGTGTTTAGTGCTACATAGTATAGAATATTGTGTATAGTGGTACTTAGTATAGAATGTGGTCTATAGTAGTATATAGTATAGAATATGGTGTAGAGCTGTACAGTTGTACATAGTATAGAATGTGGTATAGAGCTGTATAATGGTACATAGCATAGAATATGCTGTAGAGGTGTATAGTGCTACATAGTATAGAATATGGTGTAAAGTGGTAAATAGTATAGAATATAGTGTAGAGCTGTATAGTGGTTCATAGTATAGAATATGGTGTATAGTGGTACATAGCATAGAATATGGTGTAGAGCTGTATAATGGTACATAGTATAGGATGTGGTGTATAGTGGTATATAGTATAGAATATGGTGTATAGAGGTACATAGTATAGAATATGGTGTATAGTGGTACATAGAATATGATGTATAGTGGTACATAGTATAGAATGTGGTGTAAAGCTGTATAATGGTACATAGTATAGAATGTGGTGTATAGTGGTACATAGTATAGATTATGGTGTATAGTAGTACATAGTAAAGAATATGGTGTATAGTGGTACATAGTATAGAATGTGGTTTAGAGCTGTATAGTGTTACATAGTACATAGTATAGATTGTGGTGTAGAGCTGTAAAGTGGTACATAGTATAGAAAATGGTGTATAGAGGTACATAGTATAGTATATGGTGTATAGTGGTACATAGTATAGAATGTGGTGTAGAGCTGTATAGTGGAACATAATATAGATTGTTGTGTATAGTGGTATATAGTATATAATATAGTGTATAGAGGAACATAGTATAGCATATGGTGTATAGTGCTACATAGTATAGAATGTGGTGTATAGTGGTACATAGTATAGAATGTGGTGTATAGAGGTACATAGTATAGAATATGGTGTATAGACAAACATAGAATAGAATGTGGTGTAGAGCTGTATAGTGTTACATAGTATAGAATGTGGTGTATAGTACTACATAGTATAGAATATTGTGTATAGTGGTACTTAGTATAGAATGTGGTCTATAGTAGTATATAGTATAGAATATGGTGTAGAGTTGTACAGTTGTACATAGTATAGAATGTGGTTTAGAGCTGTATAGTGGTACACAGCATAGAATATGGTGTAGAGGTGTATAGTGCTACATAGTATAGAATATGGTGTAAAGTGGTAAATAGTATAGAATATGATGTAGAGCTGTATAGTGGTTCATAGTATAGAATATGAAGTATAGTGGTACATAGTATAGAATATGGGGTAGAGCTGTATAGTGGTATAAAGTATAGAATATGGTGTATAGTGGTACATTGTATAGAATATGGTTAATAGTGGTATATAGTATAGAATATGGTGTATAGAGGTAAATAGCATAGAATATGTTGTATAGTAGTACATAGTATAGAATGTGGTGTAGAGCTGTATAGTGGTACATAGTGTAGAATATGGTGTATAGTGGTACAAAGTATAGAATGTTGTTTAGAGCTGTATAATGTTACATAGTTTAGAATGTGGTATAAAGCTGTATAGTGGTACATAGTATAGAATATGGTGTATAGTGGTATATAGTATATAATATGGTATAGAGCTCTGTTGTGGTACATAGTATAGAATATGGTGTAGAGCTGTATATTGGTACATAGTATAGAATATGGTGTATAGTGGTACATAGTATAGAATATGGTGTAGAGCTGTATAGTGGTACATAGTATAGAATGTGGTGTATGGAGGTACATAGTATAAAATATAGTGTATAGAGGCACATAGTATAGAATATGGTGTATAGTGGTACATAGTATAGAATGTGGTGTATAGTGGTACATAGTATAGAAAGTGGTGTATAGAGGTACATAGTATAGAATATGGTGTATAGTGGTACATAGTCTAGAATATGGTGTATAGTGTTATATAGTCTAGAATATGGTGTATAGTGGTATATAGAATATGATGTATAGTGGTACATAGTATAGAATGTGGTGTAAAGCTGTACAGTGGTACATAGCATAGAATATGGTGTAGAGTTGTATAGTGGTATATAGTATAGAATTTGGTGTATAGTGGTATATAGTATAGAATATGGTGTATAATGGTACATAGTCTAGAATGTGGTGTATCGTGGTACATAGAAAATGGAGAGCTGTATAGTGGTACATCGTATAGAATATGGTGTATAGTGATACATAGTATATAATATGGTTTATAATGGTACTTACTATAGAATATGGTGTATAGTGGTACATAGTATAGAATGTGGTACTATAGTGGTATATATTATAGAATGTGGTGTAGAGCTGTATAGCGGTACATAGTATAGAATGTGGTGTATAGTGTAACATAGTTTAGAATATGGTGTATACTGGTACATAGTATAGAATATGGTGTAGAGCTGTATAGTGTTACATAGTATAGAATGTGGTGTATAGTGGTACATAGAAAAGAAAATGGTGTAGAGCTGTATAGTGGTACATAGTATAGAATGTGGTTTAGAGATGCATAGTGGTGCATAGTATTTACACAACAATCTATATTATGTACCACTATACAACATATTCTAAACTATTTAGCACTATACAGCTCTACACCACATTCTATACTATGTACCTCTCTACACCATATTCTATACTATGTACCACTATACACTATATTCTATACTTTGTACCTCTATACACCATTTTCTATACAATGTATCACAATACAACATATTCTATACTATGTACCACTATACACCTTATTCCATACTATGTACCACTATACACCATATTCTATATTTTGTACCTCTATACAACATATTCTATACTATGTACCACTATACACCATATTCTATACTATGTACCACAATACAGCTCTACACCATATTCTATACTATGAACCAATATACAACACTACACCATATTCTATACTATGTACCACTATACAGCTCTAATCCATATTCTAAACTATGTACTACTTTTCACCATATTATATACTATGTACCACTATACACCATATTCTATTCTATGTACCACTATACAGCTCTACACCGTATTCTATACTATTTACTATTGTACACCACATTCTGTACAATGTACCACTATACAGCTCTACACCATATACCACTATACACCACATTCTATACTATGTACCACTACACCACATTCTATGCTATGTACCACTATGTACCACTATACACCACATTCTATACTATGTACCACTGTACACCATATTCTATACTATGTACCTCTATACAAAATATTCTATACTATGTACCACTATACACAATATTCTATACTATGTACCACTATGCAGCTCTACACCACATTCTGTACTATATACCACTATACACCATATTCTATAGTATGTAGCACTATGCACCATATACTATACTCCGCACCACTATACATCTCTACACCATATTCTATACTATGTACCACTATACAGCTCTACACCACATTCTATACTATGTACCACTATACACCATATTCTACACTATGTACAACTATACACTACATTCTAAACTATGTACCACTATACACCATATTCTATACTATGTTCCACTATACAGTTCTTCACCACATTCGATACTATGTACCACTATACACCATATTCTATGTACCACTATACACCACATTCTAGACTATGTACCACTATACAGCATATTCTATATTATGTACCTTTATACACCATATTCTATACTATTTACTTCTATACACCATATTCTATACTATATACCACTATTAACCATATTCTATACAATGTACCACTATACACCATATTCTATACTTTATACAACTATAAAGCTCTACCCCATATTCTATACTATGTACCACTATACACCATATTCTATACTATGAACCACTGTACAGCTATACACCATATTCTATACTATTTACAACTTTACACCATATTCTATACTATGTAGCTCTATACACCTCTACACCATATTCTATGCTATGTACCACTATACAGCTCTATACCACATTCTATACTATGTACAACTGTACAACTCTACACCATATTCTATACTATATACTACTATAGACCACATTCTATACTAAGTACCACTATACACAATATTCTATACTATGTAGCACTATACACCACATTCTATACTATGTAACACTATACAGCTCTACACCACATTCTATACTATGTACGACTATACAAAATATTCTATACTATGTACCACTATTCAGCTCTACACCACATTCTATTCTATGTATCACTATACATCATATTCTATGTACCACTATTCACCATATTCTAGACTATGTACCACTATACCCCATATTCTATACTATGTACCACTATACACCATTTTCTATACTATAAACCACTATACAGCTCTACACCACATTCGATACTATATACAACTATACACCATATTCTATACTATATACCACTATACACCTCTACACCATATTCTATACTATGTACCACTATATTGCTCTACACCATATTCTATACTATATACTACTATACAACACATTCTATACTATGTACCACTATACACCATATTCTATACTATGTAACACTATACACCACATTCTATACAATGTACCACTATACAGCTCTACACCATATACCACAATACACCACATTCTATACTATGTACCACTACACCACATTCTATGCTATGTACCACTATGTACCACCATACACCACATTCTATACTATGTACCACTGTACACCATATTCTATACTATGTACCTCTATACAAAATATTCTATACTATGTACCACTATACACCATATTCTAAACTATGTACCAATATACAGCTCTACACCATATTCTATACTATGTACCACAATAGAGCTCTATACCATATTCTATACTTTATACCACTATACACCATATTCTATACTTTGTACCACTATACAGCTTTATACCACATTCTATACTATGTACCATTGTACAGCTCTAAACCACATTCTATACTATGTACCACTATACCCCATATTCTATACTATGTACCACTATACAGCAGTACACCACATTCTATACTATGTACCACTATACAACATATTCTATATTATGTAAAACTATACAGCTCTACACCACATTCTATACTATGTACCACTATACACCATTTTCTATACTATGTACCACTATACAGCTCTACACCACATTCTATACTATGTACCACTATACAGTATAGAAAATGGTGTATAGTAGTACATAGTAAAGAATATGGTGTATAGTGCTACATAGTATAGAATGTGGTGTATAGTGGTACATAGTAAAAATTATGGTGTTTAGAGGTACATAGTATAGAATATGGGGTGAGCTGTATAGTTGTTTATAGTATAGAATATGGTTTATAGTGGTACATAGTTTAGAAAATGGTGTATAGTGGTATATAGTATAGGAAATGGTGTATAGAGGTACATAGTATAGAATATGGTGTATAGATGTACATAGTATAGAATATGGTGTATAGTGGTACATAGTCTAGAATATGGTGTATAGTGGTATATAGTATAGAATGTGGTGTAGAGCTGTATAGTGGTACATAGAATAGAATATGGTGTAGAGCTGTATAGTGGTACATAGTATACAATAGGGTGTATAGTGGTATATAGTATAGAATATGGTGAATAGCTGTACAGTGCTGCATAGTATAGAGTATTGTGTATAGTGCTACATAGTATAGAATATGGTGTATAGTGGTATATAGTACAGAATGTGGTGTAGAGCTGTATAGTGGTACATAGTATAGAATATGGTGAATAGTGGTACATAGTATAGAATTTGGTGTAGACCTGTAAAGTGGTACATAGTATAGAATATTGTGTAGTGCTGTATAATGGTAAATAGTATAGAATATGGTGTAGAGCTGTATAGTGTTACATAGCATAGTATATGGTGTATTGTGGTACATAGTAAAGAAAATGGTGTATATCGGTACATAGTATAGAATATGGTGTGTATTGTGGTACATAGTATAGAATATAGTGTATAGTGGTACACAGTATAGAATATGGTGTATTGTGATACATAGTATAGAATATGGTGTATAGTGGTACATAGTATAGAATATGGTGTATAGTGGTAAAAAGTATAGAATGTGGTGTATAGTGGTACATAGTATAGAATTTGGTGAAGAGCTATATAGTGGTACATAGTATAGAATATGGTGTATAGAGGAACATAGTATAGAATGTGGTGTAGAGATGAATAGTGGTACACAGTATAGAATATGGTGTATAGTGGTATACAGTATAGAATATGGTGTATAGAGGTACATAGTATAGAATATGGTGTATAGATGTACATAGTATAGAATATGGAATATAGTGGTACATAGTCTAGAATATGGTGTATAGTGCTACATAGCATAGAAAATGGTGTATAGTTGTATATAGTACAGAAAGTGATGTAGAGCTGTATAGTGGTTAATAGTATAGAATATGGTGAATAGTGGTACATAGTATAGAATATGGTGTAGACCTGTAAAGTGGTACATAGTATAGAATATGGTGTAGTGCTGTATAGTGGTACATAGTATAGAATATGGTGTAGAGCTGTATTGTGCTACATAGCACAGAATATGGTGTATAGTGGTACATAGTATAGAAAATGGTGTATAGAGGTAAATAGTATAGAATATGGTGTGTATAGTGGTACATAGTATAGAATATGGTGTATAGAGGTACATAGTATAGAATGTGGTGTAGAGATGTATAGTGGTACATAGTATAGAATATGGTGTATTGTGGTACATAGTATAGAATATGGTGTATAGAGGTACAAAGTATAGAATATGGTGTATAGTGGTACATAGTATAGAATTTGGTGTAGAGCTATATAGTGGTACATAGTATAGAATATGGTGTATAGAGGAACATAGTATAGAATGTGGAGTAGAGATGTATAGTGGAACATAGTATAGATTATGGTGTATTGTGGTACATAGTATAGAATATGGTGTATAGTCGTACATAGTATAGAATATGGTGTATAGAGGTACATAGTATAGAATATGGTGTATAGTGCTACATAGTATAGAATGTGTTGTATAGTGGTACATAGTATAGAATATGGTGTATAGAGGTACATAGTATAGAATATGGTGTATAGTGGTATATAGTCTAGAATATTGTGTATAGTGCTACATAGTATAGAATGTGGTGTATAGTGGTACATAATATAAATTATGGTGTATAGAGGTACATAGTATAGAATGTGGTGTATAGTGGTATATAGTCTAGAATGTGGTGTATAGTGGTACATAGAATATGGTGTATAGTGGTACATAGTATAGAATGTGGTGTAGAGCTGTATAGTGGTACATAGTATAGAATATGGTGTATAGTGGTACATATTATAGAATGTGATGTAGAGCTGTGTAATTGTACATAGTATAGAATGTGGTGTATAGTGGTACATAGTATAGAATTTGATTTAGAGCTGTATAATGGTACATAGTATAGAATGTGGTGTATAGTGGTACATAGTATAGAATATGGTGTATAGAGGTACATAGTTTAGAATATGGTGTATAGTGGTACATAGCCTAGAATGTGGTGTATAGTGGTACATAGAATATGGTGTATAGTGGTACATAGTATAGAATGTGGTGTAGAGCTGTATTGTGCTACATAGCATAGAATATGGTGTATAGTGGTACATAGTATAGAAAATGGTGTATAGAGGTACATAGTATAGAATATGGTGTGTATAGTGGTACATAGTATAGAATATGGTGTAGAGTGGTACATAGTATAGAATATGGTGTCGAGCTGTATAGTGGTACATAATATAGAATGTGGTATACAGCTGTATAGTGGTACATAGTATAGAATATGGTGTAGAGGTGAATAGTGGTATATAGTACAGAATATGGTGTATAGTGGTATATAGTATAGAATATGGTGTAGAGCTGTATAGTGGTTCATAGCATAGAAAATGGTGTATAGTAGTACATAGTATAGAATATGGTCTATAGTGCTACATAGTATAGAATGTGGTGTATAGAGGTACATAGTATAGAATATGGGGTGAGCTGTATAGTTGTTTATAGTATAGAATATGGTTTATAGTGGTACATAATATAGAATATGGTGTATAGTGGTACATAGTATAGAATATTTTGTATTGATGTACATAGTATAGAATATGGTGTATAGTTGTACATAGTATATAATATGGTGTATAGAGGTACATAGTATAGAATATGGTGTATAGTGCTACATAGTATAGAATGTGTTGTATAGTGGTACATAGTATAAAATATGGTGTATAGCAGAATATAGTATAGAATATGGAATATAGTGGTAAATAGTATAGAATATGGTGTATTGTGGCACATAGTATAGAATATGGTGTATAGTGGTACACAGTATAGAATATGGTGTATAGAGGTACATAGTATAGAATATGGTGTATTGTGGTACATAGTATAGAATATGGTGTATAGTGCTACATAGTATAGAATGTGGTGTAGAGCTGTATAGTGGTACATAGTATAGAATATGGTGTATAGTGGTACATATTATAGAATTTTATTTAGAGTTGTATAATGGTACATAGTATAGAATGTGGTGTATAGTGGTACATAGTATAGAATATGGTGTATAGAGGTACATAGTATAGAATATGGAGTATAGTGGTACATAGCCTAGAATGTGGTGTATAGTGGTACATAGAATATGGTGTATAGTGGTACATAGTATAGAATGTGGTGTAGAGCTGTATTGTGCTACATAGCATAGAATATGGTGTATAGTGGTACATAGTATAGAAAATGGTGTATAGAGGTATATAGTATAGAATATGGTGTGTATAGTGGTACATAGTATAGAATATGGTGTATAGTGGTACATAGTATAGAATATGCTGTATAGAGGAATATAGTATAGAATATGGTGTAGAGCTGTATAGTGGTACATAGTATAGAATGTGTTGTATGGTGGTACATAGTATAAAATATGGTGTATAGCGGTTTATAGTATAGAATATGGTGTGCATAGTGGTACATAGCATAGAATATGGTGTTTTGTGGTACATAGTATAGAATATGGTGTATAGTGGTACATAGTATAGAATATGATGTATAGAGGTACATAGTATAGAATATTGTGTTTAGTGCTACATTGTATAGAATGTGGGGTATAGTGGTACATAGTATAAATTATGGTGTATAGAGGTACATAGTTAAGAATATGGTATATATTCAGACATAGTCTAGAATGTGGTGTATAGCATTACATAGAATATGGTGTTTAGTGGTACATAGTATAGAATGTGGTATAGAGCTGTATAGTGGTGCATAGTATAGAATATGTTGTAATGTGGTACATAGTATAGAATGCGGTATAGAGCTGTATAGTGGTACATAGTATAGAATGTGGTGTATAGTGGTACATAATATAGAATGTGGTATAGAGCTGTATATTGGTAGATAGTATAGAATGTGGTGTATAGTGGTACATAGTATAGAATATGTTGTATAGTGGTACATAGTCTAGAATGTGGTGTACAGTGGTACATAGTATAGAATGTGGTGTATAGTGTTACATAGTATAGAATATCGTGTATTGTGGTATTAAGTTTAGAATATGTTGTATAGTAGTATATAGTATAGAATATGGTGTAGAGCTTTATAGTGGTACAAAGTATAGAATGTGGTGTATAGTGGTTCATATTATAGAATGTGGTGTAGAGCTGTATAGTGGTACATTGTATAGAATGTGGTGTATAGTGTTACATAGTATGGAATATCGTGTATTGTGGTACTAAGTTTAGAATGTGGCGTATAGTAGTATATCGTATAGAATATGGTGTAGAGCTGTATAGTGGTACATAGTATAGAATGTGGTATAGAGCTTTATAGTGGAACATAGTATAGAATATGGTGTAGAGCTGTATAGTGGTATATAGTATAGAATATGGTGTATAGTGGTACATAGTATAGAATGTGGTGTAGAGCTGTATAGTGGTACATAGTATAGAATATGGTGTATAGTGGTACATATTATAGAATGTGATGTAGAGCTGTGTTATTGTACATAGTATAGAATGTGGTGTATAGTGGTACATAGTATAGAATTTGATTTAGAGCTGTATAATGGTACATAGTATAGAATGTGGTGTATAGTGGTACATAGTATAGAATATGGTGTATAGAGGTACATAGTATAGAATATGGTGTATAGTGGTACATAGCCTAGAATGTGGTGTATAGTGGTACATAGAATATGGTGTATAGTGGTACATAGTATAGAATGTGGTGTAGAGCTGTATTGTGCTACATAGCATAGAATATGGTGTATAGTGGTACATAGTATAGAAAATGGTGTATAGAGGTACATAGTATAGAATATGGTGTGTATAGTGGTACATAGTATAGAATATGGTGTATAGTGGTACATAGTATAGAATATGGTGTTGAGCTGTATAGTGGTACATAATATAGAATGTGGTATACAGCTGTATAGTGGTACATAGTATAGAATATGGTGTAGAGGTGAATAGTGGTATATAGTACAGAATATGGTGTATAGTGGTATATAGTATAGAATATGGTGTAGAGCTGTATAGTGGTTCATAGCATAGAAAATGGTGTATAGTAGTACATAGTATAGAATATGGTCTATAGTGCTACATAGTATAGAATGTGGTGTATAGTGGTACATAGTATAAATTATGGTGTATAGAGGTACATAGTATAAAATATGGGGTGAGCTGTATAGTTGTTTATTGTATAGAATATGGTTTATAGTGGTACATAATATAGAATATGGTGTATAGTGGTACATAGTATAGAATATTTTGTATAGATGTACATAGTATAGAATATGGTGTATAGTCGTACATAGTATAGAATATGGTGTATAGAGGTACATAGTATAGAATATGGTGTATAGTGCTACATAGTATAGAATGTGTTGTATAGTGGTACATAGTATAAAATATGGTGTATAGCAGAATATAGTATAGAATATGGTATATAGTGGTAAATAGTATAGAATATGGTGTATTGTGGCACATAGTATAGAATATGGTGTATAGTGGTACACAGTATAGAATATGGTGTATAGAGGTACATAGTATAGAATATGGTGTATAGTGGTACATAGTATAGAATATGGTGTATAGTGCTACATAGTATAGAATGTGGTGTAGAGCTGTATAGTGGTGCATAGTATAGAATATGGTGTATAGTGGTACATATTATAGAATTTGATTTAGAGCTGTATAATGGTACATAGTATAGAATGTGGTGTATAGTGGTACATAGTATAGAATATGGTGTATAGAGGTACATAGTATAGAATATGGTGTATAGTGGTACATAGCCTAGAATGTGGTGTATAGTGGTACATAGAATATGGTGTATAGTGGTACATAGTATAGAATGTGGTGTAGAGCTGTATTGTGCTACATAGCATAGAATGGTGTATAGTGGTACATAGTATAGAAAATGGTGTATAGAGGTATATAGTATAGAATATGGTGTGTATAGTGGTACATAGTATAGAATATGGTGTATAGTGGTACATAGTATAGAATATGCTGTATAGAGGAACATAGTATAGAATTTGGTGTAGAGCTGTATAGTGGTACATAGTATAGAATGTGTTGTATGGTGGTACATAGTATAAAATATGGTGTATAGCGGTTTATAGTATAGAATATGGTGTGTATAGTGGTACATAGCATAGAATATGGTGTTTTGTGGTACATAGTATAGAATATGGTGTATAGTGGTACATAGTATAGAATATGATGTATAGAGGTACATAGTATAGAATATTGTGTTTAGTGCTACATTGTATAGAATGTGGGGTATAGTGGTACATAGTATAAATTATGGTGTATAGAGGTACATAGTTAAGAATATGGTATATATTCAGACATAGTCTAGAATGTGGTGTATAGTATTACATAGAATATGGTGTTTAGTGGTACATAGTATAGAATGTGGTATAGAGCTGTATAGTGGTGCATAGTATACAATATGTTGTAATGTGGTACATAGTATAGAATGTGGTATAGAGCTGTATAGTTGTACATAGTATAGAATGTGGTGTATAGTGGTACATAATATAGAATGTGGTATAGAGCTGTATATTGGTAGATAGTATAGAATGTGGTGTATAGTGGTACATAGTATAGAATATGTTGTAAAGTGGTACATAGTCTAGAATGTGGTGTACAGTGGTACATAGTATAGAATGTGGTGTATAGTGTTACATAGTATAGAATATCGTGTATTGTGGTATTAAGTTTAGAATATGTTGTATAGTAGTATATAGTATAGAATATGGTGTAGAGCTTTATAGTGGTACATAGTATAGAATGTGGTGTATAGTGGTACAAATTATAGAATGTGGTGTAGAGCTGTATAGTGGTACATAGTATAGAATGTGGTGTATAGTGTTACATAGTATGGAATATCGTGTATTGTGGCACTAAGTTTAGAATGTGGCGTATAGTAGTATATCGTATAGAATATGGTGTAGAGCTGTATAGTGGTACATAGTATAGAATGTGGTATAGAGCTTTATAGTGGAACATAGTATAGAATATGGTGTAGAGCTGTATAGTGGTATATAGTATAGAATATGGTGTATAGTGCAACATAGTATAGAATTTGGTGTATAGTGGTATGAAGTACAGAATGTGGTGTAGAGCACAAATTAATAGTATAGTAGTATATCGTATAGAATATGGTGTATAGCTGTATAGTGGTACATAGTATAGAATGTGGTATAAAGCTGTATAGTGGTACATAGTATAGAATATGGTGTAGAGGTGTATAGTGGAACATAGAATAGAATATGGTGTATAGTGGTATACAGTAAAGAATATGGTGTAGAGCTGTATAGTGGTATATAGTATAGAATATGGTGTATAGTGGTACATAGTATAGAATGTGGTGTAGAGCTGTATTGTGCTACATAGCATAGAATATGGTGTATAGTGGTACATAGTATAGAAAATGGTGTATAGAGGTACATAGTATAGAATATGGTGTGTATAGTGGTACATAGTATAGAATATGGTGTATAGTGGTACATAGTATAGAATATGGTGTCGAGCTGTATAGTGGTACATAATATAGAATGTGGTATACAGCTGTATAGTGGTACATAGTATAGAATATGGTGTAGAGGTGAATAGTGGTATATAGTACAGAATATGGTGTATAGTGGTATATAGTATAGAATATGGTGTAGAGCTGTATAGTGGTTCATAGCATAGAAAATGGTGTATAGTAGTACATAGTATAGAATATGGTCTATAGTGCAACATAGTATAGAATGTGGTGTATAGTGGTACATAGTATAAATTATGGTGTATAGAGGTACATAGTATAGAATATGGGGTGAGCTGTATAGTTGTTTATAGTATAGAATATGGTTTATAGTGGTACATAATATAGAATATGGTGTATAGTGGTACATAGTATAGAATATTTTGTATAGATGTACATAGTATAGAATATGGTGTATAGTCGTACATAGTATAGAATATGGTGTATAGAGGTGCATAGTATAGAATATGGTGTATAGTGCTACATAGTATAGAATGTGTTGTATAGTGGTACATAGTATAAAATATGGTGTATAGCAGAATATAGTATAGAATATGGTATATAGTGGTAAATAGTATAGAATATGGTGTATTGTGGCACATAGTATAGAATATGGTGTATAGTGGTACACAGTATAGAATATGGTGTATAGAGGTACATAGTATAGAATATGGTGTATTGTGGTACATAGTATAGAATATGGTGTATAGTGCTACATAGTATAGAATGTGGTGTAGGGCTGTATAGTGGTACATAGTATAGAATATGGTGTATAGTGGTACATATTATAGAATTTGATTTAGAGCTGTATAATGGTACATAGTATAGAATGTGGTGTATAGTGGTACATAGTATAGAATATGGTGTATAGAGGTACATAGTATAGAATATGGTGTATAGTGGTACATAGCCTAGAATGTGGTGTATAGTGGTACATAGAATATGGTGTATAGTGGTACATAGTATAGAATGTGGTGTAGAGCTGTATTGTGCTACATAGCATAGAATGGTGTATAGTGGTACATAGTATAGAAAATGGTGTATAGAGGTATATAGTATAGAATATGGTGTGTATAGTGGTACATAGTATAGAATATGGTGTATAGTGGTACATAGTATAGAATATGCTGTATAGAGGAACATAGTATAGAATATGGTGTAGAGCTGTATAGTGGTACATAGTATAGAATGTGTTGTATGGTGGTACATAGTATAAAATATGGTGTATAGCGGTTTATAGTAAAGAATATGGTGTGTATAGTGGTACATAGCATAGAATATGGTGTTTTGTGGTACATAGTATAGAATATGGTGTATAGTGGTACATAGTATAGAATATGATGTATAGAGGTACATAGTATAGAATATTGTGTTTAGTGCTACATTGTATAGAATGTGGGGTATAGTGGTACATAGTATAAATTATGGTGTATAGAGGTACATAGTTAAGAATATGGTATATATTCAGACATAGTCTAGAATGTGGTGTATAGTATTACATAGAATATGGTGTTTAGTGGTACATAGTATAGAATGTGGTATAGAGCTGTATAGTGGTGCATAGTATAGAATATGTTGTAATGTGGTACATAGTATAGAATGTGGTATAGAGCTGTATAGTTGTACATAGTATAGAATGTGGTGTATAGTGGTACATAATATAGAATGTGGTATAGAGCTGTATATTGGTAGATAGTATAGAATGTGGTGTATAGTGGTACATAGTATAGAATATGTTGTATAGTGGTACATAGTCTAGAATGTGGTGTACAGTGGTACATAGTATAGAATGTGGTGTATAGTGTTACATAGTATAGAATATCGTGTATTGTGGTATTAAGTTTAGAATATGTTGTATAGTAGTATATAGTATAGATTATGGTGTAGAGCTTTATATTGGTACATAGTATAGAATGTGGTGTATAGTGGTACAAATTATAGAATGTGGTGTAGAGCTGTATAGTGGTACATAGTATAGAATGTGGTGTATAGTGTTACATAGTATGGAATATCGTGTATTGTGGTACTAAGTTTAGAATGTGGCGTATAGTAGTATATCGTATAGAATATGGTGTAGAGCTGTATAGTGGTACATAGTATAGAATGTGGTATAGAGCTTTATAGTGGAACATAGTATAGAATATGGTGTAGAGCTGTATAGTGGTATATAGTATAGAATATGGTGTATAGTGCAACATAGTATAGAATTTGGTGTATAGTGGTATGAAGTACAGAATGTGGTGTAGAGCACAAATTAATAGTATAGTAGTATATCGTATAGAATATGGTGTATAGCTGTATAGTGGTACATAGTATAGAATGTGGTATAAAGCTGTATAGTGGTACATAGTATAGAATATGGTGTAGAGGTGTATAGTGGAACATAGAATAGAATATGGTGTATAGTGGTATACAGTAAAGAATATGGTGTAGAGCTGTATAGTGGTATATAGTATAGAATATGGTGTATAGTGGTACATAGTATAGAATATGGTGTATAATGGTACATAGTATAGAATATGGTGTATATTGGTATATAGTATAGAATATGGTGTATAGTGGTACATAGTACAGAATATGGTGTATAGTGGTACATAGCATAGAATATGGTGTATAGTGGTATATTGTATAGAATATGATGTAGAGCTGTATAGTGGTACATAGTATAGAATATGGTGTATAGTGGTATATAGTATAGAATATGGTGTATAGTACATAGTATAGAATATGGTGTATATTGGTACATGGTATAGAATATGGGGTAGAGCTTTATAGTGGTATATAGTATAGAATATGTTGTATAGTGGTACATAGTATAGAATATGGTGTATACTGGTACATGGTATAGAATATTGGGTAGAGCTGCATAGTGGTATATAGTATAGAATATGTTGTAAAGTGGTACATAGTATAGAATGTGGTGTAGAGCTGTATTGTGCTACATAGCATAGAATATGGTGTATAGTGGTACATAGTATAGAAAATGGTGTATAGAGGTACATAGTATAGAATATGGTGTGTATAGTGGTACATAGTATAGAATATGGTGTATAGTGGTACATAGTATAGAATATGGTGTCGAGCTGTATAGTGGTACATAATATAGAATGTGGTATACAGCTGTATAGTGGTACATAGTATAGAATATGGTGTAGAGGTGAATAGTGGTATATAGTACAGAATATGGTGTATAGTGGTATATAGTATAGAATATGGTGTAGAGCTGTATAGTGGTTCATAGCATAGAAAATGGTGTATAGTAGTACATAGTATAGAATATGGTCTATAGTGCAACATAGTATAGAATGTGGTGTATAGTGGTACATAGTATAAATTATGGTGTATAGAGGTACATAGTATAGAATATGGGGTGAGCTGTATAGTTGTTTATAGTATAGAATATGGTTTATAGTGGTACATAATATAGAATATGGTGTATAGTGGTACATAGTATAGAATATTTTGTATAGATGTACATAGTATAGAATATGGTGTATAGTCGTACATAGTATAGAATATGGTGTATAGAGGTACATAGTATAGAATATGGTGTATAGTGCTACATAGTATAGAATGTGTTGTATAGTGGTACATAGTATAAAATATGGTGTATAGCAGAATATAGTATAGAATATGGTATATAGTGGTAAATAGTATAGAATATGGTGTATTGTGGCACATAGTATAGAATATGGTGTATAGTGGTACACAGTATAGAATATGGTGTATAGAGGTACATAGTATAGAATATGGTGTATTGTGGTACATAGTATAGAATATGGTGTATAGTGCTACATAGTATAGAATGTGGTGTAGGGCTGTATAGTGGTACATAGTATAGAATATGGTGTATAGTGGTACATATTATAGAATTTGATTTAGAGCTGTATAATGGTACATAGTATAGAATGTGGTGTATAGTGGTACATAGTATAGAATATGGTGTATAGAGGTACATAGTATAGAATATGGTGTATAGTGGTACATAGCCTAGAATGTGGTGTATAGTGGTACATAGAATATGGTGTATAGTGGTACATAGTATAGAATGTGGTGTAGAGCTGTATTGTGCTACATAGCATAGAATGGTGTATAGTGGTACATAGTATAGAAAATGGTGTATAGAGGTATATAGTATAGAATATGGTGTGTATAGTGGTACATAGTATAGAATATGGTGTATAGTGGTACATAGTATAGAATATGCTGTATAGAGGAACATAGTATAGAATATGGTGTAGAGCTGTATAGTGGTACATAGTATAGAATGTGTTGTATGGTGGTACATAGTATAAAATATGGTGTATAGCGGTTTATAGTAAAGAATATGGTGTGTATAGTGGTACATAGCATAGAATATGGTGTTTTGTGGTACATAGTATAGAATATGGTGTATAGTGGTACATAGTATAGAATATGATGTATAGAGGTACATAGTATAGAATATTGTGTTTAGTGCTACATTGTATAGAATGTGGGGTATAGTGGTACATAGTATAAATTATGGTGTATAGAGGTACATAGTTAAGAATATGGTATATATTCAGACATAGTCTAGAATGTGGTGTATAGTATTACATAGAATATGGTGTTTAGTGGTACATAGTATAGAATGTGGTATAGAGCTGTATAGTGGTGCATAGTATACAATATGTTGTAATGTGGTACATAGTATAGAATGTGGTATAGAGCTGTATAGTTGTACATAGTATAGAATGTGGTGTATAGTGGTACATAATATAGAATGTGGTATAGAGCTGTATATTGGTAGATAGTATAGAATGTGGTGTATAGTGGTACATAGTATAGAATATGTTGTAAAGTGGTACATAGTCTAGAATGTGGTGTACAGTGGTACATAGTATAGAATGTGGTGTATAGTGTTACATAGTATAGAATATCGTGTATTGTGGTATTAAGTTTAGAATATGTTGTATAGTAGTATATAGCATAGAATATGGTGTAGAGCTTTATAGTGGTACATAGTATAGAATGTGGTGTATAGTGGTACAAATTATAGAATGTGGTGTAGAGCTGTATAGTGGTACATAGTATAGAATGTGGTGTATAGTGTTACATAGTATGGAATATCGTGTATTGTGGCACTAAGTTTAGAATGTGGCGTATAGTAGTATATCGTATAGAATATGGTGTAGAGCTGTATAGTGGTACATAGTATAGAATATGGTATAGAGCTTTATAGTGGAACATAGTATAGAATATGGTGTAGAGCTGTATAGTGGTATATAGTATAGAATATGGTGTATAGTGCAACATAGTATAGAATTTGGTGTATAGTGGTATGAAGTACAGAATGTGGTGTAGAGCACAAATTAATAGTATAGTAGTATATCGTATAGAATATGGTGTATAGCTGTATAGTGGTACATAGTATAGAATGTGGTATAAAGCTGTATAGTGGTACATAGTATAGAATATGGTGTAGAGGTGTATAGTGGAACATAGAATAGAATATGGTGTATAGTGGTATACAGTAAAGAATATGGTGTAGAGCTGTATAGTGGTATATAGTATAGAATATGGTGTATAGTGGTACATAGTATAGAATGTGGTGTAGAGCTGTATTGTGCTACATAGCATAGAATATGGTGTATAGTGGTACATAGTATAGAAAATGGTGTATAGAGGTACATAGTATAGAATATGGTGTGTATAGTGGTACATAGTATAGAATATGGTGTATAGTGGTACATAGTATAGAATATGGTGTCGAGCTGTATAGTGGTACATAATATAGAATGTGGTATACAGCTGTATAGTGGTACATAGTATAGAATATGGTGTAGAGGTGAATAGTGGTATATAGTACAGAATATGGTGTATAGTGGTATATAGTATAGAATATGGTGTAGAGCTGTATAGTGGTTCATAGCATAGAAAATGGTGTATAGTAGTACATAGTATAGAATATGGTCTATAGTGCAACATAGTATAGAATGTGGTGTATAGTGGTACATAGTATAAATTATGGTGTATAGAGGTACATAGTATAGAATATGGGGTGAGCTGTATAGTTGTTTATAGTATAGAATATGGATTATAGTGGTACATAATATAGAATATGGTGTATAGTGGTACATAGTATAGAATATTTTGTATAGATGTACATAGTATAGAATATGGTGTATAGTCGTACATAGTATAGAATATGGTGTATAGAGGTGCATAGTATAGAATATGGTGTATAGTGCTACATAGTATAGAATGTGTTGTATAGTGGTACATAGTATAAAATATGGTGTATAGCAGAATATAGTATAGAATATGGTATATAGTGGTAAATAGTATAGAATATGGTGTATTGTGGCACATAGTATAGAATATGGTGTATAGTGGTACACAGTATAGAATATGGTGTATAGAGGTACATAGTATAGAATATGGTTTATTGTGGTACATAGTATAGAATATGGTGTATAGTGCTACATAGTATAGAATGTGGTGTAGGGCTGTATAGTGGTACATAGTATAGAATATGGTGTATAGTGGTACATATTATAGAATTTGATTTAGAGCTGTATAATGGTACATAGTATAGAATGTGGTGTATAGTGGTACATAGTATAGAATATGGTGTATAGAGGTACATAGTATAGAATATGGTGTATAGTGGTACATAGCCTAGAATGTGGTGTATAGTGGTACATAGAATATGGTGTATAGTGGTACATAGTATAGAATGTGGTGTAGAGCTGTATTGTGCTACATAGCATAGAATGGTGTATAGTGGTACATAGTATAGAAAATGGTGTATAGAGGTATATAGTATAGAATATGGTGTGTATAGTGGTACATAGTATAGAATATGGTGTATAGTGGTACATAGTATAGAATATGCTGTATAGAGGAACATAGTATAGAATATGGTGTAGAGCTGTATAGTGGTACATAGTATAGAATGTGTTGTATGGTGGTACATAGTATAAAATATGGTGTATAGCGGTTTATAGTAAAGAATATGGTGTGTATAGTGGTACATAGCATAGAATATGGTGTTTTGTGGTACATAGTATAGAATATGGTGTATAGTGGTACATAGTATAGAATATGATGTATAGAGGTACATAGTATAGAATATTGTGTTTAGTGCTACATTGTATAGAATGTGGGGTATAGTGGTACATAGTATAAATTATGGTGTATAGAGGTACATAGTTAAGAATATGGTATATATTCAGACATAGTCTAGAATGTGGTGTATAGTATTACATAGAATATGGTGTTTAGTGGTACATAGTATAGAATGTGGTATAGAGCTGTATAGTGGTGCATAGTATAGAATATGTTGTAATGTGGTACATAGTATAGAATGTGGTATAGAGCTGTATAGTTGTACATAGTATAGAATGTGGTGTATAGTGGTACATAATATAGAATGTGGTATAGAGCTGTATATTGGTAGATAGTATAGAATGTGGTGTATAGTGGTACATAGTATAGAATATGTTGTATAGTGGTACATAGTCTAAAATGTGGTGTACAGTGGTACATAGTATAGAATGTGGTGTATAGTGTTACATAGTATAGAATATCGTGTATTGTGGTATTAAGTTTAGAATATGTTGTATAGTAGTATATAGTATAGAATATGGTGTAGAGCTTTATAGTGGTACATAGTATAGAATGTGGTGTATAGTGGTACAAATTATAGAATGTGGTGTAGAGCTGTATAGTGGTACATAGTATAGAATGTGGTGTATAGTGTTACATAGTATGGAATATCGTGTATTGTGGTACTAAGTTTAGAATGTGGCGTATAGTAGTATATCGTATAGAATATGGTGTAGAGCTGTATAGTGGTACATAGTATAGAATGTGGTATAGAGCTTTATAGTGGAACATAGTATAGAATATGGTGTAGAGCTGTATAGTGGTATATAGTATAGAATATGGTGTATAGTGCAACATAGTATAGAATTTGGTGTATAGTGGTATGAAGTACAGAATGTGGTGTAGAGCACAAATTAATAGTATAGTAGTATATCGTATAGAATATGGTGTATAGCTGTATAGTGGTACATAGTATAGAATGTGGTATAAAGCTGTATAGTGGTACATAGTATAGAATATGGTGTAGAGGTGTATAGTGGAACATAGAATAGAATATGGTGTATAGTGGTATACAGTAAAGAATATGGTGTAGAGCTGTATAGTGGTATATAGTATAGAATATGGTGTATAGTGGTACATAGTATAGAATATGGTGTATAATGGTACATAGTATAGAATATGGTGTATATTGGTATATAGTATAGAATATGGTGTATAGTGGTACATAGTACAGAATATGGTGTATAGTGGTACATAGCATAGAATATGGTGTATAGTGGTATATTGTATAGAATATGATGTAGAGCTGTATAGTGGTACATAGTATAGAATATGGTGTATAGTGGTATATAGTATAGAATATGGTGTATATTGGTACATGGTATAGAATATGGGGTAGAGCTTTATAGTGGTATATAGTATAGAATATGTTGTATAGTGGTACATAGTATAGAATATGGTGTATACTGGTACATGGTATAGAATATTGGGTAGAGCTGCATAGTGGTATATAGTATAGAATATGTTGTATAGTGGTACATAGTATAGAATGTGGTGTAGAGCTGTATTGTGCTACATAGCATAGAATATGGTGTATAGTGGTACATAGTATAGAAAATGGTGTATAGAGGTACATAGTATAGAATATGGTGTGTATAGTGGTACATAGTATAGAATATGGTGTATAGTGGTACATAGTATAGAATATGGTGTCGAGCTGTATAGTGGTACATAATATAGAATGTGGTATACAGCTGTATAGTGGTACATAGTATAGAATATGGTGTAGAGGTGAATAGTGGTATATAGTACAGAATATGGTGTATAGTGGTATATAGTATAGAATATGGTGTAGAGCTGTATAGTGGTTCATAGCATAGAAAATGGTGTATAGTAGTACATAGTATAGAATATGGTCTATAGTGCAACATAGTATAGAATGTGGTGTATAGTGGTACATAGTATAAATTATGGTGTATAGAGGTACATAGTATAGAATATGGGGTGAGCTGTATAGTTGTTTATAGTATAGAATATGGTTTATAGTGGTACATAATATAGAATATGGTGTATAGTGGTACATAGTATAGAATATTTTGCATAGATGTACATAGTATAGAATATGGTGT
The DNA here is from genome assembly GCA_031769625.1 of Taudactylus pleione. Lineage (NCBI taxonomy): Eukaryota > Metazoa > Chordata > Amphibia > Anura > Myobatrachidae > Taudactylus > Taudactylus pleione. The sequence goes on along the minus strand of JAUIMM010000363.1, from coordinate 26,161 downwards.
ATAGTCGTACATAGTATAGAATATGGTGTATAGAGGTACATAGTATAGAATATGGTGTATAGTGCTACATAGTATAGAATGTGTTGTATAGTGGTACATAGTATATAATATGGTGTATAGCAGAATATAGTATAGAATATGGTATATAGTGGTAAATAGTATAGAATATGGTGTATTGTGGCACATAGTATAGAATATGGTGTATAGTGGTACACAGTATAGAATATGGTGTATAGAGGTACATAGTATAGAATATGGTGTATTGTGGTACATAGTATAGAATATGGTGTATAGTGCTACATAGTATAGAATGTGGTGTAGGGCTGTATAGTGGTACATAGTATAGAATATGGTGTATAGTGGTACATATTATAGAATTTGATTTAGAGCTGTATAATGGTACATAGTATAGAATGTGGTGTATAGTGGTACATAGTATAGAATATGGTGTATAGAGGTACATAGTATAGAATATGGTGTATAGTGGTACATAGCCTAGAATGTGGTGTATAGTGGTACATAGAATATGGTGTATAGTGGTACATAGTATAGAATGTGGTGTAGAGCTGTATTGTGCTACATAGCATAGAATGGTGTATAGTGGTACATAGTATAGAAAATGGTGTATAGAGGTATATAGTATAGAATATGGTGTGTATAGTGGTACATAGTATAGAATATGGTGTATAGTGGTACATAGTATAGAATATGCTGTATAGAGGAACATAGTATAGAATATGGTGTAGAGCTGTATAGTGGTACATAGTATAGAATGTGTTGTATGGTGGTACATAGTATAAAATAAGGTGTATAGCGGTTTATAGTAAAGAATATGGTGTGTATAGTGGTACATGGCATAGAATATGGTGTTTTGTGGTACATAGTATAGAATATGGTGTATAGTGGTACATAGTATAGAATATGATGTATAGAGGTACATAGTATAGAATATTGTGTTTAGTGCTACATTGTATAGAATGTGGGGTATAGTGGTACATAGTATAAATTATGGTGTATAGAGGTACATAGTTAAGAATATGGTATATATTCAGACATAGTCTAGAATGTGGTGTATAGTATTACATAGAATATGGTGTTTAGTGGTACATAGTATAGAATGTGGTATAGAGCTGTATAGTGGTGCATAGTATAGAATATGTTGTAATGTGGTACATAGTATAGAATGTGGTATAGAGCTGTATAGTTGTACATAGTATAGAATGTGGTGTATAGTGGTACATAATATAGAATGTGGTATAGAGCTGTATATTGGTAGATAGTATAGAATGTGGTGTATAGTGGTACATAGTATAGAATATGTTGTATAGTGGTACATAGTCTAGAATGTGGTGTACAGTGGTACATAGTATAGAATGTGGTGTATAGTGTTACATAGTATAGAATATCGTGTATTGTGGTATTAAGTTTAGAATATGTTGTATAGTAGTATATAGTATAGAATATGGTGTAGAGCTTTATAGTGGTACATAGTATAGAATGTGGTGTATAGTGGTACAAATTATAGAATGTGGTGTAGAGCTGTATAGTGGTACATAGTATAGAATGTGGTGTATAGTGTTACATAGTATGGAATATCGTGTATTGTGGTACTAAGTTTAGAATGTGGCGTATAGTAGTATATCGTATAGAATATGGTGTAGAGCTGTATAGTGGTACATAGTATAGAATGTGGTATAGAGCTTTATAGTGGAACATAGTATAGAATATGGTGTAGAGCTGTATAGTGGTATATAGTATAGAATATGGTGTATAGTGCAACATAGTATAGAATTTGGTGTATAGTGGTATGAAGTACAGAATGTGGTGTAGAGCACAAATTAATAGTATAGTAGTATATCGTATAGAATATGGTGTATAGCTGTATAGTGGTACATAGTATAGAATGTGGTATAAAGCTGTATAGTGGTACATAGTATAGAATATGGTGTAGAGGTGTATAGTGGAACATAGAATAGAATATGGTGTATAGTGGTATACAGTAAAGAATATGGTGTAGAGCTGTATAGTGGTATATAGTATAGAATATGGTGTATAGTGGTACATAGTATAGAATATGGTGTATAATGGTACATAGTATAGAATATGGTGTATATTGGTATATAGTATAGAATATGGTGTATAGTGGTACATAGTACAGAATATGGTGTATAGTGGTACATAGCATAGAATATGGTGTATAGTGGTATATTGTATAGAATATGATGTAGAGCTGTATAGTGGTACATAGTATAGAATATGGTGTATAGTGGTATATAGTATAGAATATGGTGTATAGTACATAGTATAGAATATGGTGTATATTGGTACATGGTATAGAATATGGGGTAGAGCTTTATAGTGGTATATAGTATAGAATATGTTGTATAGTGGTACATAGTATAGAATATGGTGTATACTGGTACATGGTATAGAATATTGGGTAGAGCTGCATAGTGGTATATAGTATAGAATATGTTGTATAGTGGTACATAGTATAGAATGTGGTGTAGAGCTGTATTGTGCTACATAGCATAGAATATGGTGTATAGTGGTACATAGTATAGAAAATGGTGTATAGAGGTACATAGTATAGAATATGGTGTGTATAGTGGTACATAGTATAGAATATGGTGTATAGTGGTACATAGTATAGAATATGGTGTCGAGCTGTATAGTGGTACATAATATAGAATGTGGTATACAGCTGTATAGTGGTACATAGTATAGAATATGGTGTAGAGGTGAATAGTGGTATATAGTACAGAATATGGTGTATAGTGGTATATAGTATAGAATATGGTGTAGAGCTGTATAGTGGTTCATAGCATAGAAAATGGTGTATAGTAGTACATAGTATAGAATATGGTCTATAGTGCAACATAGTATAGAATGTGGTGTATAGTGGTACATAGTATAAATTATGGTGTATAGAGGTACATAGTATAGAATATGGGGTGAGCTGTATAGTTGTTTATAGTATAGAATATGGTTTATAGTGGTACATAATATAGAATATGGTGTATAGTGGTACATAGTATAGAATATTTTGTATAGATGTACATAGTATAGAATATGGTGTATAGTCGTACATAGTATAGAATATGGTGTATAGAGGTACATAGTATAGAATATGGTGTATAGTGCTACATAGTATAGAATGTGTTGTATAGTGGTACATAGTATAAAATATGGTGTATAGCAGAATATAGTATAGAATATGGTATATAGTGGTAAATAGTATAGAATATGGTGTATTGTGGCACATAGTATAGAATATGGTGTATAGTGGTACACAGTATAGAATATGGTGTATAGAGGTACATAGTATAGAATATGGTGTATTGTGGTACATAGTATAGAATATGGTGTATAGTGCTACATAGTATAGAATGTGGTGTAGGGCTGTATAGTGGTACATAGTATAGAATATGGTGTATAGTGGTACATATTATAGAATTTGATTTAAAATCACTTTCTATTAATGAGAGAGTGTCTATGATGATTTTGGGAGGTAGACGGTAGCGTCTTAAAACCTCATCATCGGGCATTCCAAAAAGGGTGACACGTGTTCGAAATATCTGGGGCCTTGCATGCCTACGATGCCTACGCCTGGGACGAGTTTGAGGTTGGTCGTCTTCCGGGAGCAGGGCCAGAACAATTCGCCCCAGATCTACCTGAAATTCAAAGTTTACAATGTAAGGCTTTTGACCCACCCCAAAAGTAAGAAAAAACAACTTAGCTTTCTGATACCATCCATAGCTGCTTACATGCCGGGGTATTGTCATGATACGTATAAACTGTAAAAAAGGCAACAATGAGACTTCAAAAATTTAGAGGGTGTTTTTTTTGTTTAAAAATTGTTGCAAGCCAACACAGAAAATAGCGGAAAAACACATTTGGCCATCGATGAAAACTACATTGCACACCGTACGTCAAATAGGGTTCAAATGGACCCAAAAAATGGAAAAGGGAAAAGCAAAACTGGATTATATGATGAATAAGCCGTCAAAAATGCGGTAATTAATTCGCAAATGCAAGTCACTACACCAACAGTCAAAAATGCGGTAAATTATTCGCAAATGCAAGTCACTACACCAACAGTCAAAAATGCGGTAAATTATTCGCAAATGCAAGTCACTACACCAACAGTCAAAAATGCGGTAATTCATTCGCAAATTCAAGGCGCTACAACAACAGTCAAAAATACCGTAATTCATTCGCAAATGCAAGGCGCTACACCAACAGTCAAAAATGCCGTAATTCATTCGCAAATGCAAGACAAAAAATGGACTTACCCAACTCGAATATATAAGATGTCCTCAAAAAACTTCTTTGGGTCCGAAAACAAAAAAAAACTAAAAAAGATGAAATGAGTGTTAAACAAATTAACTAACCACAAAACAGAAGAATACACCAATTGGCCACAAATTTGAATGCACAAAACTAACCAAATCAGGAAAGGATGTTGAACAAATGAAAAAAATGCGAACGGAAAAACCAAAGAAATGTAGCAAAAACAAACAAAAAAACAACTCTCCAAAATCCTCCAAACGCAACCAACCAACCAAATCCAAACCACTTAACCGACAATACTCCAACAACCCCACCTCGAATCCACACACACCAAGCCATAAATAGTGTTTATTTTCCCGCACAAATTAAGGATGAATCATAGGGACGCACAATCAATGATGCGGCCGCAAACTAACGACGCATGTATAAATACATCACGAAATCACATAGAATTTCTGGATGATTTCATGCTGGAAGCAGAGACATGGCTTCAAACCAGGGAAACAATGGTCAAAATTGCGGCGGTAAGGCCTTCATGCATTTTGTGTCAATGAGTATTTTAAAACATAATATTGTGCAAGTTGTGAAGTGGCTAAATCTGCATATTTACCCAAATAGGTGAGGAGGATGACATGGAAGAGACTGCTGGCCCCAGTCAACCCGCCAAAGCTGCAAAAAAAAAAAGGCAGCCACATTTCACAAGCAAGGAGATGGAGGTTTTGATCCAGAAGTGCGTTGACATCCTGCCCCAGGCAGCCAGGAATATGAGCCAAAGCCAGAAGTGGAGAATGTGGGAGGAGGTCGCCGTTGCTGTCAATAGGGTGGGTGATTATGTCCGTCTAGCCCGGGATGTCAAACGGCGGTAAGTAAACACTTTCCCATCCTATAAACAAACCCCATTGTAAAAAAAAGGATAATGGTTCCAAATTCATTCCACAGATGGGCAGACTTCAAATATCGTCTCAAACAAAAACTTGCCGACAGGGCTAGGCATGCAAGGGGGACAGGTGGGGGTCCCACCCCTGTGTCATTGGAGTTGACAGACTTAGAAGAGATGGCACAGGGGTGTGTGCAGGCTGTGGAGGTGTTTGGCGTGTCCAACATGGATACGGACATGCCAGACTTTGCGGCTCCTCATGTTGGCCAAGGTAAGTCTTGTGATGTCACCAACTCAGAAATGCTATTGTGCCAATATGTAGATTCTAATGTGAGTCTTTTCTCCAATTTCCTAACAGAGACAGAGGCGGATGAGTCTGCTCCAGAGGGGAGCCTTGGCCGCAGAATTTCTGCTGACTCTGCAGGGGAGGAACCAGTACATCCGGCTGAGGACCCTGCAGAAGCCAGTCCAGGGCGTGCCCCCTCGCAGGCAGTGGGCCTCCTCACAGAACTCAATTTTAAATCGGATTGCCATACGGAGATTCTGCAGAGGATGGACGCCAGTCTGATACGGGTGGCTGAGGCCCTGGAGCAAAATGCTGCGGCCAACGTGACCATTGCTCAGGCCCTGGCGGAAAATACCAGGGCCAACATCCGCATCGCCGATGCCCTGGAGCAGCTCGTTCGCCAGCACATGGTGGAGCCGACCTCCCTTCCTGCCGGAACATCCAGATCCTCCACCTCTGGCACAACATCAGGCAATCCTCCAAATGTGCCTAGCCCTGTGCCTAGTCCAGAGGCCACAACATCTGCCTCTGGACAGGCCAGCCCGATGGCATCCCGGACCCGGTCTGGCGCCCACCCTCACCCAGCCAAACGGGCGAGAAAACGGTGACAGCAATGGCGACTTTTCCCACTTTCCTTCTGTGCTTGGCTCATATTCCTTTCTGGTCAAAACTTCCCTCTCCTTTCTTGTGAAATGTTTTTAAATTTTGTATTTACGCTTATGTTAGTAGTTATGTTTTTTTTTTTTTTGGATAAAATATCTTGGCCACAAAAAAAGGCAATACAATATTATGCCAATTTGTTTGTGTGTAAACAATAAATTAAAAACAAAACACTGACATTGTATTGTGACATTATTGTACAAATGGGTTACATTTAATCCTGGCCTTAAACGCAAAAACTGACCCTCTTTTTAAAAAAAAAAGGCCTCTTTAAGGAACGTTTAAAAAAACACATAGCGATGCAAATTCCACAGTAAACCAAAAAAAAGGGGAGCTAATTAAAAGATGATGACATTATTGTTACAATAGGCCATAACCACCAAATTGTGGCCAAAATAAAAGCCCAAAAATGTACGCTAATTGATTATGTAATCATGACATTAGCAGCTCTGATTTCCACCTGCGTACGCTTTTGTGCTATCCCAATAAACTGCTTTCCAAACACATACCAAGCCGGATTTCAATCCAACACTAATTACTTTACTGACCAGCCGCGATTAATCGCTGCACCATCGTGGAGTCCCGGGACGGAGGAGAAGGCCATCGCCAATGTGGTCGAGTAATCCTGACCCTAAGCTGTGCGAGCATTTTGAAGGGAAAGCGGATGTTTCAGTGACGTATGAGACGGTCCGAACACATTTGACGTTCGCATCTGCTAATGTATGTACGCCCCAAAAACGCCTCGCCACGCCTGCGTTTTTTCATCTCCACCCCCGTCAACACCCAAAAACGCCCTGTTCTGTCAATCACATTTGACATGTCACTTCCTGTACGCTATTTTAGGAACGAGAGAAAAAAAGCTCGCAATCTGCCGTACGCACATGCGCGGTGTAACACCGACGCATGCGCGGTTAGTCAACATCGGAACGCAACGAGCGTACTGTTGTTAACGTGCGGCTCTGAATGAGGGCCATAGTGTATAGTGGTACAAAGTATAGAATGTGGTGTAGAGCTAAATAGTGGTACATAGTATAGAATATGGTGTATAGATGTACATAGTATAGAATATAGTGTATATAGGTACAAAGTATAGAAAATGGTGTATAGTGGTACATAGTACAGAATGTGGTGTATAGTGAGTGGTACATAGTATAGAATATGGTGTATAGAGGTACATAGTATAGAATATGGTGTATAGAGGTACATAGTATAGAATATGGTGTATAGTGGTACATAGTCTTGAATATGGTGTATAGTGGTACATAGTATAGAATGTGGTGTTGAGCTGTATAGTGGTACATCGTATAGAATGTGGTATATAGTGCTACATAGTATAGAGTATGGTGTATAGTGGTACTTAGTATAGAATGTGGTGTATAGTAGTATATAGTATAGAATATGGTGTAGAGCTGTACAGTGGTACATAGTATAGAAAGTGGAATAGAGCTGTATAGTGGTACATAGCATACAATATGGTGTAGAGGTGTATAGTGGTACATAGTATAGAATATGGTGTAGAGCTGTATAGAAGTTCATAGTATAGAATATGGTGTATAGTGGTACAGAGTATAGAATATGGGATAGAGCTGAATAGTTGTATATAGTATAGAATATGGTGTATAGTGGTGCATTGTATAGAATATGGTGTATAGTGGTATATAGTATAGAATATGGTGTAAAGAGCTACATAGTATAGAATATGGTGTATAGAGGTACATAGTATAGAATGTGTTATATAGTGGTACATAGTATAAAATGTGGTGTAGAGCTGTATAATGGTACATAGTATAGAATGTGGTGTATAGTGTTACATAGTATAGAATATGATGTATAGTGGTACATAGTATAGAATGTGGTGTATAGTAGTATATAGTATAGAATATGGTGTAGAGCTGTATAGTGGTACATAGTATAGAATATGGTGTAGAGGTGTATAGTGGTACATAGTATAGAATATGGTGTATAGTGGTATATAGTATAGAATGTGGTGTAGAGCTGTATAGTGGTTCATAGTATAGAAAATGGTGTATAGTGGTACATAGTATAGTATATGGGGTAAAGCTGTATAGTGGTATATAGTATAGAATATGGTGTATAGTGGTACATAGTATAGAATAAGGTGTATAGAGTTACATAGTATAGAATATGGTGTATAATGGTACATAGTCAAGAATTTGGTGTATAGTGGTACATAGAATATGGTGTATAGTGGTACATTGTATAGAATGTGGTGTAGAGCTGTATAGTGGTACATAGTATATAATATGGTGTATAGTGGTACATAGTATAGAATGAGGTGTAGAGCTGTATAGTTTTACATAGTATAGATTATGTTGTATAGTGGTACATAGTATAGAATGTGGTGTAGAGCTGTATAGTCGTACATAGTATAGAATATGGTGTATAGTTGTACATAGTATAGAATGTGGTTTAGAGCTGTATAATAATACATAGTATACAATGTGGTATAAAGCTGTTTAGTGGTACATAGTATAGAATATGGTGTATAGTTTTATATAGTATAGAATATGGTACAGAGCTCTATTATGGTATATAGAATAGAATATGGTGTAGAGATGTATAGTGGTACATAGTATAGAATATGGTGTATAGTGGTACATAGTATCCAATGTGGTGTATTGTGGTACATAGTATAGAATATGGTGTATAGTGGTACATAGTATAGAATATGGTGTATAGTGGTAAATAGTATAGAATGTGTTGTATAGTGGTACATAGTATAGAATTTGGTGTAGAGCTGTATAGTGGTACAAAGTATAGAATATGGTGTATAGAGGAACATAGTATAGAATGTTGTGTAGAGCTGTATAGTGGTTTATAGTATAGAATGTGGTGTATAGTGGTACATATTATAGAATGTGGTATAAAGCTGTATAATGGTACATAGTATTGAATGTGGTGTATAGTGGTACATAGTATAGAATATGGTGTATAGTGGTACATAGTATAGAATATGGTGTATAGTGGTACATAGTATAGAATGTGGTGTAGAGCTGTATAGTGGTACAAAGTATAGAATGTGGTGTAGAGCTAAATATTGGTACATAGTATAGAATATGGTGTATAGAGGTACATAGTATAGAATATGGTGTATAGTGTTGCATAGTATAGAATGTGGTATAAAGCTGTATAATGGTACATAGTATAGAATGTGGTGTATAGTGGTACATAGTATAGAATAAAGTGTATAGAGGTGCAAAGTATAGAATATGGTGTGTAGTGGTACATAGTATAGAATATAGTGTATAGTGGTACATAGTATAGAATATGGTGTATAGTGGTACATAGTATAGAAAATGGTGTATAGAGGTATATAGTTTAGAATATGGTGTATAGTGGTACATAGTATAGAATATGGTGTATAGTGGTACATAGTATAGAATATGGTTTAGAGCTGTATAGTGGTAAATAGTATAGAATGTGGTATATAGTGGTACATAGTATAGAATGTGGTGTAGAGCTGTTTAATGGTACATAGTATAGAATGTGGTGTATAGTGTTACATAGTATAGAATATGGTGTATAGTGGTACATAGTATAGAATTTGGTATATAGTAGTATATAGTATTGAATGTGGTGTAGAGATGTATAGTGGTACATAGTATAGAATGTGGTGTATGGTGGTACATAGTATAGAATATAGTGTATAGAGGCTCATAGTATAGAATATGGTGTATAGTGGTACATAGTATAGAATGTGGTGTATAGTAGTATATAGTATAGAATATGGTGTAGAGCTGTATAGTGGCACATAGTATAGAATATGGTGTTGAGGTGTATAGTGGTACATAGTATAGAATATGGTGTATAGTGGTATATAGTATAGAATGTGGTGTAGAGCTGTATAGTGGTTCATAGTATAGAAAATGGTGTATAGTGGTACATAGTATAGAATATGAGGTAAAGCTGTATAGTGGTATATAGCATAGAATATGGTGTATAGAGTTACATAGTATAGAATATGGTGTATAATGGTACATAGTCAAGAATGTGGTGTATAGTGGTACATAGAATATGGTGTATAGTGGTACATTGTATAGAATGTGGTGTAGAGCTGTATAGTGGTACATAGTATATAATATGGTGTATAGTGGTACATAGTATAGAATATGGTGTATAGTAGTACATAGTATAGAATGTGTTGTAGAGCTGTATATTGGTACATAGTATAGAATATTGTGTATAGTGGTAAATAGTATAGAATATAGTGTATAGTGGTACATAGTATAGAATATGGTGTTGAGCTGTATAGTGGTACATAGTATAGAATATGGTGTAGTGTTGTATAGTGGTACAAAGTATACAATATGGTGTAGAGCTGTATTGTGGTATATATTATAGAATATGGTGTATAGTGGTACATAGTATAGAATATGGTATATAGAGGTACATAGTATAGAATTTGGTGTAGAGATGTATAGTGGTGCATAGTATAGAGTATTGTGCATAGTGCTACATAGCATAGAATATGATATATAGTGTCATATAGTATAGAATGTGGTGTAGAGCTGTATAGTGGTACATTGTGTAGAATATGGTGTATAGAGGTACGTAGTATAGAATATGGTGTATAGTGGTACATAGTATAGAATGTGGTATAGCGGTACATAGTATAGAATGTGGTGTATAGATGTATATGCTTTAGAGCTGTATAGTGGTACATAGTATAGAATGTGGTGTATAGTAGTACATAGTATAGAATTCGGTGTAGTGCTGTACAGTGGTACATAGTATAGAATGTGTTGTAGAGCTGTATATTGGTACATAGTATAGAATATGGTGTATAGTGGTAAATAGTATAGAATATTTTGTATAGTGGTACATAGTATAGAATATGGTGTTGAGCTGTATAGTGGTACATAGTATAGAATAAGGTGTAGTGTTGTATAGTGGTACAAAGTATACAATATGGTGTAGAGCTGTATTGTGGTACATATTATAGAATATGGTGTATAGTGGTACATAGTATAGAATATGGTATATAGAGGTACATAGTATAGAATTTGGTGTAGAGATGTATAGTGGTGCATAGCATAGAATATGGTGTAGAGCTGTATAGTGGTGCAGAGTGTAGAATATGGTGTATAGTGCTACATAGTATAGAATATGATATATAGTGTCATATAGTATAGAATGTGGTGTAGAGCTGTATAGTGGTACATAGTATAGAATATGGTGTATAGTGGTACATAGTATAGAATATGGTGTATAGAGGTACATAGTCCAGATTATGGTGTACAATACTACATAGTATAGAATGTGGTGTATAGTGGTACATAGTATAGAATGTGGTGTAGTGGTACATAGTATAGAATGTAGTGTATAGAGGTATATGGTGTAGAGCTGTATAGTGGTACATAGTATAGAATGTGGTGTATAGCAGTACATAGTATTGAATACGGTGTAGAGCTGTATAGTGGTACATAGTATAGAATGTGGTGTAGAGCTGTATAGTGGTACATAGTATAAAATATGGTGTATAGTGGTACATAGAATAGAATATGGTGTATAGTAGTACATAGTATAGAATATGGTGTAGAGCTGTATAGTGGTACATAGTATAGAATACGGTGTATAGTGGTACATAGTATAGAATATGGTGTATTGTGATACATAGTATAGAATATGGTGTATAGTGGTACATAGTATAGAATATGGTGTATAGAGAAACATAGTATAGAATGTGGTGTAGAGATGTATAGTGGTACATAGTATAGAATTTGGTGTATTGTGGTACATTGTATAGAATGTGGTGTAGAGCTGTATAGTGGTACATAGTATAGAATGTGGTGTATAGAGGAACATAGTATAGAATGTGGTGTAGAGCTGTATAGTGGAACATAGTATAGAGTGTGGTGTATAGTGGTATATAGTATAGAATGTGGTATAAAGCTGTACAATGGTACATAGTATAGAATATAGTGTATAGTGGTACATAGTATAGAATATGGTGTATAGTGGTACATAGTATAGAATGTGGTGTATAGTGGTACATAGTATAGAATATAGTGTATAGTGGTACATAGTATAGAATATGGTGTATAGTGGTACATAGTATAGAATATGGTGTATAGTGGTACATAGTATAGAATATGGTGTAGTGCTGTATAGTGGTACATAGTATAGAATATGGTGTACTGTGGTACATTGTGTAGAATATGGTGTATAGTGGTACATAGTATAGAATATGGAGTATAGTAGTACATAGTATAGAATACGGTGTAGAGCTGTATAGTGGTACATAGTATAGAATGTAGTGTAGAGCTGTATAGTGGTACATAGTATAGAATATGGTGTATAGTGGTACATAGTATATGGTGTATTGTGGTACATTGTATAGAATGTTGTGTAGAGCTGTATAGTTATTCATAGTATAGAATATGGTGTATAGTGGTACATAGTATAGAATGTGATGAAGAGCTGTATAGTGGTACATAGTATAGAATATGTTGTATAGTGGTACATAGTATAGAATGTGGTGTAGAGCTGTATAATGGTACATAGTATAAAATGTGGTATAGAGCTGTATAGTGGTATATAGTATAGAATGTGGTGTATAGTGATACATAGTATAGAATAATGTGTATAGTGGTATATAGTATAGAATGTCATTTATAGTGGTACATAGTATAGAATATGGTGTATAGTGGTATATAGTATAGAACATGGTGTAGAGCTGAATATTGGTACATAGTATAAAATATGGTGTAGAGCTGTATAGTGTTACATAGTATAGAATATGGTGTATAGTGGTACATAGTATAGAATGTGGTGTATAGTAGTATATAGTATAGAATATGGTGTAGAGCTGTATAGTGGTACATAGTATAGAATGTGGTACAGAGCTGTATAGTGGTACATGGCATAGCATATGGGGTAGAGCTTTTAAGTGGTATAAAGTATTGAATATGGTGTAAAGTGGTACATAGTCTAGAATATGTTGCATAGAGGTACATAGTACAGAATATGGTGTAGAGAGGTACAAAGTATAGAATATGGTGTATAGTGGTAAATAATATAGAATGTGATGTAGAGCTGTATAGTGGTTCATAGTATAGAATATGATGTATAGTGGTACATAGTATAGAATGTGGTGTAGAGCTCTATAATGGTACATAGTAGTGAATTTGGTATACAGCTGTATAGTGGTACATAGTATAGAATAAGGTGTATAGTCGTAGATAGTATAGAATATGGTATAGAACTGTATAGTGGTATATAGAATAGAATATGTTGTATAGAGGTACACAGTATAGAATATGGTGTATAGTGGTACATAGTATAGAATATGGTGTTTAGTAGTACATAGCATAGAATGTGGTGTATAGTGGTACATAGTATAGAATATGGTGTATAGTGGTACATAGTTTAGAATATGGTGTATAGTGGTACATAGCATAGAATGTGGTGTATAGTGGTACATAGTATAGAACATGGTGTAGAGCTGTATAGTGGTACATAGCATAAAATATGGTGTAGCGCTGTATAGTGGTACATAGTATAGAATATGGTGTATAGTGATACATAGTATAGAATATGGTGTATAGTGATACATAGTATAGAATATGGTGTATAGTGGTACATGGTATAGATTACGGGGTAGAGCTGTATAGTTGTATATAGTATAGAATATGGTGTATAGTGGTACATAGTATAGAATATTGTGTATAGAGGTACAGAGCATAGAATATGGTGTATAGTGGTACATAGTATAGAATATGGTGTATAGTGGTACATAGAATATGGTGTATTGTGGTACATTGTATAGAATGTGGTTAAAAGCTGCATAGTGGTACATAGTATAGAATATGGTGTATAATGGTACATAGTATAGAATGTGATGAAGAGCTGTATAGTGGTACATTGTATAGAATATGTTGTATAGTGGTACATAGTATAGAATGTGGTGTAGAGCTGTATAATGGTACATAGTATAGAATGTGGTATAGAGCTGTATAGTGGTACATAGTATAGAATGTGGTACAGAGCTGTATAGTGGTACATGGCATAGAATATGGGGTAGAGCTGTTAAGTGGTATATAGTATAGAATATGGTGTAAAGTGCTAAATAGTCTAGAATATGTTGTATAGTGGTATATAGTATGGAATATGGTGTATAGTGGTACATAGTATAGAATATGGTGTATAGTGGTACATAGTATAGAATATGGTGTATAGTGGTACATAGTATAGAATGTTATTTATAGTGGTACATAGTATAGAATATGGTGTATAGTGGTATATAGTATAGAACATGGTGTAGAGCTGTATAGTGTTACATAGTATAGAATATGGTTTATAGTGGTACATAGTATAGAATGTGGTGTATAGTAATATATAGTATAGAATATGGTGTAGAGCTGTACAGTGGTACATAGTATAGAATGTGGTGCAGAGCTGTATAGTGGTACATGGCATAGAATAAGGGGTAGAGCTGTATAGTGGTATATAGTATAGAATATGGTGTAAAGTGGTACATAGTATAGAATATGGTGTATAGAGGTACATAGTATAGAATATAATGTATAGTGGTACATAGTATAGAATGTGGTGTAGAGCTGTATCATGGTACATAGTGTAGAATTTTGTATAGAGCTGTATAGTGGTACATAGTATAGAAGATGGTGTATAGTGGTATATAGTATAGAATTTGGTGTAGAGCTGTATAGTGGTACATAGTACAGAATATGGTGTATAATGGTACATAGTAGAGAATATGGTGTATAGAGGTACATAGTATAGAATATGGTGTATAGTGGTACATAGTATAGAATGTGGTGTATAGTGGTATATAGTGCTACATAGTTTAGAATGTGGTGTAGTGGTACATAGTATAGAATGTGGTGTATAGTGGTATATGGTGTAGGGCTGTATAGTGGTACATAGTGTAGAATGTGGTGTATAGTAGTACATAGTATAGAATACGGTGTAGAGCTGTATATTAGTACATAGTATAGAATATGGTGTTGTGTTGTAGAGTGGTACATAGTATAGAATATGGTGTAGAGCTGTATAGTGGTACATAGTATAGAAAATGGTGTATAGTGGTACATAGTATAGAATGTGGTGTATAGTGGTGCATAGTATAGAATGTGGTGTATAGTGGTACATAGTATAGAATGTGGTGTAGAGCTGAATAGTGGTACATAGTTAAGAATATGGTGTATAGTGGTACATAGTATAGAATATGGTGTAGAGCTGTATAGTGGTACATAGTATAGAATGTGGTGTATAGTGTTACATACTATAGAATATGCTGTATAGAGGTATTTAGTATAGAATATGGTGTATAGTGGTAAATAGTATAGAATATGGTGTAGAGCTTTATAGTGGTTCATAGTATAGAATATGGTGTATAGTGGTATATACATAGTACAGAATATGGGGTAGAGCTGTATAGTTGTATATCATATAGAATATGGTGTATAGTTGTACATTGTACAGAATATGGTTAATAGTGGTATATAGTATAGAATATGGTGTATAGAGGTAAATAGTATAGAATATGGTGTATAGTGGTACATAGTATAGAATGTGGTGAAGAGCTGTATAATGGTACATAGTATAGGATGTGGTGTATAGTGGTATATAGTATAGAATATGGTGTATAGAGGTACATAGTATAGAATATGGTGTATAGTAGTACATAGTCTAGAATGTGGTGTATAGTGGTATATAGTATAGAATGTGATGTAGAGCTGTATAGTGGTACATCATATAGAATATGGTGTACAGTGGTACATAGTATAGAATATGGTGTTTACAGGTACATAGTATAGAATATGGGGTATAGTGGTACATAGTATAGAATGCAGTGTATAGTGGTACATAGTGGTACATAGTTTAGAATGTGGTGTAGTGGTACATAGTATAGAATGTGGTGTATAGTTATACATAGTATGTAATATGGTGTATAGAGGTACATAGTATAGAATATGGTGTATAGTGTTACATAGTCTAGAATATGGTGTATAGTGGTACACAGAATATGATGTATAGCGGTACATAGTATAGAATGTGGTGTAGAGCTGAATAGTGGTACATAGTATAGAATATGGTGTATAGTGGTACATAGTATAGAATATGGTGTAGAGCTGTATAGTGGTAAATAGTATAGAATGTGGTGTATAGTGCTACATACTATAGAATATGGTGTATAGAGGTACTTAGTATAGAATATGCTGTATAGTGGTACATAGCATAGAATATAGTGTAGAGGTTTATAGTGTTACATAGTACAGAATATGGTGTATAGTGGTAAATAGTATAGAATATGGTGTAGAGCTGTATAGTGGTTCATAGTATGGAATATGGTGTATAGTGGTATATACATAGTACAGAATATGGGGTAGAACTGTATAGTTGTATATCGTATAGAATATGGTGTATAGAGGTAAATAGTATAGAATATGGTGTATAGTGGTACATAGTATAGAATGTGGTGAAGAGCTGTATAATGGTACATAGTATAGGATGTGGTGTATAGTGGTACATAGTATAGAATATGGTGTATAGTGGTACATAGTATAGAATATGGTGTAAAGCTGTATAGTGGTACATAGTATAGAATGTGGTGTATAGTGCTACATACTATAGAATATGGTGTATAGAGGTACTTAGTATAGAATGTGGTCTATAGTAGTATTAAGAATAGAATATAGTGTAGACCTGTACAGTTGTACATAGTATAGAATGTGGTATAGAGCTGTATAGTGGTACATAGCATAGAATATAGTGTAGAGGTTTATAGTGGTACATAGTATAGAATATGGCGTATAGTGGTAAATAGTATAGAATATGGTGTAGAACTGTATAGTGGTTCATAGTATAGAATATGGTGTATAGTGGTATATACATAGTACAGAATATGGGGTAGAGCTGTATAGTTGTATGTCATATAGAATATGGTGTATAGTGGTACATTGTATAGAATATGGTTAAAAGTGGTATATAGTATAGAATATGGTGTATAGACGTAAATAGTATAGAATATGGTGTATAGTGGTACATAGTATAGAATGTGGTAAGAGCTGTATAATGGTACATAGTATAGGATGTGGTGTATAGTGGTACATAATATAGAATGTGGTATAGAGCTGTATATTGGTAGATAGTATAGAATGTGGTGTATAGTGGTACATAGTATAGAATATGTTGTATAGTGGTACATAGTCTAGAATGTGGTGTACAGTGGTACATAGTATAGAATGTGGTGTATAGTGTTACATAGTATAGAATATCGTGTATTGTGGTATTAAGTTTAGAATATGTTGTATAGTAGTATATAGTATAGAATATGGTGTAGAGCTTTATAGTGGTACATAGTATAGAATGTGGTGTATAGTGGTACAAATTATAGAATGTGGTGTAGAGCTGTATAGTGGTACATAGTATAGAATGTGGTGTATAGTGTTACATAGTATGGAATATCGTGTATTGTGGTACTAAGTTTAGAATGTGGCGTATAGTAGTATATCGTATAGAATATGGTGTAGAGCTGTATAGTGGTACATAGTATAGAATGTGGTATAGAGCTTTATAGTGGAACATAGTATAGAATATGGTGTAGAGCTGTATAGTGGTATATAGTATAGAATATGGTGTATAGTGCAACATAGTATAGAATTTGGTGTATAGTGGTATGAAGTACAGAATGTGGTGTAGAGCACAAATTAATAGTATAGTAGTATATCGTATAGAATATGGTGTATAGCTGTATAGTGGTACATAGTATAGAATGTGGTATAAAGCTGTATAGTGGTACATAGTATAGAATATGGTGTAGAGGTGTATAGTGGAACATAGAATAGAATATGGTGTATAGTGGTATACAGTAAAGAATATGGTGTAGAGCTGTATAGTGGTATATAGTATAGAATATGGTGTATAGTGGTACATAGTATAGAATATGGTGTATAATGGTACATAGTATAGAATATGGTGTATATTGGTATATAGTATAGAATATGGTGTATAGTGGTACATAGTACAGAATATGGTGTATAGTGGTACATAGCATAGAATATGGTGTATAGTGGTATATTGTATAGAATATGATGTAGAGCTGTATAGTGGTACATAGTATAGAATATGGTGTATAGTGGTATATAGTATAGAATATGGTGTATAGTACATAGTATAGAATATGGTGTATATTGGTACATGGTATAGAATATGGGGTAGAGCTTTATAGTGGTATATAGTATAGAATATGTTGTATAGTGGTACATAGTATAGAATATGGTGTATACTGGTACATGGTATAGAATATTGGGTAGAGCTGCATAGTGGTATATAGTATAGAATATGTTGTATAGTGGTACATAGTATAGAATGTGGTGTAGAGCTGTATTGTGCTACATAGCATAGAATATGGTGTATAGTGGTACATAGTATAGAAAATGGTGTATAGAGGTACATAGTATAGAATATGGTGTGTATAGTGGTACATAGTATAGAATATGGTGTATAGTGGTACATAGTATAGAATATGGTGTCGAGCTGTATAGTGGTACATAATATAGAATGTGGTATACAGCTGTATAGTGGTACATAGTATAGAATATGGTGTAGAGGTGAATAGTGGTATATAGTACAGAATATGGTGTATAGTGGTATATAGTATAGAATATGGTGTAGAGCTGTATAGTGGTTCATAGCATAGAAAATGGTGTATAGTAGTACATAGTATAGAATATGGTCTATAGTGCAACATAGTATAGAATGTGGTGTATAGTGGTACATAGTATAAATTATGGTGTATAGAGGTACATAGTATAGAATATGGGGTGAGCTGTATAGTTGTTTATAGTATAGAATATGGTTTATAGTGGTACATAATATAGAATATGGTGTATAGTGGTACATAGTATAGAATATTTTGTATAGATGTACATAGTATAGAATATGGTGTATAGTCGTACATAGTATAGAATATGGTGTATAGAGGTACATAGTATAGAATATGGTGTATAGTGCTACATAGTATAGAATGTGTTGTATAGTGGTACATAGTATAAAATATGGTGTATAGCAGAATATAGTATAGAATATGGTATATAGTGGTAAATAGTATAGAATATGGTGTATTGTGGCACATAGTATAGAATATGGTGTATAGTGGTACACAGTATAGAATATGGTGTATAGAGGTACATAGTATAGAATATGGTGTATTGTGGTACATAGTATAGAATATGGTGTATAGTGCTACATAGTATAGAATGTGGTGTAGGGCTGTATAGTGGTACATAGTATAGAATATGGTGTATAGTGGTACATATTATAGAATTTGATTTAGAGCTGTATAATGGTACATAGTATAGAATGTGGTGTATAGTGGTACATAGTATAGAATATGGTGTAAAGAGGTACATAGTATAGAATATGGTGTATAGTGGTACATAGTATAGAATGTGGTGTAGAGCTGTATTGTGCTACATAGCATAGAATGGTGTATAGTGGTACATAGTATAGAAAATGGTGTATAGAGGTATATAGTATAGAATATGGTGTGTATAGTGGTACATAGTATAGAATATGGTGTATAGTGGTACATAGTATAGAATATGCTGTATAGAGGAACATAGTATAGAATATGGTGTAGAGCTGTATAGTGGTACATAGTATAGAATGTGTTGTATGGTGGTACATAGTATAAAATATGGTGTATAGCGGTTTATAGTAAAGAATATGGTGTGTATAGTGGTACATAGCATAGAATATGGTGTTTTGTGGTACATAGTATAGAATATGGTGTATAGTGGTACATAGTATAGAATATGATGTATAGAGGTACATAGTATAGAATATTGTGTTTAGTGCTACATTGTATAGAATGTGGGGTATAGTGGTACATAGTATAAATTATGGTGTATAGAGGTACATAGTTAAGAATATGGTATATATTCAGACATAGTCTAGAATGTGGTGTATAGTATTACATAGAATATGGTGTTTAGTGGTACATAGTATAGAATGTGGTATAGAGCTGTATAGTGGTGCATAGTATAGAATATGTTGTAATGTGGTACATAGTATAGAATGTGGTATAGAGCTGTATAGTTGTACATAGTATAGAATGTGGTGTATAGTGGTACATAATATAGAATGTGGTATAGAGCTGTATATTGGTAGATAGTATAGAATGTGGTGTATAGTGGTACATAGTATAGAATATGTTGTATAGTGGTACATAGTCTAGAATGTGGTGTACAGTGGTACATAGTATAGAATGTGGTGTATAGTGTTACATAGTATAGAATATCGTGTATTGTGGTATTAAGTTTAGAATATGTTGTATAGTAGTATATAGTATAGAATATGGTGTAGAGCTTTATAGTGGTACATAGTATAGAATGTGGTGTATAGTGGTACAAATTATAGAATGTGGTGTAGAGCTGTATAGTGGTACATAGTATAGAATGTGGTGTATAGTGTTACATAGTATGGAATATCGTGTATTGTGGTACTAAGTTTAGAATGTGGCGTATAGTAGTATATCGTATAGAATATGGTGTAGAGCTGTATAGTGGTACATAGTATAGAATGTGGTATAGAGCTTTATAGTGGAACATAGTATAGAATATGGTGTAGAGCTGTATAGTGGTATATAGTATAGAATATGGTGTATAGTGCAACATAGTATAGAATTTGGTGTATAGTGGTATGAAGTACAGAATGTGGTGTAGAGCACAAATTAATAGTATAGTAGTATATCGTATAGAATATGGTGTATAGCTGTATAGTGGTACATAGTATAGAATGTGGTATAAAGCTGTATAGTGGTACATAGTATAGAATATGGTGTAGAGGTGTATAGTGGAACATAGAATAGAATATGGTGTATAGTGGTATACAGTAAAGAATATGGTGTAGAGCTGTATAGTGGTATATAGTATAGAATATGGTGTATAGTGGTACATAGTATAGAATATGGTGTATAATGGTACATAGTATAGAATATGGTGTATATTGGTATATAGTATAGAATATGGTGTATAGTGGTACATAGTACAGAATATGGTGTATAGTGGTACATAGCATAGAATATGGTGTATAGTGGTATATTGTATAGAATATGATGTAGAGCTGTATAGTGGTACATAGTATAGAATATGGTGTATAGTGGTATATAGTATAGAATATGGTGTATAGTACATAGTATAGAATATGGTGTATATTGGTACATGGTATAGAATATGGGGTAGAGCTTTATAGTGGTATATAGTATAGAATATGTTGTATAGTGGTACATAGTATAGAATATGGTGTATACTGGTACATGGTATAGAATATTGGGTAGATCTGCATAGTGGTATATAGTATAGAATATGTTGTATAGTGGTACATAGTATAGAATGTGGTGTAGAGCTGTATTGTGCTACATAGCATAGAATATGGTGTATAGTGGTACATAGTATAGAAAATGGTGTATAGAGGTACATAGTATAGAATATGGTGTGTATAGTGGTACATAGTATAGAATATGGTGTATAGTGGTACATAGTATAGAATATGGTGTCGAGCTGTATAGTGGTACATAATATAGAATGTGGTATACAGCTGTATAGTGGTACATAGTATAGAATATGGTGTAGAGGTGAATAGTGGTATATAGTACAGAATATGGTGTATAGTGGTATATAGTATAGAATATGGTGTAGAGCTGTATAGTGGTTCATAGCATAGAAAATGGTGTATAGTAGTACATAGTATAGAATATGGTCTATAGTGCAACATAGTATAGAATGTGGTGTATAGTGGTACATAGTATAAATTATGGTGTATAGAGGTACATAGTATAGAATATGGGGTGAGCTGTATAGTTGTTTATAGTATAGAATATGGTTTATAGTGGTACATAATATAGAATATGGTGTATAGTGGTACATAGTATAGAATATTTTGTATAGATGTACATAGTATAGAATATGGTGTATAGTCGTACATAGTATAGAATATGGTGTATAGAGGTACATAGTATAGAATATGGTGTATAGTGCTACATAGTATAGAATGTGTTGTATAGTGGTACATAGTATAAAATATGGTGTATAGCAGAATATAGTATAGAATATGGTATATAGTGGTAAATAGTATAGAATATGGTGTATTGTGGCACATAGTATAGAATATGGTGTATAGTGGTACACAGTATAGAATATGGTGTATAGAGGTACATAGTATAGAATATGGTGTATTGTGGTACATAGTATAGAATATGGTGTATAGTGCTACATAGTATAGAATGTGGTGTAGGGCTGTATAGTGGTACATAGTATAGAATATGGTGTATAGTGGTACATATTATAGAATTTGATTTAAAATCACTTTCTATTAATGAGAGAGTGTCTATGATGATTTTGGGAGGTAGACGGTAGCGTCTTAAAACCTCATCATCGGGCATTCCAAAAAGGGTGACACGTGTTCGAAATATCTGGGGCCTTGCATGCCTACGATGCCTACGCCTGGGACGAGTTTGAGGTTGGTCGTCTTCCGGGAGCAGGGCCAGAACAATTCGCCCCAGATCTACCTGAAATTCAAAGTTTACAATGTAAGGCTTTTGACCCACCCCAAAAGTAAGAAAAAACAACTTAGCTTTCTGATACCATCCATAGCTGCTTACATGCCGGGGTATTGTCATGATACGTATAAACTGTAAAAAAGGCAACAATGAGACTTCAAAAATTTAGAGGGTGTTTTTTTTGTTTAAAAATTGTTGCAAGCCAACACAGAAAATAGCGGAAAAACACATTTGGCCATCGATGAAAACTACATTGCACACCGTACGTCAAATAGGGTTCAAATGGACCCAAAAAATGGAAAAGGGAAAAGCAAAACTGGATTATATGATGAATAAGCCGTCAAAAATGCGGTAATTAATTCGCAAATGCAAGTCACTACACCAACAGTCAAAAATGCGGTAAATTATTCGCAAATGCAAGTCACTACACCAACAGTCAAAAATGCGGTAAATTATTCGCAAATGCAAGTCACTACACCAACAGTCAAAAATGCGGTAATTCATTCGCAAATTCAAGGCGCTACAACAACAGTCAAAAATACCGTAATTCATTCGCAAATGCAAGGCGCTACACCAACAGTCAAAAATGCCGTAATTCATTCGCAAATGCAAGACAAAAAATGGACTTACCCAACTCGAATATATAAGATGTCCTCAAAAAACTTCTTTGGGTCCGAAAACAAAAAAAAACTAAAAAAGATGAAATGAGTGTTAAACAAATTAACTAACCACAAAACAGAAGAATACACCAATTGGCCACAAATTTGAATGCACAAAACTAACCAAATCAGGAAAGGATGTTGAACAAATGAAAAAAATGCGAACGGAAAAACCAAAGAAATGTAGCAAAAACAAACAAAAAAACAACTCTCCAAAATCCTCCAAACGCAACCAACCAACCAAATCCAAACCACTTAACCGACAATACTCCAACAACCCCACCTCGAATCCACACACACCAAGCCATAAATAGTGTTTATTTTCCCGCACAAATTAAGGATGAATCATAGGGACGCACAATCAATGATGCGGCCGCAAACTAACGACGCATGTATAAATACATCACGAAATCACATAGAATTTCTGGATGATTTCATGCTGGAAGCAGAGACATGGCTTCAAACCAGGGAAACAATGGTCAAAATTGCGGCGGTAAGGCCTTCATGCATTTTGTGTCAATGAGTATTTTAAAACATAATATTGTGCAAGTTGTGAAGTGGCTAAATCTGCATATTTACCCAAATAGGTGAGGAGGATGACATGGAAGAGACTGCTGGCCCCAGTCAACCCGCCAAAGCTGCAAAAAAAAAAAGGCAGCCACATTTCACAAGCAAGGAGATGGAGGTTTTGATCCAGAAGTGCGTTGACATCCTGCCCCAGGCAGCCAGGAATATGAGCCAAAGCCAGAAGTGGAGAATGTGGGAGGAGGTCGCCGTTGCTGTCAATAGGGTGGGTGATTATGTCCGTCTAGCCCGGGATGTCAAACGGCGGTAAGTAAACACTTTCCCATCCTATAAACAAACCCCATTGTAAAAAAAAGGATAATGGTTCCAAATTCATTCCACAGATGGGCAGACTTCAAATATCGTCTCAAACAAAAACTTGCCGACAGGGCTAGGCATGCAAGGGGGACAGGTGGGGGTCCCACCCCTGTGTCATTGGAGTTGACAGACTTAGAAGAGATGGCACAGGGGTGTGTGCAGGCTGTGGAGGTGTTTGGCGTGTCCAACATGGATACGGACATGCCAGACTTTGCGGCTCCTCATGTTGGCCAAGGTAAGTCTTGTGATGTCACCAACTCAGAAATGCTATTGTGCCAATATGTAGATTCTAATGTGAGTCTTTTCTCCAATTTCCTAACAGAGACAGAGGCGGATGAGTCTGCTCCAGAGGGGAGCCTTGGCCGCAGAATTTCTGCTGACTCTGCAGGGGAGGAACCAGTACATCCGGCTGAGGACCCTGCAGAAGCCAGTCCAGGGCGTGCCCCCTCGCAGGCAGTGGGCCTCCTCACAGAACTCAATTTTAAATCGGATTGCCATACGGAGATTCTGCAGAGGATGGACGCCAGTCTGATACGGGTGGCTGAGGCCCTGGAGCAAAATGCTGCGGCCAACGTGACCATTGCTCAGGCCCTGGCGGAAAATACCAGGGCCAACATCCGCATCGCCGATGCCCTGGAGCAGCTCGTTCGCCAGCACATGGTGGAGCCGACCTCCCTTCCTGCCGGAACATCCAGATCCTCCACCTCTGGCACAACATCAGGCAATCCTCCAAATGTGCCTAGCCCTGTGCCTAGTCCAGAGGCCACAACATCTGCCTCTGGACAGGCCAGCCCGATGGCATCCCGGACCCGGTCTGGCGCCCACCCTCACCCAGCCAAACGGGCGAGAAAACGGTGACAGCAATGGCGACTTTTCCCACTTTCCTTCTGTGCTTGGCTCATATTCCTTTCTGGTCAAAACTTCCCTCTCCTTTCTTGTGAAATGTTTTTAAATTTTGTATTTACGCTTATGTTAGTAGTTATGTTTTTTTTTTTTTTGGATAAAATATCTTGGCCACAAAAAAAGGCAATACAATATTATGCCAATTTGTTTGTGTGTAAACAATAAATTAAAAACAAAACACTGACATTGTATTGTGACATTATTGTACAAATGGGTTACATTTAATCCTGGCCTTAAACGCAAAAACTGACCCTCTTTTTAAAAAAAAAAGGCCTCTTTAAGGAACGTTTAAAAAAACACATAGCGATGCAAATTCCACAGTAAACCAAAAAAAAGGGGAGCTAATTAAAAGATGATGACATTATTGTTACAATAGGCCATAACCACCAAATTGTGGCCAAAATAAAAGCCCAAAAATGTACGCTAATTGATTATGTAATCATGACATTAGCAGCTCTGATTTCCACCTGCGTACGCTTTTGTGCTATCCCAATAAACTGCTTTCCAAACACATACCAAGCCGGATTTCAATCCAACACTAATTACTTTACTGACCAGCCGCGATTAATCGCTGCACCATCGTGGAGTCCCGGGACGGAGGAGAAGGCCATCGCCAATGTGGTCGAGTAATCCTGACCCTAAGCTGTGCGAGCATTTTGAAGGGAAAGCGGATGTTTCAGTGACGTATGAGACGGTCCGAACACATTTGACGTTCGCATCTGCTAATGTATGTACGCCCCAAAAACGCCTCGCCACGCCTGCGTTTTTTCATCTCCACCCCCGTCAACACCCAAAAACGCCCTGTTCTGTCAATCACATTTGACATGTCACTTCCTGTACGCTATTTTAGGAACGAGAGAAAAAAAGCTCGCAATCTGCCGTACGCACATGCGCGGTGTAACACCGACGCATGCGCGGTTAGTCAACATCGGAACGCAACGAGCGTACTGTTGTTAACGTGCGGCTCTGAATGAGGGCCATAGTGTATAGTGGTACAAAGTATAGAATGTGGTGTAGAGCTAAATAGTGGTACATAGTATAGAATATGGTGTATA
>JAUIMM010000362.1:1080000-1397926 GCA_031769625.1 Taudactylus pleione | reverse complement strand
AATTATCAATAGTACTTTGAAAATGTTTTAGTAGGTACCATTTTCTCTACATTGTTTATCAACCAAATTACGTAAACATTCACATTTTCACTTTATCTCTGGCTCGAGCATACCAGTAAGGTTGTGCAATGCGATTCATATTGTCTGCTCTTAAATGTGCAAACCCATGAACAACCTCTATAAGGCTAGTAATAATTTTAATTCGACACAAATACCCATTATCATCTTCTCTTGTAACAATGCTCTAATTTCCAGACATTGACCTCATTGTGAGAAGTATTTTCCTGATATTGTCTTAATTGGTCAAATTGTGATATCCTTAAACAACATCAACTGAGTTTTTATAACTGGCTCATCATATGTACTTAAAATTACCTCTCATACTACCCTGTCCATTAATATGTTACCCATGGAAATAATATCAGTTTAGTATATACCTGACAATTACTGCAACTTATTTTTAGTAAACATATCGCTTCTTTCAGTTCTTTAACTGTTTGAACATGTAAATTGTAGTTCCCAGAAGCTATGCGGTAACCCCTATACTTCCAATTGCTATAATCAATGCTGTACATTACAATCAGCTAACTACGTTGAATGTGGTAGTTACTGTAATGCATACCCTGTCAGCAAAAACATTATGTATCCATCTGTAACAGTTATCATCAGTAAAGAAAACTAAGTCATGATTATCTAATGAAACTTTCCTTTACTGAAAAAAAAATGTATATTTCATTATTGCAAACATATTCATTGTCTTCCTTTTTCCTCACCATTAACTATTATCAACCATATCCCCCCCTTTTGAGGATAAATATGATCAATGTAGCACAATTCAAAATATGATATCTGTAAAATTGATAGGAGCCATAAAATATCATCTCCCATCTAGAAAATCTGGCTGTAGGATCATGTTTAAGTTGAGCATTATTAAATATCTGAATAACAGTATGTAAAACAAAGAGATGCAAATCAATTAACAATTAATGCCACCCTTTAAGGATATAAATGTCTTCAACCTGCTGGAAAACAACGTCCTGAATATTTAAATTAATTAGTATACAATTGGATTTTGTCCCATTAAACTTTTAACTTGTTTCTGCAAAAAAAACACTAATTGTTAGTATCTCTTATTGAAGTTTAAAATAACTTTGAATATAACCACAGATCACTGTTAGATAAAGTTAGATAAGGACGGAGTCATCTGTAAGAACAAAAAAAAAATAAGATTATTCATCAAATATTGAAAACTGTTTGTGACTTTTTTACCCGTCTTTTTAAAACACTATATAGATACAGCGTATCTATTCAAAAGTATGTCTCATAACCTTCTTTTATCAGTACCCTGGCTGAGGTACAAAAGAAACCTATTATGCAAGAATACAGACACAGTCTCATGCCTGAGAGAGTTAAAGCATTTCATCAACTTGAAACAAAACTTTTTTTTTTCTTCTCGGTGCAGCTTTTCGATCTGGGAGGGCTATACAGTGGGAGGTATACAGAGAGAGTGATAAACTCACATTCGCTCTGACATAATGAGCATACAGTCTCATTCCAAAAATATTGAAAGAACAAGTTAAACAGTTATCATTACAAGGCAAACTAATTAGCTCTTTTAGTTTTCAGTATCATCTGTATGTGGACGAACTCAAATTTACCTATCCTCCTCAGATTTGTCACCATAGATTCTGATTTGTGCCACTGACTGTCTCTCCTCCATTTCAACTTGGATGTCATCTCACCACCTCAAACTTAATATATCCAAAACA
Organism: Taudactylus pleione; assembly: GCA_031769625.1. Taxonomy (NCBI): domain Eukaryota; kingdom Metazoa; phylum Chordata; class Amphibia; order Anura; family Myobatrachidae; genus Taudactylus; species Taudactylus pleione. The sequence continues at coordinate 1,396,157 of JAUIMM010000362.1, read as the reverse complement.
GAATTAATGATATATCTACCAGCCAATAGTAGTTACCAACCTGATATCTACAGAACTATTGAAAACTCGACAATCAACCCCACTTCACAAGCTCGCTCCCTAGGTGTCATCCTTGAATCTTAACTGTCTTTTGTTCCCCACATTCAATCTGTCTCTAAATCCTGTTACATACATCTAAAAATCTAGCCAAAATTTGACCATATCTTACGCAAGACAATGCAACAAATCTAACACATGCAGTCATTATTTCCAGCATTGACTATTGCAAAAGTCTGCCCATTGGTCTTCCCAAAAACAGGCTCTCCCCACTATACGGCATTTTGAAAGCAGCTTCTCAGTTAATCTTTCTCACCTAATGTTCGGTGTTTGCTAATCCACTCTGTCAGTCCCTCCATTGGCTGCCGGTCTTCTACCGTATTCAATTTAAAATACTTACACATAAAGCTCTTAACCAAACCACACCAACATACATCTCTTCACTTATCTCATAATATCTTCCAACCCAACATCTCCGCTCTGCACAAGATCTGTATCTCTCATCCCCCCTTTAAAGTTAGCAATTATGTTAAAGGATAGTTCTTCCCACTTTAGATATTACATTGTGACTCTATTACGTTATGCATCATTCAACCTATCCATAAAAAGTCCCTTAGTCATATAAGCAACCTATGTAATCTTTAAGATTTTCTAATAATCTCTTCTCTCTCCAGCTGTTGAATAATTTATGATCAGCAACTGTCTCAAACATTTCTTATTTAGTTTGGTATAACGTAGCATTAAACATTTGGTTTATGGTCAGTAATAATATCAACACTATTTATCTCAAAAATCACATTTCTAAAAATTATCTGTTTCCAAACTTTCTCTATCGGTTCATGTAACAATGATAATGTAAATGAAAATATAACAATTTTCTAAGTACAATATCTACTGCTTTTTTCTTATGTAAACTCTGCCTTTTGTCTGGGACATTCTGAACTTCTAAGCACATTTTTCCTTGGCTGTAATAACGTAATTTCAGCCTGCATATCCTCTCTACTTTGATTCATCTTTTATTTATCCATGTAAACTTTAATTTACACTGACGCAGATACTGTGACAGTGTATTTTCACAGGTACTACATCTCTATAACTATCTGATAACACTATTTTAATGATTTTAAGAATGTTTTTAAACATTACAGACACAATCATAGAAATAGCAGCAGCAGCCTGCAGTGCTCGTCATAACAAAAAAAATTATTTGTTTAAGAAAGTGTAGAGTTTAAGGACATGATTTACGCAAGTGCGTGGGCTGATCTCTGCATTTAATTTAGACTTATACAAATTATGCAAACATTACATATTCACACTTTACGCTGCGCTTTTCAAAAGACATGCATTTATTCTATTATTTATTTATTTTATTTCCATCCACTGAAATACATATTTTATCATCTATTGTCATTTTAACACCATTCATAGAACAGAATAAGCTTCCTATGATCACCTGTTTTTCTCCAAGCAAATACCAGCACTGATTTTTACAGTCTGTATTACCTCTTGCGACACGTCTGTCTAACGAAATACAGGTACATCTCCACATTTCATATGTTCAAAATTCATATATTCTTCACTACACAAATATTAAATACATAACGTCTAAATATTTTTCTCTTTTTAACCTAAACTGTGGGTGATCAGTCCACAGTCTAAAATTATTACAGCATCTCAATACAATTAACTCTATTTTTAGCAATATTACTTAAATGCAACAACACACAATATAAAATCATTTCTGAGTACAACTTTAGCTACACCTACTGGTCACCTGTTTTTTCTCACTCATACATAATATCTCGGAGTACAGAAACATACATATATATATATATATATATATATATATATATATATACTGTGTATATATATATAAAATTAATTCTGATACTCACGAAGATTGGATGTCCCAGCTGTTGGCCAGACAGCAGGTACAGCCACTCCTCTCCCCTTGTTGAGGTAGTGACAGGTGCACAGGTAGGTGGTGTCATAAAGAAACAGCAAGTGCCTCCATCTGTTCAAGTCTACCTTTGATCATGTGTTCCATTGTTGCATATAGTAATAAAGTCCAATCCAGTATACTTAAGGATTTGTCATTTTATTAATTAATTAAATAAATAGATCTAGCCCTTTAACTGGGAGAACATGTATCCCCCAGGGTTAATGCAGCAATCAACCCCCATTGACATTGTTACAGAGTATTTATACTTTATTACAATCTTCAGGTAAAACGCACCCTGTACACCCACTGACATAATCAGATAGACAAAGCTTGTTCTTAGCCCCTCCTGTGCTCGGTAGTCAAATAGAAAGTAAATTCCTTTATGAGAAGCTCATTGCTCGGGGTATCTCTATATTTGGTTCGAATGTTTCTCTCGAACAGAATTATGCATAAATGGACAAGCTCTTGTACACTCTGTCAGATAAACATTTTCCTAGGGAGTTACCCTTAAAGGCACCTCACCTAATTTCCATTTAAATGTGATTATGCACAAAGCAAAAATGGCTGTGCAAACGCCATATTGAATTTCATGAATTGTTTCATTATAAACCATACAGCATATGTAAATATGGAATTATGTAAATCTGTTTCTTATAAATTAGTTTTTCACAACACCTATATGTCATTTTAATGTAAATAATGGCCGAGCTATCTTCTATTTAGGCAGGTAGCAATACATTGTGTTTTTTTTTTTCATTTTCCAGCAATATCTCCTGCTATGTGCATAATGGCATTGATGTGTATATAACCCTGTTGTGCAGTGTGACCCTCTGAGTGGAGATTAGCCCTCATGGGGATTACTCTATAATGCTGAGAGCAGCAGCTATATGATATAACAGTAATACAATGACACTCTCCAATGTGCGATCTGCTAATAAAACATTGCATTTATAATAGTGTCACATACAGGGTTATGTAGTACCTGAGAGATAGAAGAGTGATATACTAATTAACATGAAACCTTATTCAGCAATTGCCAGTAGGTGAACCTAGATCAGCTGCCCGATGAGTGAAGGATCCTCAGACATACTGAATGCATTAAATAACAGACTATATCATCTAGGGTTATACTTACCTGATAACAAATCACCATAAGGCAGAGCAGCAATGTTATTTACAGACAGGAGGGGTGATATACTCTGCACTAACACTTACTGATTGTTCTGTTGCTGTTCAGCTACAGTATAATCCTAACAGTAGATCTGATGTAAAGATCACTACTCCACTCATATAAGGGTCATAATATATATATATATATATATATATATATATACACACACATGTGTGAAAGGTGATATACAGTATACACCCACTAATTTGCTGTAATTATATTTGGCCAAAGTGACACCAGACACATTCCTGCCATATAGCATACCTGCCAACTGTCCCGCATCCAGCGGGACAGTTCTGTTTTTCTGGGATTGTCCTGCTGTCCCTCCCATGGCCCGCAGTGTACTACGGTGGGAGGGGAGTTGGGGGGAGCACAGAGCAGCGGATATGCAGAAGGTGAACAGATGCCGTGCGCATCTGCACAGTATATTTTCACTTGTGTACAGAAAGCCTGGCCCATCAAGAGCTTAGCCGAGCCCAGGTAGAAGAAGGGGATGTGGCCAAATCGCCCCCTAATCTTAAAAAAAAAAAAACAGTTTTGCAGCTCCGTGACCTGAACTAAGCACCTCAGCCAAGCGCATGATCAGTGGGGGACTGCAATCAGCTTGATTGCTCCTCCCACAGGCATAGGAGTCTGCTGTGGCTGCTTCTTGGCAGTCATGAGCAGTCTCCAGGGCATCCCAGCACATAGCAGTGTGTGCAGGGCTGCTGTGTGATGTAAGGGGGGGGAGTGGTGCCTGACCCGGGCACCCACCTGGCCCCTCCAGCAAGCACAGGCCTGGGAAATTTGTACCCGCTCCCCCCCTTTCGGTGCCCATGTGGAGAGCCTGGGGTCTGCCCAGCATCTCGCAGAGTGCTGGGCATGACCCCATAGTGATGTAAATGGGGGAAGCCATGAGGCTACACACTCTTATAGGCTCCACCCCTTTTTACAAAGCCACACCCCTTTTTGGGCGCACTCATGCCAAGGGAGCTCAAACTGTCCCTCTGCAAGATGACGAAATGTTGGGAGGTATGATGTAGCTAGGATCTAGTGAAAGTGTTCTCAATAGAACTGTATGCATGTTACTAGCAGACATTGAACCTGTGCACATAAATGATTTACTGTGTCTGAGATCTGCCTGTGGTCATAAATATATATCAAAATAATCTCCCTGAGAGTAACGATCAGTGTGAAAAGCGAAAAAATTCTCAAGTGCTTCAAACATTATTTATTTTAATATAGTAATTGTATCTAAGCCCCCCATGAGAATATAGTAATTGTATCTAAGCCCCCCATGAGAATATAGTAAGGGTATCTGAGCACCCCATGGGAATATAGCAAGGGTATCTGAGCACCCCATGAGAATATAGTAATTGTATCTGAGCCCCCCATGAGAATATAGTAATTGTATCTGAGCCCCCATGAGAATATAGTAACTCATCCTAACTTGCTACTACATGCTCCCTCCTCCCTGTCTTCCCCATCTGTATCATGCCCACCTGTCTGCCCCTCCCCTTCAGAATGTAAGCTCTTGTGAGCAGGGCCCTCTACCCTCTTGTGCTTCTCCTTACTTTATGTTCATCTACTTCTTACTCACCACTAGGACACCTAACACTTGGTGCCTATGCTTTGTTGCTTATGTGGGTGTTATGGCCACCTACCACCTATGTATCAATGTATATTATCCATGTCCTTGTCCTTCATTGTATTGTATTTTACTGTAAGTCACTTTTTGGTTATTTACCTTGTAAGGCGCTGCGGAACACTTGTGGCGCCATATAAATAAACGATAATAATTATAATAATAATAGTAAGGATATCTAAGCACCCCATGGGAATATAGTAATTGTATCTGAGCCCCCCATGAGAATATAGTAAGGGTATCTAAGCACCCCATGAGAATATAGTAAGGGTATCTAAGCCCCCCATGAGAATATAGTAAGGGTATCTCAGCACCACATGAGAATATAATAAGGGTAACTAAGCCCCCCATAAAAATATAGTAAGGGTATTTTAGCACCCCATGAGAATATTGTAAGGTACCTAAGCCCCCATGAGAATATTATACACATGAAATTAGACTGATACTTCTACACTGCCTAAGCAGTCTACAACTGCAGAGTGATAACCTACTGGATCACATACAAATTGTGTTACAGTGTGTGCCAGATCTTTAGCTGGGTTCTATAACACAGATTGTTACTTAGAAAGTGACTTACACAGGGATTACTGGTTATTGTAGAAGGACACTGCAGGCAGATATACACTATTCTATCTACACAGATTGAAGGCTGAGTAAGTCAACTGATTTGACCTTTGTGGGTAACAGAGATGAGTTACTGCTGAGAGCAGCAGAATGACCAGCAGTGGTGACTGATCCCAGCTGCACAGAGATCAGCATCTTTGTAACAGAAGAAATAGTTACTAGGTGTAGTTACATAATAGTCTCATTCTAGTAACCAGCAGGAGTAAGAATATATAACAGCCACTAGCAGACAGAAGTGCATTATCAGGTATAGAGGGTTTGGAGAGGTAACCACCAATAATTTGAGGTCAATAATTGACCTGGATAATAATACACTCCCATTACCAAAAGCTGCATTCTAGTCCAAGGCCCACACTTTGACTGGGGTAAGTACCCTATATTTGTGGTGTCTGTTTTTTAACTGACAATATAAAGTACATACATGTTACCTATCACTTCACATTCGGTTTTTATCATTTGCTTTTAATTGTAATAAAGATTACATGTTAGGAGTATTTAAGTGCCCCACATTACAATACTACCCCTTTTTTCTTGCCTTTAATATACTGTTGAGTTTATTACTTGGGGGTTAATGTTAGATTTATACTAATAGGTTATTGGTATACTATGTGGAGATAGGTCTGGGATAGGTTAGTATTACTGTATGTGAGGAGGTGAATGTGGGATGGAGGTTGTGTGGTTTGGGAAGGTAAATGTAAATGTTATATTCTGTGGGAACTGATGTGTCTGTGTGGTATAATATTAATGGCAGCACAGATGGTGTAATGGTTAGCATTACTGCCTCACAGCACTGAGGGTTCGATTCCCATTACAGCCCTGTGTGGAGTTTGTATATTCTCCCTGTGCTTGCATGGGTTTTCTCCAACACTGCAAAAATATACTAGTAGGTTAATTGGCTTCCAACACCCTAGTGTGTAAGTGTGTGTACATGTGGTAGGGAATAATGATTGTAAGCTCCAAAGGGTCAGGGACTGATGTGAGTTATAATGGTAAATACCACCATACTAAATTATTAGGGTTTATATTCCCTTCAACATTACATCCGATAACATATATACTGTATACCTTTGCGGGTAAAGGTTTCTTCCCTAATACTGTTTCCATTCCTATAGACACATTCTATTGGACAAAAAAGAAATACAGGTGCACAACTCCAAATTAACTGATTAAATATAAATAAATACATTTTGCAGAAAATACTATAGAGGTTTTTGGCATAATCTTGGCCAAGGTTATGGGCCTGCCCACCATATCCGGGTAACCTCTTGTTGGGCAGGTCCCTAACATACTAAGGCTCAAATCCAGAGCGTAGGACACCCCCAAACTAGCCCAGCCAAACCACCCTAAGGCACCGCTCTAATAAGAAAAGTGAAGTGTTAAGAGCAGCCACTGGCCGCATATAAAGCATAAAAATAAAAAAGTGAAATACATATATATATAAAAGAAACAGACAGTGAGGTATTAAAATGTGTTAAAGGAAAATGTATTATACTGCGGTGCCCTGAAGCAGATCAGCAAAGCAATCTAGGGGAACCCACACCCCAAAAATGAACCAAAGCTGCACTACACAGTCTAAATATTAGCAGGACTTACCTATTATTGTGCCTCTGACTGGTGTGTATATTACATTGCCAGACTCCATGCTGTAACCAATGTAGTAGAAGTGCTAGTCAGAGTGGGAAGTGGCTCAGGCTTCCCAGGTGTGCAAATCAATGCACTAATTAGTTTACAAAGAAAATGGATCTCAGACTGCACATTCTGGACATATAATTGGAGGTGCTACCTGTGGAGACCATTGATATATACACAAAGAGGAAATACAGGTGCACAACTCCAAATTAACTGATTATATATTAATACATTTTGCAGTAAATACTATAGAGGTTTTTGGCATAATTTTGGCCAAGGTTATGGGCCTGCCCACCATATCTGGGTAACCTCTTGTCGGGCAGGTCCCTAACATACTAAGGCTCAAATCCAGAGCACAGGACACCCCCAAACTAGCCCAGCCAAACCACCCCAAGGCACCGCTCTAATAAGAAAAGTGAAGTGTTAAGAGCAGACGCTGGCCGCATATAAAGCTAATTAGTGCATTGATTTGCACACCTGGGAAGCCTGAGCCACTTCCCACTCAGACTAGCACTTCTACTACATTGGTTACAGCATGGAGTCTGGCATAGTAATATACACACCACTCAGACTAGCACCCTGATTACATTGGTTACAGCATGGAGTCTGGCAATGTAATATGCACACCAGTCAGAGGCACAATATAGGTAAGTCCTGCTAATATTTAGACTGTGTAGTGCAGCTTTGGTTCATTTTTGGGGTGTGGGTTCCCCTAGATTGCTTTGCTGATCTGCTTCAGGGCACCGCAGTATAACACATTTTCCTTTAACACATTTTAATACCTCACTGTCTGTTTCTTTTATATATATGTATTTCACTTTTTGCTTTATATGCGGCCAGTGGCTGCTCTTAACACTTCACTTTTCTTATTAGAGCGGTGCTTTGGGGTGGATTGGCTGGGCTAGTTTGGGGGTGTCCTGCGCTCTGGATTTGAGCCTTAGTATGTTAGGGACCGGCCCGACAAGAGGTTACCCGGATATGGTGGGCAGGCTCATAACATTGGCCAAGATTATGCCAAAAACCTCTATAGTATTTACTGCAAAATGTATTTATTTATATATAATCAGTTAATTTGGAGTTGTGCACCTGTATTTCTTTTTTGTGCATATATCAATGGTCTCCACAGGTAGCACCTCCAGTTATATATATATATATATATATATATATATATATATATATATATATATATGTCCAGAATGTGCAGTCTGAGATCCATTTTCTTTGTAAACATTCTATTGGACTACAGGTGTTCTGGAAAACATGAACTGTTAAGAGATCCTGTGGGAAGTGTTTTAGAAACACTGCTGTGAATTATTCCTAAGAAAACAGATATTAGATAAATGCTAAAACTGGCAGCTTATTTGTAATTACATATGGCAATGTATCTCACAAAAAAAATGTCCTGAAGTGATTACATATTTACTTCAAAGGATTCTTCTGCGGCTGTCATTGTTTTCCATCATGTGCTTTTACTTTTGAAAAGCTGGGCATCCACTATACTGTTTTCTGTCAGATATCTGTCCATATTGGCTGGTTGGAATTTAAACCTGGTAATGTATGGGAGCAAATGACAGTCAACCATATGGTCTTAAAAACTGAAAAAAGGACAAAAAAAAAGTTCAAATTGGTTAAATTCCTGTGTTTTAACTAATTTGTCTGAACGACCATTTTTGACTGTTTTCCAGTGTTTGTGAGCAAATGGACGATTGTCATTTACTCTCATACATTACCAGTTTTTCATTCCAACTAGCCAGATTGGACAGATATCTGACAGATAATTGTATAATGGATGCCCAGCTTTAATGTGGAAAGTTCCATCAGATGAGATCTTACAGATACATAAACAAGTGTGAGATTAACCAGATGTCAATCAGTAACCTAATAATAGCTGCACCGTCCAAAATTACACAGCTCACACCTGTGATCCAGGTACTTAGCAATTTGAATCTGAAGCTCTTATTTACATGAATCTCCTGCCTCAGTGTAATCACAGACTTCTAACCCGCAGTGTAATCATTCTGCTACAGACTTCTCAACCGCAGTGTAATCCTTCTGCTACAAGTTCTCACCCGCAGTGTAATCATTCTGCTACAGACTTCTCAACCGCAGTGTAATCATTCTGCTACAGACTTCTAACCCGCAGTGTAATCATTCTGCTACAGACTTCTCAACCGCAGTGTAATCATTCTGCTACAGACTTCTCAACCGCAGCGTAATCCTTCTGTTACAGACTTCTCAACCGCAGTGTAATCATTCTGCTACAGACTTCTAACCCGCAGTGTAATCATTCTGCTACAGACTTCTCAACCGCAGTGTAATCATTCTGCTATAAGTTCTCACCCGCAGTGTAATCATTCTGCTACAGACTTCTCACCCGCAGTGTAATCATTCTGCTACAGACTTCTCACCCGCAGTGTAATCATTCTGCTACAGACTTCTCACCAGCAGTGTAATCATTCTGCTACAGACTTCTCACCAGCAGTGTAATCATTCTGCTACAGACTTCTCAACCGCAGTGTAATCCTTCTGCTACAAGTTCTCACCCGCAGTGTAATCATTCTGCTACAGACTTCTCAACCGCAGTGTAATCCTTCTGCTACAAGTTCTCACCCGCAGTGTAATCATTCTGCTACAGACTTCTCACCCGCAGTGTAATCATTCTGCTACAGACTTCTCACATGCAGTGTAATCATTCTGCTACAGACTTCTCACCCGCAGTGTAATCATTCTGCTACATACTTCTCACCCGCAGTGTAATCATTCTGCTACATACTTCTCACCCGCAGTGTAATCATTCTACTACAGACTTCTCACCCACAGTATAATCATTGCTAAAGAGAAATTACGGAGGGATCATACATTGATAGATATTAATGTTTTATAATCTGAACCTGTCTAAATTCATTATTATAATGATCAGTCTGATACCTGGCACCATTATATACTCTTCACTTTTCAATGTGTACATCAGACACTGGAAAGAGATCAATAATCCGGGTGTTTGTGAGAAAATCCAGTTTGCTTTAGTGCTATCAAATCTCCTCTTACACAGCCTAATGACTGTTTACATGATTTTTGACTTTTTTGGGATATATCAAATGCACAACTACAACATATTTATATACACATTTACGTCAGAAATGGTACTTTTTAGTTTTAATATATGGAACAACACCTGGCTCTCCATCTACTACTCTGTCAGACTGGTGAATGTTCCCCACAGGCTTTTCCTGCGTGTCAGAGCAAGGTTCCCGTCTTCTGTTCCTCACCTCATCATGGTATCACTGCTATGTTCCATGGTCATTAATGTGCCTATTGGACGGACAAAAAGCTTTGAGATTACCATAAATAACACTGATGCACTAAGTATGCTTTCTGCTAGAGCGAATTGGAATTACCTGGACCTCATCTTAGCCTCAGTAATTGGATTGGGTATGCCGTTTTCTGTGACTTGTCTGTGTATCGGGCTCAGTGTCACAGTTATACTGAGACACGTCTGGAGGATGAAGCAGGGAAATTCTAATGTGACATCTTCTCAGCTCCAGGGACATGTCCTAGCTGTCTGCTCACTGACTGTACGTGTTATACTGGACTTTGTTTTCTATCTGATAATAATCATGTTAATTTTAGTACCAGTGTTCAAGTTGGGAGATCAGTTGCAGTTCATATTGTGGCTATTGATTCTGCTTTATCCACTTTCTCAAACTCTCATTATAATCCATGGAAATCCCAAGTTAAAAAGTAGACTATGTGGTCACAGCACCAGCACCTAAGTATCATTTATTTACATCTATAATGAAATCTGTGTTTTTTCTCACTTCGAAAGCTGGGCATCCACTATACAATTACTTGTCAGATATCTATCCAATCTGGCTGGTTGGAATGAAAACCTTGTAATGTATGGGAGCCAATGACAATCGTCCATTTGCTACAAAAACTGGAAAATAGCCAAATTGGTTAAAACAATAATTTAACCAATTTGAACATTTTGTTTGTCTTTTTTTCAGTGTTTAAAACCATGTGATTCACTGTCATTGGCTCCCATACATCACCAGGTTTTCATTCCAACCAGCCAGATTGGACAGATATCTGACAGATAATTGTTTAGTGGATGGCCAGCTGATTATGTGCTGAATGTAAGAAGGTGCGGGATTCTAAAAGTCCCATATCCCAAGATTATGGTAAATTAGCAGATAAATAGAAAGCGTTAGAACCAGTGAGTTTTACCTTACCATACATTGCAGCCATGAATTTATCTGCTAACTCTCCAAAATCTCAGGACTTTCAGAATCCTGCACATTATTATTCACAATTGAAAACAAGGCTGATTGGTTTGAGACTGGGAAAATATAAATTACACATATTATTTCATAATAAATAATACAAAAAATGTACATTTGCATACAGTATATAATCAAATGTATAGATTAGAAAAAATTTACCATATAAATATATATAGTTATATTGGGATAATGTAGCCATGTAGAAGTATATACCCTGTGTCATTATAATGATAATGGTGACATACAGTATATTGTTACATTATAACTTAGAATTGTATAGCCTGTGTTATTATAATGATGATGGTGACATACAGTATATTGTTGCATTATAACTTAGAAGTATATAGCCTGTGTCATTATAATGATAATGGTGACATACAGTATATTGTTGCATTATAACTTAGAAGTGTATAGCCTGTTTTATTATAATGATAATGGTGACATACTGTATATTGTTGCACTATAACTTAGAAGTATATAGCCTGTGTTATTATAATGATGATGGCGACATACAGTATATTGTTACATTATAACTTAGAATTGTATAGCCTGTGTTATTATAATGATAATGGTGACATACAGTATATTGGTACATTATAACTTAGAAGTGTATAGCCTGTGTTATTATAATGATAATGGTGACATACTGTATATTGTTGCATTATAACTTAGAAGTATATAGCCTGTGTTATTATAATGATGATGGTGACATACTGTATATTGTTGCACTATAACTTAGAAGTGTATAGCCTGTGTTATTATAATGATGATGGTGACATACAGTATAGTGTTACATTATATTAGGGATAATAAATACTGTATAGTGGTGTCAGTAGATAACATAGGAGTGCACTCCAGCTAACCACAGTGGTTACAACACACTGAGGGCTCTATTCAGAGGAGACCGTACGGTCTACGACCACAAGGCCGCCTCGATGTTTGTCTAATGCGCATGCGCACGAGGGAGCCGGCTCCTACATGCGCATGCGTGAGACCCGCTACGACCGACAGCGCTTGTCGTAGCGGGTCTCTTTCCAAAGGGGGCAAGCTGTCGATGTTGATTGACAGCTTGCCCTGTTTGGAAGGCGGGTCGGGGGGGTGGCAGCCCAAACGGAGGCGTTCCCATGGGAATGCCTACCATTTGGGGAGGCCCCACTGACATCACTAGTGATATCAGTGGAGAGCTTCTGGCTCTGACAGAGCCAGAAGCTCTCTGGGGCTTACGAGAAGTGAGACCCTACCCTAGGGTCTCGTCGTAAGCCCCGATGGTCACGATGGTCAATGACCATCGTGACCATCACCCTAGCGGTCGTTAGAGCTGTATCTGTTAACCCACAGCCTAATGACCGCAACAGAGGCGGGATGTCAGGATGCAAGCAGCCGCCCAGTTTCTGAGCGACCGCTTGCATCCTCCGACCGCCTCTGATTGAGACCCTGATTCCCATAACCATATTAGGCGCCGGAGGAAGAAACAGATGGGCAGTTGTCTCCCACCTCCATCATTACACCAAGGCCAATGATTCTCGATAACCAGATGGGCACAGTGTGTATGCATAACCTGCAATACTAACTATCAAATCTTACCACGAAATACATTTACCAACCAACACCTAAGAGGGACTGAATTTATATTATTAAAGTAAGATTATTTTTGAGATTTGAATTAATCAAACTTTTGGGATATTCCCAGATACAATTTGCAGGTGGTACTGTTTGCAGCCGTGATATAATATTAATTAGATATTGTATAGTGTGTTATGTGTAGATTTGTGTTTGTTTATTAAAAACATACGTGTTAACTAAGAGAAGTCTTATATCAAGTGTTTCCAATCAAGTAGTAGATTATTATAAGAAGTCGAACACAGGTCGTATTAAGGCTGAATCTAATAAACAGAATATTCCCATAGAGAATTCCTGGGATGGGGCATGGTGTTTAAGGGGCTACACCTCAAAACATATTGTACATACTGAGCTGAAATTTGGCATGGACGGGTAGAGCTGTTGTTCGGTGCTGTATGCCAAATATCAGGGAAAAGAAAAAATGAGTATTTGGGAACAATCTTAAATTTTAACTGTCAGTTTTTTCTGCCACTTTCAGTTAGTACCACTTTTCTGCTTAAGTCTATGGGGATTTTTGGGAATGCATAACTCAGGGCAGGGGACAAATTAGGACTTGGGGTTTATTTTATTAGGTAGCTCTTGGGGATGTAGTCAGGAAGCCGACGGTCTAAGGGCCTGATTCAGACCCGTTCGCGAGCGCATATCGCTAGCAAGCGGGTCAATGGTGGTCTGCGGTGCCTGCCACGTGCGTGCGTGAGCCACGTAGCGAGTGAAAACTTCACTTGCTATGGGGCTCACTACAAAACAAAGTGGCTGTCGATGTTGATCGACAGCTCGCCCCGTTTTGTAGGCGGGTTGGGGGTGGCTGCACAAACGGAGGCATTCCCTAAGGAACGCCTGCCGTTTCTGGGTGGCCCTACTGACATCACAAGTGATGTCAGTAGTGGACTTCCTGATCTATTAGAGCAGGATGTCCACTTGAGCTTGCGGGAGATGAGACCCTACCACAAGAGTCTCATTGCAAACCCGATGGTCAGGATAATCACAAAAATCTACAGTCCGCTTTCACAAGCTGTGGGTGGGCACCCACAGCTTAGCGTGTGGACTGCAGAAAATAAAAAAAATAAAAAAATGCCCATCAGACCTGCGAGCTCCTCCGCCTGCGAGTGGGGAAGGCGGGGTTAGGTTTAGGCACTTAGAGGGTGGTCAGGGTTAATCACCCCTAAATGGATGGTAGGGAATTAGGTTAGCGGTACTTACTTTAATTAGCGATTGGGATCTTCAACCCTGCCATGCTTCCACTGTCATGATTTGAACCATGCGGCTGTGAGGTTCTGATTTTGTTGTGGACCTGGGGTGATGGTAGGAGCAGACACAGAAGCAGACTTAAATGAAAAAGTGGTGTTTTTAATAAGTGACTTAGAAGACATGAGAATGGCAAATTAAAAAAGTCCAGGTATAGTACTTAAGTGCACTTGATAACTGTAGTGGGGATTAATGGGAGAATGTCCAGATAGTGACAGGCAGGAACAGTCCAGTATACAGGTATGGTGAGCTGCAACAGAATGCAGGTATGGTGGGCTGTAACTGAATGCGGGAATGATGAACTGTAACTGAATGCAGGTATGGGAAGCTGTAACAAATGCAGGCTGATGTAATGAAGTACAGCTGGGAGTGAAAGGAGGCAAGGTGCAGGGAAACAACAGGTTCAGGTACAAAGGCAGGTTGAAAGGTAGGTGGAGTGTGCAGGGTAAGTCCAGCAGGTTGGAGCAGGCAAAGTTCAGTCTAGAGCGCTTCCAAGGATACAGGTAAGGCACAGGTACTCTCTCTCAGCTGCAGCTGAGAAACATGTTGCACTGGCCAAGGAAGGAAGGCTCTGGACTAAATACTCAGTGCCGCACTGTGACTGGATGGAATGAGCACATGACCTACCAGGATTGGACAGCTGGAATCACATGGCCTCAGGCGAGATGGCGGCACCCATACCAATGGAACAGAAACACCGCCAGACCTCATCAGGCCTAGTGACAATGTGCCCGCACAGAACCACGCGCAGCCAATGCCCCTCACCAAACACCAGCACCACTGCCAGAGACCCCCCGCCACAATGACCTCACAGGTAACACCCGGTGAACACCATGCCGAGAAGCCCTGGCCGTGACAGCGGGCGGTGGTAATGCCTACTATACCCAGCTTTTGTTCAAGTGTAGGTGCTTTTGGAGTTCAGGTAATTGAGAAAGTTGCAGTTCTTTAACAATTAGCCAACAAATGCCTAATTATATACACAGGGAGCTTCAACTTGCTACACATGCTCAAAAGGTGGCCTCCTTCAGTGGTTGTATAGTGGCTTCATTTGGTTACATTAAAATGGCTGTTCTTTGCAGACTTTAGTGTCAGCAAGACCCAGAGTAGCTAGCGGGCATTAGCAGTATCAGAGTTTCTGCCGCCACCCCCCCTCACCATCATGGATCCCACACCATCCACCACTTCTGCAAGACTAGGCAAGAATGGCAGTGGGATGTTTTAAGCATGGAGTTGGGACACAGCAGTGGGACGTGGCTATTACCTTGCAGAGTTCGGCAGTGGGTGGTGGTGCAGCTGGCTTCCCATTTAAAAAATGGCGTTCTGGCACAATTTTTAAGTTCAAGTTTGCCGCGGCGAGCCAATTACGGCTCACCTTATCATCATCCTCCCCCTTTATGCTAGCTAATATAATACAGCGAGAGGCAGCAGGGGTCAGTCTAGCTGTGGAGGAGTAGCAATAAAGAGCTCCTGAAGATGGAAGTCACCAAGAAAGTCCTGGATGGGTGAGAGCCATGCAAAAAAGCTTAAAGGCCGCCGAACCACTAGGAGAAAATGCCAGGAAACTTCCGGCTGGGTGGCAGCCATGCAAAAGAGCTTAACGGTCACTGTGCTCCAGGTGAAGATGCCGTGGAAGTCCTGAGGGAGGCGGCAGCCATGTAAAAGTGCTTAAAATCTGCCAACATCAGGTGAAGGTGCAGCAAAAGATTAATTAATACATTTGGTGGAATGTTTTTATTTTAATAATATATTTTACAGGTGTACTATAGGTACCAGTGGGCCCTTTATGCCATGCTTGCTGGTTCTTGTGGCTCTAAAAATACCAGCATATGGGGGAGGCTTGCTGGGGCCTGTGGAGGAGGTTTGGGGTGCCTTGGAGAGGGGGACCATTTTTGGGGAGGACTCCTGTTCTGGGCTGACTAGCGGTCAGAGTTAATGCTTTGGTCTGGGCACCCAGTGAAAGGGATCCCCTGCCTGTGGCATTATCCTCCAGCTATAAAGAGTTTGGTGTTGGTTGTGCTAAATACAGGGGACCCCTATATCTTTTGTCCCCTGTATTTCTATAACTAGGAATGGCTCAGAAAAGTTCCCAAAGCCTGGTCTCTGTGACAGAGGAACTGACAATCTACTTGCTTGTTGCAGAGTAATTCATTTACATGACATTGTTAGAATAACCATTGTACTAATAGATACACACAGTAATAACCATCTGTTGTATCAAAACACCTGCACCAAGCCTACAGCAAGTGCAGATTATCCACCTAAGCCTGGCCTCCAATGTGACCCAATAAGTGTGTATGTAAGCAGACATGTCAGTGACACGCCTATAACATGCCTATGTGACGGACCATCCCCCCGCTCCTGTTTAGCTGCCTCCCAGTCACTTCCCAGGAACACCCAGCACTTTTCTAACTGTGTGTCTCAATTTCATCAGCATCTTTGTGCATAACACTGTGTAACATATGTGACGTAGGGGGTTAGATATTTCCATACATGTGCTGTAGCAAAAAGAAAATTCTCATGGTATGGAAATATCTTTTGATCCATTTAAAATGTCCAAAAATATCTGGAGTGCAAAAAGAAAGGGATTTTATTGAAAAAACAAATCAATTTAAATACATATGCATATTGTAGCAATTCTAATCCAGAACTAAAGCTAAACCCCTCACATAAATCTCTCAGACATTAATTCCAGACATGACGTGTAAATATCATATAGTTATATTATTAATACAAGACATTGAGGGAAAGGAAAAGTGAAATCATGTTGTCCTGGTTGTTTTGCAAAACCTATACTTAGTAACCACAAGGTCATATATATAAAAACACAACTACTATGTATCATTAGATAATATTCCTGTGTGATGTAATTTGTTACATATCCGAAGTGAAAACCTATATCCCAATTAAACACCAAAATTGAAGTGACCATTGTCTCTCTCTATGGGCAGGATGTACTAAGGTTGCAGTGACCATTCCGCCAGTCACCGCAACCTTATTAATCACATATGTCCTAACATATGCGATTAGTATTGCAAAGGACAGCTCTTGCGATAAGAGCTGCCATTTCCGAAATAGCTGACGCCGGGTGATGGGGTCTTCGTGGGACCCCATCCCCTCCAAGCACCAGGAGCTTCCTGCTGGTCACATGTGCAGAAAGCCCTGGGCTCCTCCTCCTCCTCCCTGCACCTGGAAGATTAGGAGGAGGCGGAGGACCCAGGATCGGTGTGGGCCGGTGACAATGGAGTGCAGGTGAGTGGGGGCCAGCACTGGGTGATGGTGAGGCGGTGGCAAACTGTCGGGAGCGGGGTTCGGTTTGAAGCCCATAGGCTTCTATAGGGTAATGCCAAGTTTTTCTGGTGTTACCCTCCATGCCAAAAAAAGTGTGTCCAGGGCTTAGTACATATGGAAATGCGGTAAAAACCCCGAAAACGGGGTTCTTACCGCATTTTTCCATTAGTACATCCCGTCCTTTATCCCCATACCTTGCTTTAAAATGGAAGACTAGATGGGCCAAGTAACAGGGCCATAAATAGGGTATTGCCAGGGCCATATCTAGGGTAGTGCAACCTGTGCCATGGCACAGGGATTTGCATGGCAGGGGGTGCTGCTTGGGCCTGTAATTTATCTGTTTAGCTGAGACAAGAGCTGCATAGGCATAAGGCTATATAAGAGTCCTTAGTTTTTATAAATTGGTTGGAATTTGATCAACTGTTGCTAGCTAGAGATGTTTGGGGCATTTATTATGGTTGGTTGGTTTTTGATTATGTGTGAGTTCTTAGTGGTGGCTTTATGGGTGCTTTATAAGGCTGGTGTATGCCCGGCAGTTTATTTCTGCATGGTGTTTGTCCCTCCCTCCCTCTCCTTTCTTTTGCTATGCTCTTTATTGTGTTGTGTTCTTACTAACACTATTGTTTTTATTATAATGTTGGGCGAGAAGGTGCTACAAACCAGCTGCCATGCAAGGTGTAAGAAATCATTGTGGAGCTCATATCCTTTGAAGGGTCGTAGTGTGGCCTACCTCTGCAGGAGGAATTTGGGCATCCATCTCTGTGGATACGCTCATACTATGCAGTATTATAGGGGGTTGTGTGTCTTCACAGTTTAGCTTACAATGGCCACAGCGGGGGTGTATCAGTTGCTCCCTAATCTTGGTTAAGAAACATATGACTGGAGCTGAGTATTTGTAGCATCCTTCTTTGCCTCCCAAGATTAAATTAAATACTCAGTCACCTTCAATAAAAGCAAGTTATGACCATTTAACCAAAGCAGTCTGTGTCCGCATCTTTATTTTAGTATATGTTAGTTGTATGTTGTTATATTGTCTTTAATTGCAATAAAGTAATTGAGGCCTTATTATCATTCTCACTTGTATGTAGCTTCCTCTTATTTCATCCCCAGCATCTCATGGCCACCCCTATCTCTTCCCTACCCTTCCCCATGAGAGCATGCCTTTTTTTTAAGGTGCACTGACTTATGTCCCTATTTAAAAAATGGTGGGGGTGCCAATGATCTCTTTGGCACAGGGCACCAAAAAGTCTAGTTACGGCACTGCCAAGTGATCTTATCTGCCGTCCAATTTCTACAGTATGTTACCTAATGTTATGTGGGGAGCATCGTGGTGGGAATTTACAGTATGTTATGCGGTGAGTAGCATGGAGGGAATAATTGTTATGCAGGGATTGTGATATATGGGTACAGAGCATCATAACATTTTTAGATGGGGGGCAAGACATATTTTTGTTTTCGGAAGCCCTAAATTGCTGAATACTGCCACTCCCTTTCCTGTCCATCAGATGTCCCCCATATGCCCACAGACCTCTCAACATGTCCTGCTAATACAACACAGGCCTCTCCACATGCTGTGAGACCAAAATGACCCCAAAAATGCCTGTCATATCCCCACATGCTCTCAGATGTTCCGACATATCCCTCGGATCACTCTCACATGCCCTCAGGCCTTCATGTACTCCCTTTATAATGCACATCAAATCATGCTAGAAGACAACAGTAAGAACCCTGTGTAAATTGCAAGTGGAAGTATTTGTTATATTTAGACTGAGGTAATATTATGTCATATTATGTGGTGAGTGGTGTGCGGGTATTAATATTATGTAGGGATTGGGATTATATGGGTATGATGAGTGGAAGTATTTAATGTTATATTTAGACTAGGAGAATAAGGTTATATTATGCAGTCAATAGAGATGAGTGGGTTCGGTTCCCTGAGAACCGAACCCATGCAAATTTCGGGGATCCGAGGCAGTTACTAGTTGGCTCGGGTTTTCCCATCTGACTCGGATCTGAAAACGAGGCAAAGCACCAAATACCGCTGTCAGATTCTCGTGGGTTTTGGATTCTATAAAGGTCCCGCGATTTACCACCATTTTTCATTCCTGCTCTGGAGAGTGAAAAGAGAGGGCGCTGGGAGCTGTGCTGTACTGTTGTTAATACTTAATACATGTTATTGTTAATTGCACCCTGATGCTTTGCATAGGGGCTGGCTACTGTTGTCCATAATGGCTGGCTGTTGTCTAAAGAGGGGCTGGCTGGCTGTTGTCCTGTCCATACAGGCTGGCTGGCTGTAGTGCTGTGTTGTCCAGCGGGTGCTCTGTCCATCAGTGATGCTCTTCACCCACCCCCAGTGTAAAAAAATAATAATTTTAGCTTAGCCACACTTGTCATCAGTGCAGGGGTGCTGTGCTGCTGTCTGTTAAGGGGCTGCTGCCTCTTTTCAGTGTTTTCACCCCAGTGTTAAAAAAAAAGAAAAAATTGTGTGGCGTGCTAGTCTCACCTGTCATCGCCGTAGGTGCGCAGGTGTGCAGTGCTGCAGTTTGTCAAGGGGCTGCTGCCCAAAAATAAATAAATGTTTTTTTTGTGTGCGTGTCAGTCACACCTTGCTGTCACTGTCATCGGCATAGCTCTGCAGGGGTGCTGTGCTGCTGTCTGTTGAGGGGCTGCTATCTCATTCAGGGGTTCACCACCAGTATAAAAAAATATATATTTCTGTGTGCGTGTTAGCCACACCATCTGTGAAATAATAAAAACATTTTTTTTTATTTTATTTTTTTATTTTGGTAAATATTTTTATTGCATTGTGTAAACAAAACCATTAATAAAAAATCTATTTTTAAAAAACAAAAAACAAACATGAAAATTGCAATTAAAACTCTTTTTTTTAAAGTTATTGATTTACAAAAAGTTTTTTTTATCTTAAACATAGCAGAAATGTTATTCTAACAGCTTGTAAAGTTATATACTCTAAAAAAACTAAAGCCTATATTTACTAAACTATATACAGTACAGTGGACATCCTAAATTCTAAAACTGTTCTATTAAAAAACATAAACAAAAGCAAAAATTATAAGTCTAGTGTGTTATAGTGTGTTATTATGATGTTATAATGTGAAGGCCAAAAATTGGGAGGATCACACATGACTGATTGATCAACCATGGTGGCTGGATTAGTGTCATAAGGAAGAGGAGGCTGCAAACTGGGTGTCAAGTTATGAGTTGGCCATATGGGGTATGTTGCTGTTAAGGGATCAGGCTAGTTATCATTATAGTTGTTGTTATTCTGGGTTGCCATCTCCTGAAGGGTGTTCACCAATAGACAGAGACTACCTATCAGCTTAGGCATAGACACTTCCTGAGGAACAGAGCTCTGCTCTCTGGAGGGAAGCCAAATAGATGGGAGCCCCTGTTCCAACATCTGAAGCTCTTCTCTTTACACATAATCTATTATATATGAAAATTAAGTCATTGGGGACATCTAGCTACTCTTTCTGTACCCTGCTCACCCTTTTTGGACACAAAGTCCAGGATGGATGGTTTGGAAGAAGCAGGTCTAGCAACAGATGGGGATGGTCATTATCAAGACCTGGTCCCCCCACTGGGTAATGTTTGGGAGGTATTGGTTGGCATACAGGCAGTGGAATAACAAAGGCCTCCATGTTGTCTGTGCTCACTATTTCATATTTCAGTTTGCGATTCAGGTAGGAATAAAGTTGGCTACAGAACACAGAATCACTGGATGTCTTAGTGCATTCAGGCCAGATGCGATCCATGAATTCCCAGACAGATTCCGGACAGTTGAATCCTTTGCTTGTGATAATCTTTGGTAATTTCTGGCAAAGGTGGGTGTTATAGCCAGACACTTCGAAGGCTGTAACTTTGAACTGCTTTATAGAAAACATGTGAATGAAACCATTCCACACTGCTGAACATGATGGAGAAATCCTTGAAGTTCAGCACCTAGAGCATCTTTTTTCATGTTCTCTGTGGCCTGTCCTGACTGTGAATCAAGATTCTCCATACTGTAGACTTCCATTGTGACGTTTTAATGGTGATTTCAATGCTGTCCACTGGCTGAGATCCATCTCATCTGAGGGTTGGGTTTTCCCTATGCAAATGAGACAATTCACATCCAGAAGGTAACTTATGTTTAGCCATGGTGTTAGTCTCTCTTTTGGCAGAATTTGCACAATCTTGGTCTTGGGGACACCATGAGGAATCAGACATTTCCTCCATGGTTAACATCTGATCTGGTGTTGTATCTATTTCTATTGAACCTTTGTGTGTGAGATTAGTCATCTGCCGCTTGTAGTGGAGCTCTTTTTCTGATTACTAAATGATCTCCAGACACAACGTAAAACTTAAACCTTAAACTGAAATGTTGCATTTAATGCTCTGTTTCCGCTTTTTCACATATCTAAGTAATTTGGTTAAGTGGACAGTGGGAACAACAGCAATTTGAAGGCCACTAACTAACTGTTTTTTTAATGTCCCTGTACAGTTTGGGAAATTCCATTACATAAGAGAAGGTTTGCAAAGCATTATTTAAGGCAATTGTTTATCTATTTTTGGAAAGGCACACTTCCTGTTCCTGGTCCCCTTTTGGGATAAAAAAACACTCCCAGCAAGCAGGCATGGCGCTCAAGAAAGAATTCCCAAGAAAGACACAGCATAAGACTAAAGGTGCATACACTCACAATGATTTCTTGAATGATTATCGTTAACGATATCATTTATCATTCAATCATTTTAAAAATCATTCACTTTCTGAGTTAAAATAATGAACGATTATCGTTCATGCGCATTCACATTTGTAGTTTGTCATTTGTAGTTCAGTAAGACTGACCAATTGAACGATTTTCAATAAGGGAACATGCAAAAATCGTTTATAGTTAAGAAAAATCATTCATTACACTTTACAAAATCTGACAGATAATCTGACAGAAAATCGTTAATAAAATCGTTCATAAAATCGTTGGTAACAAAATCATTGTGTGTATGCAGCTTTAAACCTTAAATCTGAAATGTTGCATTTAATGTTCTATTCTGCTTGTTCACATATCTGATATGTTTAAGAGTACAGTGGGAACAATGGCAGTTTGAAGGCCATTACCTAACTCTGTTTATTTTTAATATCCCTGTACAGGTTGGGAAATGCCTTTATAGAAGGTTTGCAAAGGATTATTTAAGTCAATTGTTTATTTGTTTTTGGAAAGCATACTTCCTGGCCCCTTCTGGGATGAGAAAATCAACTCCCAGCAGCAGCAGCGGCCATGCTCAAGGATTCTTCTGTGTAAAAATGTATCACTTTTTTTGTAAATGCCTCCTCCCCTCCCTTTCTCCTTCATAAATTTTCTTCGGTTTTAAAAAACAAATTTAAATTTACTACCAATCAACCCTCCCTGTCCCTGCCCTGCCTTCAACTACAAACACCCTCCATCTCCCTCCTATCTTAAATAATAAAAGTGTTTCCTGATGTGCCATGTTTTAAGTTGAACTGCCATGTGTTTGTGCTGCTCACTGCTGCAGTCTGCCAGCTATATTGGTGCAAATTTTGGGCCTAAACTAGATGATACAATCAATATTGTAAACTGTGAGGTGGTCAAAATTGACTGGAAACAAATGGAAATAAATGGTATTGAGGTTATTAATACTTTAGGAACAAAAAAAAGGCAAATGTTATGTGATTTTAGCTGTTTTTATGATTTTTTAAGAAAAAATCCAGATTCAAAACCAAAACTGAAAAACAAAACAAGGAGGTGAGCTTTTGGAAAAACCAATCCTAGATCCAAAACCAGGGGAGATCCAAAACCAAACACGAGGGTCAGTGTACATCTCTAGTGGTGAGTAGTGTGCGGGATATTAATGTTATGTAGGATTGGGACTATATAGGTAAAGTACTGACAATCAGAAGTATTTATGATATATGTAGACTGAGGTAATAATGTTATATTATGTGATGAGCAGTGTGGGGGTATTAGTATTAAGTGGGGATTGCGATTATATGGATGCTGATGAGTGGAAGTATATATGTTATATTTATACTGGGGGAATAATGTTATATTATGTGGTGAGTAGTGTGGATGTATTAGTGTTAGGTGGGGATTGTGATTATATGGGTACTGATAGGTGGAAGTACTTAATGTTATATTTAGACTGAGGTAAACATTTTATATTATGTGGTGAGTAGTATGGGGGGTATTAATATTATGGTGGATTGGGATTATATGGGTAATGATGAATGGAAGTATTTATGTTATATTTAGACTGGAGGAATAATGTTATAAAATGTGTTGGGTAGTGTAGGGATATACTTTTATGTGGACAATGTGATTATATGGGTACTGGAAGTATTGATGTTTTGTTTAGAATGGGGGAATAATGTTAGGTTATTTGGGGAGGTATTATATTATATTATTTGGTGAGAAGTGTGGGGGTATTAATATTATGGGGGATTGGGATTATATGGGTACTGATGAGTGGAAGTATATATGTTATATTTATACTGGGGGTATAATGTTATATTATGTGGTGAGTAGTGTGGATGTATTAGTGTTAGGTTGGGATTGCGATTATATGGGTACTGATAAGTGGAAGTATTTAATGTTATATTTAGACTGAGGTAAAAATTTTATATTATGTGGTGAGTAGTATGGGGGGTATTACTATTATGTGGGGAATGGAATTATATAGGTTTTGATAAGTGAAAGTATTTATGTTATATTTACAGTATACTGGGGGAATAATGTTATATTATGTGGGGAGAAGAGTGCGGGGTATTAATGCTATGTAAGGATTGGGATTATATGAGTACAGATAAGTGGAAGTATTTCATGTTATATTTAGACTGGGGAATAATGATATATTATGTGATGAGTAGCGTGAGGGTATTAACGTAATTTGGGGATTGTGATTATATGGGTACTGTTCAATAGAATTATATATGTTATATTTAGACTGAGGTAATCATATTATATTATTTGGTGAGAAGTGTGGGGGTATTAATATTATGGTGGATTGGGATTATATGGGTACTGATGAATGGAAGTATTTATGTTATATTTAGACTGGAGGAATAGTGTTTAAAAATGTGCAGAGTAGTGTAGGGGTATAATTTTATGTGGACAATGTGATTATATGGGTACTGGAAGTATTGATGTTTTGTTTAGAATGGGGGAATAATGTTAGGTTATTTGGGGAGGTATTAATGTTATATTGGAATTAATGAGTGGAGGTTAATGTTAGAAGGAGAACAGGTGGGTTAATGTTAGTGGAATGGGGTTGGTGAGTTTAATGATATGTGGGTACTGGTGGTTCATGTTATGTGAAGATGGGTGTGTTAATGTTTTGTTTTTAATACATGTGTGGCTAATTTTATATGGATCTCGTTAATGGATCTGATTAATGCTATGCTATGTGGGGATTGGTGAATTAGGGGTTAATACATTGGCATATCTAGGGTACTTGGAGCCCAGGACAAGAAGAAAACAAAGATCCCTACCCAAGTATGTGATCATGATGAAAAAGTGGATGTGGCCACATGCCACAAGAGGCATGGACACTGAACATTGGGGTGGTGTCAACATGACACATCACCATTTCTTGTCACTCTGAGAACCTTCCTTTCCATTTCATATGCACCTTAATGCCCCCAGTAATAGGGATGAGCTTATTTCCCCTTCTTAGTAGAAACCTGGAAGTGATGTAAAGTAAGGGTGGAAGTGCGATTCCATGCGCATAAAGTCCACTTGGAAAAGAGACTGTGGAAGAGACTTGTCTGCTCGCCATGCTTTGGGCATGGTGGCTCGCTACGCTCACCACAAAATTGTGCTCCCCCCTCTATGCCCACATGAATGGTAGGGAATTACGTTGGACACTTGCTGATGATGTCAGGTTCCTGTCTGTGAAGATGAACTAGACACTACCCTAGTAGTAGTGCCCCTCTTGCAATGCCCACTGTAGTAGTGCACCTTATGCAGTCAACAGTAGCAGTGCGCCTTCTGCAGTGCCTCCATAGCATTCCCTTATACAGTGCCTTCAGTAGTGTACACTTATACAGTGCCCACAGTAGTGCCCCTTATGCAGTACCCCCAGTAGTGCCACTTATACAGTGCCCCTTTTACATTGCCCCTCTATGCAGTGCCCCCAGTAGTGACCCTCATACAGTGCTGCCAGTAGTGCCAATTATACAGTGCCCCCAGTAGTGCCCCTTAAACAGTACCCCTTTTAGCTTGCCCGTCTATGAAGTGCCCCCAGTAGTGACCCTCATACAGTGCCCATAGTACTGCACCTTATACAGTGTCCCAAATTGTAGCCTCCCTATCCAGTGCCCCCAGTAGTTTCCCTCTATACAGTGCCCCCAGTAGTGCATCTTTCACAGTGCCCCCCAATATAGTGCCCCCAGTAGTGGTCCACCTATGCAGTGCCCCTTATGCAGTGCATATTATGGCCCTTTTATGTGTGGAGTAGTGATCTTTACATCAGAAACTGGCAAAACTTCATCCCAGGTGCCCGAGGGCAAGATAAATGTTGGTCCCCCCCACCTATTACCACCACCCCCTAAGCCTGAGCTGCTGCCTCCCCCCATGCAGTTCCTTTTAAACAATGCCCCAGTAGTGGTGCCCCTATGCAGTGCCCTCATTAGAAGTCCCCCTATGCAGTGCCTGCCTATGTAGTGCCCCCCCCAGTAATGGTCCCCATGCACAGTGCCTCCAGTAGTGGTCCCCCAAGCAGTACCTCCAGTAATGGTCCTCCTATGCAGTGCACCCAGTATTAAGGCCCCTGTAGTGCTCCCAGTAGTAAGGCATCTGTAGTGCCTCCATATGATGCCCCCAGTAGTAATGCCGCTGTAGTGCCTCCATATAATGCCCCCAGTAGTAAGGCCCCTGTAGTGCCCCATATGATGCGCCAATAGTAATCACCCTTAAGTTAGCACCCTGTATATTGCCCCCTGTAGTGTCCCCAGTAGTAAGCCCCCTGAAGTAAGCCCCTGTAGTGCCCCCAGTATTAAGCCCCCTGTAGAAGAGGCAGATTTACCGCTAGGCAATGCAGGCACGCGCTTAGTACCCGGCGGGTCTCTGGGGGCCCGGCCGCAGCCGCCAACGGGGATGCATAATGGAGCAGAGCAGAGAACATTTTGCTGGTCGACAGGCACCAGCAGGCTGTCTATGCACTTTCTGGACAGCTACTACCACCGGGAGCCAGCACCACTCTGTTCAATCAGTCCTATCCTGCAGTGTGTGCAGGTGACATGCACTCACGCAGAGAGAGAGTGGGAGAGCAGAGCCGAGGAGAACACAAAGAAAGGTGAGGACCTGCCATGCTGTGTTTACTGTCTGTTTGGAGCAATAGAGCTCTCCAACATCCACCCGCAGGGGGAGGGGGGAGCGCACAGGGGGGGGGTGAGGGGTAGATTAATTATTATTAGTAGTCCCATTGTTTAAGAATTTCTGGGGAGGGGGGGGGTAGTTATTATTAGTAGTCCTGCTGGGGGAAGTTATAGGGTGTGAGGGTTTTAGTTGCAGGAGAACAGTTACACTGTGCAGGGGTGGGAGGTCAAGGGGTGGGAGGTTCAGTGGTGGGTAGTTAGAGAGTGCATGTTGCATGGGTGTTAGTGCAACCTCTTATTCCTAAATAACAGCACCACCACAAGCCATGCACTAACCCCCTCCATTCTCAACTCCTCCTCTACCTGTTGCTTCACCATATAACAGACGGGATGCAGCAATGGTACAAATGTGGTCAAACCCCAAAATTGAGCATTTGGCTGCATTTCTTATATACACCAAGTCTCGGAATGTGATGCACTCCGGGGCTTGGTTGCCGTGGGTAACGCCATCTTCCTAATGGCATTACCTATTAGAAGCCTATGGGCTTCTATCGGGAGAGTGCTGAGAGAGGGATCCTATTGGATCCCTCCCACACCCCCCATGGCACATGCATCCCTCTGCGTAGACCCGGAAGTCCCTCCATTGCAAAAAGCCACTCTTACGAGAGAGCGGTCCTTTGCGGTGTTCATAATGCATATCGGTGTGCATCATGCATCCCAACCATTGACTATGGTGACCAGTGGGCGAGATTCACTAAATGGAAAATGCTTTAAAACCCCCCGTTTCCGGGGTTTAACTGCATTTTCCATATGCACTATTGGCCTGGTTGCATGGCTTCAATGCGAAAAGTAACGCCTGCTTTTGCTGGTGTTTCCTTATAGAAGCCTATGGGCTTCTACCGCATCGCACTGGTAGGAGGGATCTGATCGGAGCTGTCCTTTGCGGTACTGATGGCGTATGTTAGTTATTATGTTTTATTAGTTATGTTATTTTTTTTTTATTTTATGTTTTATTTGTTATTATGATAGATATTGAGTATATCTTATATTTTCTGTGATACTAATATTAGTCCAGCAGTCCCTGGTACACTCAGTTAATCATTATATAGAGTATATATAATGCCTACCCTCCAACATGACCCCTTCCATTTGGTACACAATGCTCTGCTCCTGGACTTCCCACCTAATGTATGATTGCAGTCACCTGTGTGGAACTAGGTAATTGATGAGACAGGTGTTTCACCACAGGTGGCTGCAATCATAAATTAAGAAGGAAGCTCTGGAGCAGAGCATTTTGTACCTAATGGAACGGGTCATGTTGGAGGGTCTGATAATGGTAGGACCTGTACATTAGACACTGAACCATCACAGAGTGTACCTACTGTGTTGTGTCCTTTAGTATACAGACACCCGTTTGACAAATAAATCTTAAGCCAGTGGGCTATATGATATTGAAATACAAACAGAAGCATTAATACAGACAATAAACAGTGGTTGCACCATATATATGTTTTTCTATATTTTGCTTATAATTTTAGACAGGAATAATAAAAGTTATATTTTAATTTTATATATAATTTTCCCCGATTTCAAATATCACTTACTGTTATATTGCACGGCCAGATCTGTGAGTGCCCCATTAAGGAATATCTTTTTTCTTTTGGTGTTTATACAGACTTCTCACCCGCAATGTAATCATTCTGCTACAGACTTCTCACCCGCAGTATAATCATTCTGCTACAAACTTCTCACCCGCAGTGTAATCATCCTGCTACAGACTTCTCACCCGCAGTGTAATCATTCTGCTACAGACTTCTCACCCGCAGTGTAATCATTCTGCTACAGACTTCTCACCCGCAGTGTAATCATTCTGCTACAGACTTCTCACCCGCAGTGTAATCATTCTGCTACAGACTTCTCACCCGCAGTGTAATCATTCTGCTACAGACTTCTCACCCGCAGTGTAATCATTCTGCTACAGACTTCTCACCCGCAGTGTAATCATTCTGCTACAGACTTCTCACCCGCAGTGTAATCATTCTGCTACAGACTTCTCACCCGCAGTGTAATCATTCTGCTACAGACTTCTCACCCGCAGTGTAATCATTCTGCTACAGACTTCTCACCCGCAGTGTAATCATTCTGCTACAGACTTCTCACCCGCAGTGTAATCATTCTGCTACAGACTTCTCACCCGCAGTGTAATCATTCTGCTACAGACTTCTCACCCGCAGTGTAATCATTCTGCTACAGACTTCTCACCCGCAGTGTAATTATTCTGCTACAGACTTCTCACCCGCAGTGTAGGGGTGTGCACCGGCCACTTTTCGTGTTTTGGCTTTGGATCTGGATCTTTCTTCATGTTTTGGATCTTGATTGGTTTTGCCATAACCACCCTTCCGTGTTTTGGGTTCTTGGTTTTGTGTTTTGGATCTGTATTTTTTTGAAAAAAAGCATAAAAACAGCTAAAATCTCAGAATTTGTGGGTTTTTCTGCTCCTATGCTATTATTAACCTCAATAACATTAATTTCCACTCATTTCCAGTCTATTCTGAACACCTCACAATATTCTTTTTAGTCCAAAAGGTTGCACCGAGGTAGCTGGATGACTATGCTAAGCAACACGAGTGGGCGGCACAAACATTTGGCCCATCTAGGAGTGACACTGCAGTGGCAGACAGGATGGCAGTGTGAAAAGCTAGGCCCCAAACAGTACATAATGCAAAGAAAAGAAAGATGTGCAAGATGGAATTGTCCTTGGGCCCTTCCACCCACCCTTATGTTGTAAAACCAGAAAATTCACACTTTAACAAACCAATAATTTCAGTGCCAGGGTCTGCCAAATGACTGTGGCTGAAATGATTGGTTCGTTTAGGCCCCCACAAATCAAGCTGGCAATTAATCTGTCCCTACACAAACTGGCTCTACAGAGGCAAGATATTGTCCTCATCCTCCTCATCTACCGATTCCTCACCCTCTTCAGTGTTGTGTAAATCCTCATCCTCACAAAGTATTAATTTGTCCCTGCTGGAATCCACCACCACAGGTCCCTCTGTACGCTCTGGAGGCAGGTCTCCCTGGAAGAGTTGATAATTCATTTTTATGAACATCATCTTTTCCACATTTTGTGGAAGCAACCTCCTACGCCTTTCGCTGACAAGGTTCCCAGCTGCACTAAACACTCTTTTGGAGTACACACTGGAGGGGGGGCAACTCAGATAAAATAGAGCCAGTTTGTACAGGTGCCTCCAAATTGCTTCTTTTTCCTGCCAGTACAGGTACGGACTGTCTGACATGCCTACTTGGATGCTGTCACCGATGTAATCCTCCACCATTCTGTCAATGGTGACAGTATATATGCAGTGACAGTAGACATGTTAGAAATTATTGCCAGGTCCTTCAGTTCGGACCAGATGTCAAAACTTGGTCCTGCCTGTCCTGCATCACTGCCAGCAGGTTGCTTAGGATACCTAAGTTGTTTCTTGGCAGCCCCAGTTGTGTGAGAAAATGAAGAAGGAGCTGTTGACGTGTCACGTTCCGCTTCAGCTGACATTGTTTTCACCAGCAGGTCTTTGCACCTCCACAGGCTTGTGTTAGCCGGAAAGAGAGACACCACATAGGCTTTAAACCTAGGATCGAGCATGGTGGCCAAAATGTAGTGGTCTGATTTCAACAGATTGACCACCCTGGAATCCTGGCAAAGCGAATGACGGACAGCATCCAAAAGTCCCACATGCCGAGCGGAATTGCTCCTTCTTGGCTCCTCCTTCACTTTCTCCAGCTGCTTCTGCAAAAGCCTGATGAGGGGATTGACCTGACTCAAGCTGGTAGTTTTTGAACTGACTTCATGTGTGGCAAGCTCGAAGGGCTGGAGAACCTTGCACAACACGGAAATCTTTCTCCACTGCGCTTGAGTCAGGTGCATGCCCCCTCCTTTGCCTATGTCATAGATGCATGTATAGGCTTGAATGGCCTTTGGCTGCTCCTCCATCCTCTGAAGCATATAGAGGGTTGAGTTCTACCGTGTCACAACCTCTTGCTTCAGGTGATGGTGGGGCAGGTTCAAGAGTGTTTGCTGGTGCTCCAGTCTTCAGCACGCAGTCGCTGAATGGTGAAAGTGGACAGAAATTTTCTGGGCCACCCAAAGCGTCTCCTGCACACCCCTGTGGTTTTTCAGAAAATTCTGCACCACCAAATTTATTGTGTGAGCAAAACATGGGACGTGCTGGAATTTGCCCAGATGTAATGCCCGCACAATATTGGTGGTGTTGTCAGATATCACAAATCCAGGAGAGTCTAAGTGGGGTAAGCCACTGGGCGATGATTTCCCTCAGTTTCTTTAAGAGGTTGTCGGCAGTGTGCCTCTTACTGAAACCGGTGATACACAGTGTAGCCTGCTTTGGAATGCGCTGGCATTTCTGAGATGCTGCTACTCAGTACCAGATTAAGGTCTACATGGGCCTGGAGCTGACATTTAAGAAGGGCCTATTGTGTGCTGCCGCAGAAGGTGTTATCAGCTCGGCGGGGGTGAGACTAGTAATGTGGGGGCCAACGCTATGGGGGAGATCAGTATGAAATACCGACAGTCGGGATCCTGTCCGTCAGAATTCTGATGCTGGGATCAAGACAGGGTTAACATACCGACACTTGTTTGTCGGTATACTAACCCTCCCCCTCTCCCTACCCTAACCCTCTCTCTTTGGTGCCTAACCCTAACCTCCCCCCTAGTGCCTGCACCTAACCTCCCCCTACCCGCACCCTAAACCTAACCCTCCTCCTAGTGCCTAACCCTAACCCCCCAATAGTGCCTTACCCTAACCCCTAAACCTAACCCTCCCCACTTAGTGCCTAACCCTAACCACCAATAGTGCCTTACCCTAACCCCTAAACCTAACCCTCCCCCCCACCCCGCTACTTACCTTCGGCATCCCAGCAGTCGGGATGCTGGTGCTGGAATGTAAGCGTCGGCATCCCACTATGGAGTTGTGGTCTGCACAGGTAGTGTGGTCTGTGACATGGGGTATGGATAGCACCATGGAGAGGGTGTAGCTACCGCCTACTTTCGACAACATACATCTCCCTCCCCCCTTTGCTTGTATGAAGCATACACCACCTGTTATATTATTGATTACTGAATATAAAAATTTTTTTTATATATATATATATATATATATATATACACACACACACGCGCACAGTATACAGTATATATATATATATATATATATATATATATATATGCTGCAGCGTACGAGCATGAAAACACTTTAGTGACACTCCCATAATACGTCCATGGGATGGATCATTTTTGCCCGCATTCATAGCCACCTCCCAGGAAT
Source organism: Taudactylus pleione (assembly GCA_031769625.1). NCBI lineage: Eukaryota > Metazoa > Chordata > Amphibia > Anura > Myobatrachidae > Taudactylus > Taudactylus pleione. Next base: position 1,364,025 of record JAUIMM010000362.1, on the reverse strand, counting down.
GCTCAGAACTTTTCCATGAGATTTCTGATAGCGAGCGTCTCAATCACACAGCGCCTATGTGCGTACACACGATGTATCACATGCACCCTACAAGATTATAGGAATTTTCCTGCACGCCTTATAGCAGAAAATCACTCAACTATGTGAACATCGGCATTGCGTGCGACTCTGAATCAGGCCCATATTATATCCATGTGTATTACACACAATTATACTGAAATTAATATCTCTTGAAATTATTGATTGTATGTTTTACTCTTTATATGTGCAATATGTGTTTTTTATTATTCTGTTCACAATCAGAATAATGTGCATTTATATATATTAATAATGCTATTGGTGATTTATACGAGGACGCTTCGGTCTTGGGGACCCTCTAATATCATATAAATACATACATTTATTTGCTATGTGAACAAATTTTATTAAGCTAATTAAGTACGGAATTGTATTAGTGGTAATGCACCAGATGGGTTTGTATGTATTGCTTTTCTATAGTACCCATTGGAAACAATTCCTGGTTATCTGGCATTAATGGGTGGCTGGTAATGGCCACTAATAAGTGACCTATATCTTATCCCAAGTACGTTTACAATGGGTATCAATAGCATTATTAATATATATAAATGCACATTATTCTGATTGTGAACAGAATAATAAAAAACACATATTGCACATATAAAGAGTAAAACATACAATCAATAATTTCAAGAGATATTAATTTCAGTATAATTTTCAACTTACATCTATAAACCCTATTCTGGAAAGAGAATTAGAAAACATACCACCCGTGAAATAATAATATATATATATACGACCTAATACCTTACCAAGCAACCGGACCGTCCATGGTGCCGCTTCACCGCAGGATTCCACACTGCGTGGTGACATCACAGATCTCACACGATTCGTTGTCACGGAGCATCACAAGTGAGCTGTAAACAAAGATTGTGATTGGAATCTTGCTGCGAAGCGGTACCATGGACAGTCTTGGTGTGGGTATTTAGCTTATTGGGTTTGTGTTCAACCTGAGGAAAATGTTTTATAAACATTGAAGCATTGGTTCAAATAAGCTACAGACCATTTTTATATACAGTGTGTCTGTAATATATATATATATATATATATATATATATATATACACACACAGATATATGAAAAATCATACATGCTCTGTATATTTTAAATATAAACAGGATTATGCTATATATTATATACACACACACTTGAATATTTAAACACAAATATATATATATATATATATATATATATTAGAAAATGTTTTCTCTATATTTTTAATATATACACACACACCTCAGCCTGCAGTGCAAGTATATAGAGAAAGCATTTTCATATATATATATATATATATATATATATATATTATATAATGTTGCAGCAGCAGCAGCCAGGCTGGCAATAAGCAGGACTGACACCTCACCTCAAGAGGCTCAGTCACCATACCGCGCTCAGGGCTACTTCATGGGGCTTCCTAGGACTCCTGTGCTGCTGCTCCTTCCTTCAGGGCGGCGCGCTGATGGCTGGGTGGCACCTTGGTGATGTCACACGTCCTGACATCACGTGGTGACACAGAGGAGGCGCCGGGTCACTGCCGCCATGTTTATTGAATTTATGTCCCCAGCAGTTCTTTGATTTGTCGGGTCCGCGGTTGGGAGCGGGGAAAGGAGTCGTGAGTTGCGGCCAGGGGGCGTGGCCTAAAACGTCCACTGACAGTGACAGGCTGCTGCAGCAGGAAAGTTTTTTTTCCTGTGTACAGCAGTAGAAACAACACAGCAGTTGCTGTGGGCCTATTCTGATGGGAGGCCTGGAGCTGCAGCTCCATCCGGCCCATTGTTAATCCGGCCCTGCTGCTACTGGTAATGCTGGTGTTGTTGCTGCGTAAGGTGATACATCTACCCAGTGGGCTGTCACAGTCATATAGTTCTTAGTTTCCCTGTTCCACTTGTCCACATGTCTGTGGTTAAGTGGACATTTTGTACAGCCGCATTTTTTAGGACACTTTTTCTGACGTTTCTGTACAGTCTCGCCTACCTAGTGAAGTGGAATCTAGATGGGATTTGGAACCGGGGACACACTACCTCCATCAATTGTCTAAATATGGCAGATACCGCATGCATGTCTATCACCATCATAGCAGTAAAGGCCTCAGTTATACGTTTTGCTTCAGGATGACTGCTGTTGTACTTCATCCTCCTCGCTAAGGACTGTTGGAGGGTCAATTCTTTAGTAAAAGTAGTGGTGTTCCTACTTCCTCTCTAGGATGATGAACGACTCCAAGCAACAATAGCAGCAGCGGCAGCAGTAGGCATAGCAATGCAGGATCCTCCGGAGAAATCCCGGATAGGAGAGTCAGTCATGCCAGTGACATGGCCTGCTGGACTATTTCCAATCCTGACTAAGGAGGAAATTGACGAGGAGGGAGTTGACGGTGTGGTTTGCAGGTGCTTGAATACAACAGGACAAAAGGATTTATGTGTCCCTGGACTGCTTACGGTCTTAGCCAAAGTTTCTGAACTTGACAGTAACTTTTTATGAATGTGCTGCAGGTGACGTATAAGGGAGGATGTTCCTAGGTGGTTAACGTCCCTACCCCTACTTATTTCACCTTTACATATGGAACACATGGCAAGACAGTTGTTGTCCAGATTTGGATAGAAATATTGCCAGACCAAAGAGGTGGAATGTTTTATTTTCTGCCCAGGCATGAGCGTGATGGGCTTTTTCATCCCAAGGACAAAAACTGTCTCCCCCAGAGCCTGATTTAAACAAACCACATCACCATCAGAATCCTCCTCACCAACTTCCTCCTCAGCACCAGCTATACCAGTATCCTCACCCTGTTGTACTTCAACAGTGACATCTTCAATTTGCATATCAGCGAGTGAACTGTGGGTGCTCCTTTCAGCATTGCAGAGGGCATCCAAAGGATGGAAAGAGCCACCTCTTCCCATCTAGTGCTGGGAATGTCAGGCATCGCAACCGCCACCACACTTGGACTCTCCTTGGGGATTTGTGATATCTTTTTAGAATGCACAGTTCTTTGCTGTGCTTTTGCCTGCTTAACTCATTTGATTTTTGTAGCGGGAGGAAGGCTTCCATTGTCATGTGAAGCTGAACCACTAGTCATGAACATAGGGAACGGCCCTAACTGTGTCGAGTTTGTATATTCTCCCTGTGCTTGCGTGGGTTTCCTCCGGGTACACCGGTTTCCTCCCACACTCCAAAAATATACTAGTAGGTTGATTGGCTCCTAACAAAATTACCCCTAGTGTGTATGTGTGTGTGATAGGGAATATAGAGTGTAAGCTCCACTGGGGCAGGGACTGATGTGAATGGCCAAATATTCTCTGTAAAGCGCTGCGGAAAATGTGTGCGCTATATAAATAACTGGTAATAATAATAATAATAGGGAAATATGTTAGCTGTTCCTTGCCACTCCGTGTCATAAATGACATATTGGCTACTTTATGTTTCTCCTCAGATGATTTAAATGTTTTTTTTTAAGGTCATTTTCCTGAACTTTGTCATTTGGGATTTTATATACCCTCTACTATGACATTGGGCATCGACCTTGGCAGACGACGTTGATGGCATTTTATAGTCTATGTCATGACTAGTGGCAGCAGCTTCAGCACTAGGAGGAAGTTGTTCTTGATCTTTCCCTATTTTATTTTATCGGACAAAGTTTTGTCATCCATTTATATTATATTAATATATATGTGCGGCTAAGGCGCACACAAACACAAAAAAGAAGAATTTTTAAATTTTTTTTGGAGTGCACTTTGGGGGTTACACCGCCCTTAACAGACAAACCAGCAGGCCCTTTACTTATGACACAGGCACACGCTTGGCACTGCTCCTTTGTTGTTGCACGTGCGGCTACTGTGCATACATTTCGCACACAAACACAGAAATAAAGAATTGTTTATTTTTTGTGGAGCACACTTTGGGGGTTACATTACCCTTTAACGGACTTATGACACCGTCGCATGCTTGGCGCTGCTCCTTTGTTGATGCACGTGCAACCACAGTGCACACAATTCACAAACACAGAAAATTATTTTTTATTTTGTTTTTGGAGTGCACTTTGTAGGTTACACCAACCTTTAACAGATGAGCCAGCCGGCCCTTTACTTATGTCACAGCCGCACGCTTGGCACTACTTTGTTGATGCACATGCGGCTACTGCGCACACAATTCACAAACACAGAAAACTTTTTTTTTGGAGTGTACTTTGGGGGTTACAGCACCCTTTAACGGTCAAGCCAGCAGGCCCCTGATTTATGACACAGGCGCACGCTTGGCGCTACTTTGTTGATGCAAATGCAGCTACTTTTTTTTTTTTGGAGTGCAATTTGGAGGAGCACCCCTGATGGACAGATCACCCCCTGGACAACACTACAGCACCCCTTTAGGACTACAGCCTTTATGGAACACTGCACAACACAGTCCAGCCAGCCTCTATAGACTTTGGAGTGGACACAGGCAATGATTCAGAGCCGGACGCTCTGACAGAGCGCTCGCTCTGAATCAGGGCCATCCCTCTGAAATTAAGAGCGACCTCCTGGCCGCTTGCACAGCTGTGGGTGACCACCCACAGCTATAGCTAGCAGCCAAAATGATAGTCGTGATGGTCAAGACCATCGCGACCATCGGGCTTGCGACGAGACCCTTGCGGTAGGGTCTCATGGCCACAAGCTCTGGAGAGCTTTTGGCTCTATTAGAGCCAAAAGCACTCCCACTGACATCACTAGTGATGTCAGTGGGGCCGGCCCCAGACGGTAGGCGTTCCCATGGGAATGCCTCCATCTGGGCAGCCATGCCCCCGGCACGCCCACCAAAGGGGGCGTGCTGTCACTCACCATCGACAGCACGTCCCCTTTGGTGCGAGACCCATAATGACGGCTTGGCCGTCGTTATTCGGGTCTCGTGCACGACGGAGCCGCCTCCGTCGTGCGCATGCACACTTGGCCAACATCGACCCACTTGCGATCGCTCAGCGCTCACGAGCGGGTCTGAATTAGGGCCACAACCCCTATGGACAACTGACTGCACAACACAGCCCAGCCAGCCCCTATGAACAACAGCAGCACAACACAGCCCAGCCAGCCCTAGCTCCCACCCTTCCTTTTCACTGACCACAGCCGGAGTGAAAAATGGTGCTGATGCGGGGACCTTTTAAAGAATCCAAAACCCGCAAGATCCGGAAGGCGGGATGATGACATTTTGCCTAGGTTTGAGATCCGAGTCAGGCAGAAAAACTCGAGCCAGACTCTGTTCCCGACTCGGATCGGGGGGGGCTCAGGGGGGTTTGGATTTCAGAAATCCAGACCCGCTCATCCCTACCACAGTGTAATCATTCTGCTACAGACTTCTCACCCGCAGTGTAATCATTGCTAATGAGGAAGCACAGAAGGATTATGCCGTGATATATAATGTTATCAGCTCTGAAGTTGTCCAAATTAATTATTATAAAAATCAGTGTGATACCTGGCACCGTTATGTACTGTGCAGTTTTGAGTTTGTACAAAAGACACTGGAAAGAGATCAGTAATCCGGGTTTTTGTGAGAAAATCCAGTTATCTTTAGTGCTGTCAAATCTCCCCTTACAGAGCCTAATGACTGTTTACTGAAATTTTGACTTTTTTGGGAGATATCAAATGCACAACTACAACATATTTTTATTCATATTTAGGTTAGAAATTGTACTTTTTAGTTTTAGTATGTGGAGAAACATCTGGCTCTCCATATTCTACTCTGTCAGACTGGTGAATGTTTCCCACAGGCTTTTCCTGCGTGTCAGAGCAAGGTTCCCGTCTTCTGTTCCTCACCTCATCATGGTATCTCTGCTATGTTCCATGGTCATTAATATTCCTATTAAATGGACAACAAGCTATGAGATTCCCAGAAAAACCAAGGTTATATATGTAAAAAGCGGAATATGACTAAAGGCCCCCATACATCAGAGATTGATTGCAACAATCGTGCAATTTGCAATCGATTGTGTATACAAATCTTTCCCTTTTTCAATCGATTGCAGAATTGCCACAATCGATTGAAAAAGGGAAAGATTTTTATACACAATCGATTGCAAATTGCACGATTGCTGCAATCAATCTCTGATGTATGGGGGCCTTTACTAATGATTTATCCAATAGACAGTGACATTTAAGATAAAAGAAACATGAAAAAAATAAATGCTGTAAGAATAAAAAATGGAATTTGAACTACTACTCATAAGTTATTTAAAATCTATTGTACACCATCAGTGTTTGTAGACACAAAGCTTTCAATGCATAAATCAACACAACATGTTTAGAGCTCTTTCTGTGAGGAGGTGTGTCTATTTTCGTGTTCCTCGGAACTGACAAAGGCAGCTGGTTCAGGATAAGCAGTAGGTGAACACTTGCCTTACCTTTCCCTAGTCGAGGTACATCTATGGTCAGTCTTCAGCTCAGCGGTGGTTGTACGGGTTACATTATTATTATTATTATTATTATTATTATTATTATTATTATTTTATTTATATGGTGCAACAAGTGTTCCACAGCGCCTTACAAAGTACATAAACTTAACAAACAGGTGACTAGTGACCTACAGTACAATACAATACAGGACAAGGACATGGATAATATGCATAGCTACAATAGTGACCATTACACCCACATAAGCAGCTGAGCATAAGGAACAAAGGTCCTGATACAGATCAGCTCGCTGGGATTATGGGCATTTTTTTTTTGTTCTCTGGCCACTTGCAAAGCTGTGGGAGACCACCCACAGCTTGTGCGAGCAGGCTGGAGACCATCGCGAAAATCATGACCATCAGCCTTGCGACGAGAACCTGCGGTAGGGTCTAGGCTGCCGCAAGGCCGAGTGGACTTCCTGCTCTAATAGAGCAGGAAGTCCACTACTGACATCACTAGTGATGTCAGTAAGACCTCCCAAAAAACGCCAGGTGTTCCTAAGGAAACGCCTGCATTTGTTCAGCCAACCCCCTACATGCCGACAGCCACCCCATCTTGTTGCGAGCCCTGTAGGGCCTGAACTTCAGTTGCTCAGCGGGGCTCGTGCACGCACATGCTGGATGTGGCGCATGCCCAGTGCATAAACATCAGGCCGCTTGCGAGAGCCTAGCACTCGCAAGCAGCTCTAAGTCAGGGCCCAAGTGTTAGGTGTCCTAAGAGGGTAGATGGCCCTGCTCGTAAGAGCTTACATTCTAAAAGGGAGGGGCAGACACACAGGGGTGACACAGATGGGGTAGGCAGGGAGGAAGGAGCATGTAACAGCAAGTTAGGATGAGAGCTGGATGGCTTTGATGAAGTAGTGGGTCTTGAGAGCCCATTTGAAGGATTGTAAAGAGGTCAAGAGTCTGATGGGGAGAGGGAGAGAGTTCAAAAGGTGGCTATGTATGCTAGCATCGTCAGTCTGCCACTTGGTCCATCTCTTGTCAAGATCTCTTTTACTTGCTGGGGAAATTTCACAATCCTCCGGCTGTATTAGAGAGTCGCCGCATCTCATGCGCCGTGGTTTAGGTCCCGGTACAGCGTATTCTCCTATTTGTACCTGGAACAACACCTGATCACTTCAGATTCTGTGTGTCCCTCCTCTCCTTTATTTTTTCAATGAATCTTTATCTGTAAGGTACAGCTGCATCTGCCAGCTCACAGTCTACGGCCTGCTGACCCAGCTTCCGTGATTTGCATTCCGCTGTGGATCGCAACACGGAAGCTGTCATCTGCTCCGGCTAGAGGGCAATTCCAAGTGCCATTAGCCGGGAAAGATGGATCACCTTGGAGCCACTCACCGCATCGGTCCTATAATACTAAGGAGGATGCTGTCTCAGCCAGATGTGACACAGCCCCGATGTAATACAGCTGCAGTCACTGCTGACACTGATACCTCCCTCGTGCTGTCTCTGACAGCCTGCCACTGTTCAGGGGAGAGAGGAGGACACAGCATCAACATCTTCAGGAAGCTGAATGGGCATGGCTCCAGGGGCTGTGGGCAGACTGCATTATCACCTAAGGGCAGTACCACTGCAAGACCTTGGCTAACATACTCACCCTATGCAGTAATTGTCCTTATAGCCCCTCTCCCTTCCCAGTAACATCCAGAGTGTAATTGGGCTGCTCATCATCTTCACTATTTAATATAAAAGATTTAAAGCCCTCTAGAACTGTCTTTGTCACATCTTTGCAGCTTAATTCTATAGGAGCTACAGTATATGAAATATCCATTATCTGTCCTGTCTGAAGTCAGAACTTGTGTCAGACTCTTAAATAAAAATGAAAATTTGTCAAGGAATAAGAAAATATATATTTTTTATAATGTGAAGCCTTCTATACTTAATTTTTTTCTGTGTAGGCCTATGTGCTTTCTTTTTTTTCTTTTCATTGCCATTGTGTTTGTTTTTTCTCCTGTCAGGGAGCAATGTATTTGTTTTTTTTCCTAACCATGCCAATGTGTGTATTATTTTTCATGTGAAGCTTATATGCTTTATTTTTTTCCTGGGGAAGCCTAGTTTATATTTTTGCACTTCTGGGGCCAATGTCTGTCATTATCTTCTATCGGGGCCAATTTGTGTTGCTATTTTTTTTCTATCTGGGATTAATGTGTTGGATTTTTTTCCTGTGGGGGCCAATGTTTTTGTATTTTTTCCTTGTCCTGCCATTCCTCCACAAATGCTGCCCCCTCAACAGACCCTGCCTCCATTTGGGCTGCTTCCAAATATTTCCCGGGCTGGTTTTCCATCCCAATCCATCCCTGTCTGTAAATATTCGCATTTGTAATCTAGGATGATTTGTTTGAGACTGGAGAAATATAAAATAATTTACAATATATTATATCTTTCACAATTTCTAAAACAAAAAAACTCCTCAAGAATACAAATAATTACATTTACATACTGTACAGTTTACAGTATATTCCATTTTATTTTACCATATATTTATGTATAGTTACATTGGGATAATTTAGTCATGTTTCTCTTTTCATATTAAAATTATATAAATATATGTTTATCCTAACTTAGTAGTATAAAGCTTCTGCCATTATAATGTTGATGGTGACATATTGATTTATTATTATTTTTATTATTATTATTATTATTATCCTTTATTTATATGGCGCCACAAGTGTTCTGCAGCACCTTACAAAGTACATAACCAAAAAAGTGAATAGCAGTACAATATAAATACAGTGGAGAACAAGGACAGGTATAATAAACATTGCTACTTTGCTGACCATAACACCCAAATAAGCACTAGGAATAATAAGGTGTCCATAAATTTATTGCAATTAAAACAATATAACAACTTACTCACTTACACTAAAATAAAGACACGGACACAGACTGCTTTGGTGAAATTGTCATAACTTGCTTTTATTGAAGGTATGACCCTGAGCTTTTAATTTACTTTTGGGAGGCAAAGAGCGATGCTGCAAACACTCAGCTCCAGCCATATGTTACATAACCAATATTAGGGAGTGACTGAAATGCCTCCCCTGTGGTCATTGTAAGCTGAGCTGTGAAGACTCACAACCCCCTATAATACTGCATAGTAAGAGCATGTCCTCATAGATGGATGCCCAAATTCCTCCTGCAGAGGTAGGCCATACTATGACCTTTCAAAGGAAATGTGCTCCACAGCTTTTTCTTACACCTTACATGGCCGCTGGTCTGTAGCACCTTCCCGCCAATGCCTGGTTCAAAGAACCGCATCCTGCCATCCAAACCAAAACACTAGCCCGCATCCAAAAAGAAAAAAATAGCACCCAAAAACACACCTACCATAACTCTGACAAATGCACCCCATCAGAGCGGAAAACTTGAGCTTGTTTCAGCCACAAACGTGGGTGCACACCAACAAACCAACCATCCCAGAGGCAAAACAGTCCTATTAGTCTTCCGGCGAGATGTATCCAAGGCCAAAAGGTCTTTAGAAACCGTTCATACATGGTGAGGGACAATATCCGACCACACCAAGCACAACTCAGGCCACCATGACCATAGGGTGGCCAAGTCAGCCTACATCCAAAAGATAAGCTCAATACACCCGACTGTCCAATAAATTGCCTCCAAGGTGAATCGCCAACCATGATGGGCACCCACACTTCTAATGATGAAACAGAAGGTACAAAGAGCAGACCAATGCAGAACTTGGATCCCAAGACCCCCGAACCTGACGGCCACCTAACAGGACCTCCCTTCTTGCTAACCCATGCTCCTCAGCCCAATAGATAAATGAAAGGCACACAAGCCACACATTCTCAGAAGACACGGGCAAAGCTGTAAAAACAAACAGAACTAAAAAGCTGCAGTAATAGAAAATATATAAGAAAAAGGATAGAGTGGTAACCTAGATGGAGAATGCTAGTAGCAATACCCAAGCAAAGGAGAAAATCTAAAAAACCTCCCAGGAGCCGTGAAGAATAAGCCAATTGAATTGTGGCACTTGTTGGAGGAAAAATTAAAAAATCCCTTCACATGCTTAATTTTTGAATGCTAGCCATTCAAAAACTTGCAGGTAAACAATGTTTCTGGGCAGGAAAAACACAACTTGAAGCTTATCACATCTAACATATGACTGAAAGATGGATAACTTCCATCTATTGTACCAATAGCTTGAATGGCATATGGAGGTAACCCGCTGCCTGCTGCGCAAGCAGCTGCGCCAATAGGGAAAGTGCGAGTACCTTACTGTGCAACATCGAAACCCAACTGTCCCAAACAGCGCTTACACACAGCAGCAAACTGGAACTTAGCCCAGGGGGAGGAGTCTGCATGCAATAACCTTTGCGGGCCGTCTGATGGGCGCAGACCCTCATATAACCAGCCAAGCACAAAGGGCAAAACTCAGTAATAGGATAAGGCTCTATGGTAACCCAATGCCCATGCCCTAACTAATCAGTATTAGAATGGGGGATTTTGCATAAGACAGCCCCAGCAAAAAGTACCACATGCTTAAGTAATAGATTGAATTGCGCTAAAGTATGCCCGCGCAAATGCAAATTGGAACAAAACAGATTCAAAGTCAGCAGAAGAAATTAATGAAATCACCCCTACCAGACGTAGCACCACATGGGGAAGCCCTCTGGCCAAATGCAAATTCTGGGAGGAAACCTCATGCAAAGCACCAGCTACGGGTAACCGTAAACCTAAACTAAAACCGAATCTTGACTTACAGTCATTGGTGGGGTGACAGCCATTACAGATGCTGCAGGAGTGAAAAAAGTGACAGCCAGACCCTCAGGGATACCGAGAATTATTATAGGCAAAACACTTCCCCTTACCAAGCACATTCACAATGGCACGCAAAGAGAGGTTAGCCTTCCTACTCTGCTCCCCTTCCGCAGGCTACCTTAGCTTCCTTGGTAACTGCTAACCAGACCTCAACATACTTATGGCCCAGAGGCATAACCAGCTCAGCTTTCTGCTTCCTACAAAACTGTTCATTGCAATCTCTCCAAATGAACCTTTTGATTTAACAAAAATATTGTGCACCAAATGAACATACTTAATGACATTACAGTGCTCCAAGGGACGTGTTTTGAGGCAGCAGGATGAAAAAAAACAGCATGCCGCTAAGCCAAGGGTGAAAGCCACAGCAAGAATCCTCCCCACTCCCCAAGATTTTTTTACTTTATCCAAAGCTTTCATCATGTCATCGGTTAGAGAAAAAACATCCACAAACTTGCCCTTATGAATCTTGTCCCTAACCTGCTGATGCAAAATCCCCTGTCCACTGCCGTATTTTCACAGTGAACCATACCAGAATCCTCAACCTCAGCCTCAATAGCAACAGGAGCCAGCTAATGCTTAGTTGCCTTCCTAACCAAACGCTGTGCAACTAGCTTAGCTAATTTACATGGGCACGCCGAACTGGACAAGGAGCTAATATCGTTAGACCCAGAAGATTCCGTATTCAAACCGCAAATGAGGGACAACAGACTCCCCCCTGCATGGGGGGGCGCTCTTGAGGAGGGGTGAACCGGAGCCCCCACAGCTTGATACAGCCTCACAGTGGGGCACCAGGAAAAGGGGGCAGCAGGAGGCCATAACAGGCACAGGGATGGAGGCAGGATGGCCGCCCATGGGCGCCAGCGATGATGCCGTGCCTGCTGGGGCAACATGGGAGGAAGCAGGGGATGGATCCGGGTCCCCCACAGCAAGATGCCACACTGTAGTGGAACACCCGGTGAAGGCGGATGGCAGGAGGCCGTTTACTGCACTAGGAGGGAGGGGCACAAAGGCCGCCCATGGGTACCGGAAATGATGCCTCGTGGGTAAGGAAGGAACACAGCGAGAGGCCACAAGGAGCTGGAGGTGGGGGGCATGGCCAACACAAAGATTGAGGTGAGGCTCTAGCTTGGGTGCTAGTGTCGGGAGGCTGGGGGTCAGGTTGAGTCCATGAAGTGGCGGGGGGCAGGGCCTGTATGGCGAGGGCATGAAAACTGATGGAAGAAATTAACAAAAAGGAGGGGGGTGGGTGCAGGGGAAAAGTAGGTGGAATAGAAGAATAGCAGAAGCACAAAAGCAAAGGGGTCCAGAAAGAGACATGAAGACACAGACAGGGAGACTGACAGATTATAAATATCACCAGATACTGTAACAGAGGTGCACCAAGGGACAAACACCATCCAGAAAGGAAGTTGCTGGGCGTACACCAGCCTTATAAAGTCCACATATACCACTCCCAAAAAACTCACACATGGTCAGAACCAACCAACCAAATAAAACCCCTCAACTACTCTACCTAGCAACAGTTGACCAAAAATTCTACAATTACAAAAAACTAAGGACTCTTATATAGTCTTATGCCTATCCAGCTTGTGTCTCACCTAGGTACTGTACAGTGGTGTCAGCAGATCACCTCTCTCTCTGTCTCCCCCTTATGGCTTCTTCTGGACTTACATTGCTGCCTTCTGCATTGATACAAAGAAAGGTAATGGCTGGAATGAATAAATATAGATTTATATGACTTGCTGGTAGTAACTTGTAGAAATAATTTTTTATTAACTGGTTATTTTCAAAATGTAATTGTGTTCTAGACAGGGGTGTTTTAAGAGAGGAGGGGGCCACGTGCATACTCAATGTGGGCCTCATCCACACTCTGGCGGTGCTGCAGTGCAGTAGATTATGGCTTAGTTCCAGAATCTACTGTACATGCACGGATCTCCGGGACAGCAATACTGCGCATCCGCGAGTCACTGCCATTTTCTCAGTGAGCAGCACTCTGGAGACTATAGATGGGTAAGTATAAGACTATATGGGTGTAGGGTGTGTGATGTGGGCCCCCAGTGCCCAGGGACCTGTATGACCAGCACAACCTACACCCATTATAGATATGCCCCTGGTTCTAGACAGGAGACCTAAGTCTTGATTCAGATAAGTACGCTATGCCAATGTTTTTGCAGTTGAGCGATTAATGGCAAACTTTGCATTCACATATCACCATAGTCATTAGCAGTGACTATTAACTTGCAGTGTAACTGACAGTCGGGGAGCATTTGGGGGAAGTAATGGTGTGTGCCGCCAAAATGCAGTCAATTAGTGACCTTTTTTGGAGCATATTGCTGCTTGCGCCTTTGATCCTATACACAAAACATGGCCCCAGTGTCTTAGTTCAGATGCCTATTCTGTTTCACCATAGGAGTCCGATTATTGAAGAATGTGTGTATGCAGCTGCATATTAGTACAGAGTTGCTTGTGATGGCGCCTGTGGGGGTCTCAAACCAAATCCTGACACCTGTGACATTTGCATAGTTTTATAAATCATCTGCATACAAATTCACAGCAGCGAGGCCAACAGTGACATTATCTCCATCAGGCCCATAATCAGAATATGATAAAGTTCCCAAAGCCTGGTCTCTGTGACAGATGAGCTGACAATCTACTGTACTTGCTGATTGCAGAGTAATCTATTTACATTACATTGTTAGAATTACCATTGTACTAATAAAATACAGAATTACCACCTTTAGCATCCATGTGTACTTTGTATGCCAGCTGCTGACATTGGTTCTGATTCTGAGGTGGGCACAGTAATGACTGCGGCTATTAGTGCCCATCAGTGGCTGCCATTACAAATCCCTTCCCTGGTGTACAGCCGTGCGTATGAATGTGCAAGGACTGAGACGCTCACTGTAGATACTGAGATATGGGGCCTGAGGTGGGTGGTCAGACAGTTACAACTGCATCTTAGTTTCTGTACAGTGTGACTTTGTCTGATATTTTAATGCCGTAGCCGATGGGATTCATACAGAGAAGCTCACTGGCTTCTACTGAAATTCTCAGCTTTGCGATTTTATCTGTTGCAACATCAGACAGTAGAGCAGTTCTATGGTAGCTCAGGATGTCTGTCAGAACATGGATGCTGATTCCAGTGCAACAGTGAAACAAAATGCAGTTGCTGGTTGCGACACGCCCAAGTCTGGCTTGTCACCCCCCTGTTACCACCCAGGGACACTCACTGAAATTGTCTGTCTCTGCATCCAAAATGTGCTGCATCCCCCGGCAGTAACAATCTGGACATGTGCGCAGTGTGACTCAGGCTTGTGCACAGACTGAAATACATTGTCCGTATTGCAACCAAAATTTACACTGCATCCACCCATGAATCAGACCCACTGCCTAGTGCATAATTAGAAGCCACCATTTGTTGCCAAATCAAAGCTTGCACCAGCTCTATGAAAGGTGCATATTTACCATCTGAGTATGGCCTAAAATTATAGATGAGCGGGTCCGGTTCTCAGAGAACTGGAACCACCCAAACTTCCAGATCTGTGGCGAGAACCAAGCTAGGCTCAGGTTTTCCCACCTGACTAGGATCCGAAAATTAGACAAAATGCATTATCCTCCTGCTGTTGGATTCTCACGGGTTTTGGATTATATAAAGGTCCCCGTGATCTGCGCCATTTTCACTCCGGCTGTGGAGAGAGAAGCTTGCAGACGTAGTCAGTCACTGTCAGTCACTCAGTGTGTGTGTCCAGTCAGGGTCTTTGCCTGAAGGCTGCTGCTGTGATGTCTATAAAGGGGCTTAGGCTGCAGAATATAAAGGGGGGCTTCCTTAAGTGGGTGCTGCAACTGCTGTGTCACTTGTCCTGTCAATTAACTGTGGCTACTGCTGTGTTTTTGTCCTGTCCATCAGGCTAGGGTTTCATTCCATAAAGGGGTGTTGTGTTGTCCAGGAGGCTTCTCTGTCAATTACGGGTGCTCTTCCCCAGTGTAAAAAAAAAAGTATTTTTTGTTCTTTTCTTTTGTGTGTGTGTGCATTAGTAACTTACCTGCTCTACTATTGGACGGTGACACTGCCACAGATTATAATCTATGTATTTGTGACTCTGCATGTGGTCTGTCCGCACTAGGCAGGGGTGCATTGTTGTCCATAAAAAAGGGGTGCTGTCTGTGTTGTTTATCAAGGGGCTGCTGCCTCATTCGGTGGTGCTCTTCCCAGTGTCCAAACAAATATTGTTCGGTAACACTGCCAGTCAGACCACAGTGTAATTTTGTTGATATGGAGGATGACCAAATGAGAGGAGAGAAGGAACCACATACCAGTTGTGCAGCTGCTGCCAGCAGTCATGATGATGATGCAAGGCTGTCAATGTCATCTATGAAGACCAATGCCCAAGGGCTTAAGTCAAAATCAAAAAAGCAATGTTTTACAGTGTTAAAGAAAAATAAAATACTAAGTTAGCTGTAGAGTAATAAAAAATTGTCAATATGCCATTTAGTACATGAAGTGGCAAGGAAAGGATAAGGGATTGGCTTTTATTTATTACTGGTGGTTCTGCAACTTATGATGATGTAAGCCCTTCTCCCTGTGGAAATGTAAAAAAAATAAAATTGCTAAGGCAAATGAACAAACTGTGTGCTCAGAAAAGTCATAAATCCCAGAGGAGAGTCCAAGTGTGTTTCTGGGGCCCATGTGTGGGCCTGACCTTTCTAATACTGTACTTGAAGAGGATCCTCATTCCACTATTTGTGTGCCCTCTGCAAATGTGGGGATGAGCAGCACATGCTGACGGAAAAAACGAGGATGCTTCTATGGAATTGCACCAGGAGGATGAGGTGGATATTTCTGCAGTTGGCACTAATAAGGATAATGAGAATGTTGATGATGAGGATGTTGATGCCAAGGATGTTGTTTGTGTAAATGAAGCAACAGTTGTTGCCCATGGTATGAAAAAATCCCTTGTTTTCATGCCTAGGCAATAGACAAATAAATCCACTTCTCATGTGAGGAATTATTTCCACCCAAATCCTACCAACAGTAGTAAGGCCATCTGTAATGTTTGCCAAGCATGAGTGAGTAGAGGTAAGGACCTTTACCATCTTGGAACCTCCTCCCTGTTACTTCACTTGCAGCACATTTATCAAATTCAAAAGTGTTTTAAAAATTCATAAACTTTGGCTAAACATGTAAAAATCAGTCCAGTGTAACCTAGCTGCTGCCTTCTCTCTTTTAGATCCAAGTGCCTGCAATCTCCACCACCAACACCTGAATCATCATCAACATCCACAATCATGATCGGAAGTAGTCCTTCATCCAATTTCATAAGAATGACTGACTCCTCTCCTATCCATGATTCCTCAGAAGGATCCTTGAGTGCTGTGTCTATTGCTGCTGCTGCTGCTGTGAGTGGATTTTCATCCCAGAAATGGGACCCGGAAGAAGACTTTTTTGTAACAAAACAATTGACTGTCAAACAATTCTTTGCAATGGGGAACAAGTATGACAGCAGTCACCCATTTGAACAGCGGATTACTGATGCCATAACAACTATGCTGGTACTAGATGTGCATCCAGTATCTGCCATTAATGCAGTGGATTTCAGAAAGTTAATTGATGTCCTGTGTCCCCACTACCATGTCCCTTCTAGATTCCACTTCACTAGAACAGCAATTCCCAGTGTATTTAAGGACATAAAAAATCATATTGGTATCCTTCTAAATGCCATTGTAGCCACTGTCCACTTAACCACAGGTATGTGAACAATTGGGACAGGGGAAACTAAAAATTACATGACAGCCCAATGGGTAGGTGTATTGCCTCCAACAGTGCAAACAGCAACAGCAGAAGCATCTAACAAATGCCAGCTCATTCAGAGGCAGGCTACTCTGTGTATCATCGGTTTCACTAAGAGGCATAGCGCTGAGAACCTCTTAGAAAAACTCATGGAAATCATTGCGAAATGGCTTACCCCACTTGGGCTCTCCTCGGGATTTGTGATTTCTGACAATGCCACTAATAGTGTGCGAGCATTACACCTGGGCGAATTTGAACACGTCCCATGTTTTGCTCACACAATTAATTTGGTGGTGCAACATTTTTAAAAGAATGACAGGGGCATGCAGGAGATGCTCTCGGTGGCCTGAAAGATTTCAGGACATTTTTGACATTCAGCAACTGCGTGTCGAAGATTGAAGCACCAGCAAGTAATGTTGAATTTGCCCTGACATCAGCTGAAGCAAGAGGTAGGAACTAGGTGGAATTCTACCATCTATATGGTTCAGTGGATGGAGGAGCAGCAAAAGTCCAGCCAAGAATACACTATGGCCTATGACAGGGAAAGTAGCGGGAATGCACCTTAGTCAAGTGCAGTGGCAAATAATTTCCGTGTTGAGCAAGGTTCTCAAACCCTTTAATCTAGTCACATGTGTGTTTAGATCAGACACTGCCAGCTTGAGTCAGGTCATTCCCCTCATCATACTTTTGCAAAAGCAGCTGGATAAACTGAAGGAGGAGCTGAAACAGAGAGATTCCACTAAGTATGTCGGACTTGTAGATAAAGCCCTTCATTTGCTTTGCCAGGATCCAAGGGTCATCAATCTCTTGAAATCAGATAACAATATCTTGGCAACCATACTTGATACTAGGTTTATGTTATACCTTGTGTCTTTCTTTCTGATGGACATAAATCTGAAAAGATGCAAAGAGCTGTTAGTGAAAACATTGTCAGCTCAATTGGCACATGACATGCCAGGAAAAAACTACATTTTCCTAGAGAGACCCACTGCTGGTGATGCAGATCAGTCATCCAAACCTAATGACATCTGGTTGGGTCTGAAATAACTGCCTACAATGAGTGACATGTCTACCATGACTATGTCTGATACGGTCACCATTCAGAGAATGCTATGATGATTATTTTAGGGATATCATCCAAATAGGCATGTCTGACAGTCCATTTCAATACTGGCAGGAAAAAAAGGCAACTTGGAGTCCCTTACACAAACTGGCTTTGCTTTACTTAAGTTGCTCACCCTCACCCTCCAGTGTGTACTCTAAAAGAGTATTCAGCGCAGCCAGGAACATTGTCAGTGATCATCATAGGAGGTTACTTCCTCAAAATGTGGAAAATATGATGTTCATCAAAATGACTTACAAATTCCATGTTGAAGACCTTTACCAGAAATTAAGTAAAAAAACACAGAAGCACCTGTAATGGTGGATTCCAGTGGGGACAAATTAATATTGTGTAAAGAAGAAGCATTTTGTGCTGTTTGTAGCATTGCTGCCTGACATTTTTATTTTTATGGTTTATGAATACTCAGAAATACTCAGAAATTGTAATGGCCACAGACAGCATCTCCTGTATGCCCCTTTTCATTTTTTAAAGAAAATTCTGAACCAACAAATTGATAGGGTGGGCAATTATGAGAAGCAGCACAGAACATCTTCCTGCCAGGATGTGTGTATACAAGTACACTGCAAATACTTTTAATACATCAATTAGTTGTGCATATTGGTCACAAGCAGGCTGAGGTAACCTACTACTGTCTGTTGGTACTTTAAGTCTATGCTGTGATTGGGGTGTGTCAGCACAGCGGTTTGTCTGTAGGTACTATAAGGTCTATGCTGTGGTTGGGGAGTGTCAGTACAGTTGTACGTCTGTAGGTACTGTAAGGTCAATGTTGTGATTTGTGTGTGTCAGCACAGGGGTGCATCTGTAGGTAATGTAAGGTCTATGCTGTGATTGGTGTGTGTCAGCACAGGGGTGCATTTGTAAGTACTGTAAGGTCTATGCCGTGATTGGTGTGTGTCAGCACAGGGGTACATCTGTAGGTACTGTAAGGTTTATGCTGTGATTGGTGTGTGTCAGCACAGGGGTGCATCTGTAATTACTGTAAGGTTTATGCTGTGATTGGGGTGTGTCAGTACAGTTGTATGTCTGTAGGTACTGTAAGGTCAATGTTGTGATTTGTGTGTGTCAGCACCGGGGTGCATCTGTAGGTAATGTAAGGTCTATGCTGTGATTGGTGTGTGTCAGCACAGGGGTGCATTTGTAAGTACTGTAAGGTCTATGCCGTGATTGGTGTGTGTCAGCACAGGGATGCATCTGTAATTACTGTAAGGTTTATGCTGTGATTGGGGTGTGTCAGCACAGGGGTGCATCTGTAAGTACTGTAAGGTCTATGCCGTGATTGGTGTGTGTCAGCACAGGGGTGCATCTGTAATTAGTGTAAGGTTTATGCTGTGATTGGGGTGTGTCAGCACAGGGGTGCATCTGTAATTACTGTAAGGTATATGCTGTGATTGGTGTGTGTCAGCACAGGGGTGCATCTGTAGGTACTCTAAGGTCTATGCCATGATTGGTGTGTGTCAGAACAGAAGTGCGTCTGTACGTACTTTAAGGTTTATGCTGTGATTGGTGTGTGTCAGCAAAGGGGTGCATCTGTAATTACTGTAAGGTTTATGCTGTGATTGGTGTGTGTCAGCACAGGGGTGCATCTGTAATTACTGTAAGGTATATGCCGTGATTGGTGTGTGTCAGAACAGGAGTGCATCTGTAATTACTGAAAGGTATATGCCGTGATTGGTGTGTGTCAGCACAGGGGTGCATCTGTAATTACTGTAAGGTATATGCCGTGATTGGTGTGTGTCAGCACAGGGGTACATCTGTAGGTACTGTAAGGTGTATGCTGTGATTGGTGTGTGTCAGCACAGGGGTGCATCTGTAGGTACTCTAAGGTCTATGCTGTGATTGGTGTGTGTCAGCACAGGGGTACATCTGTAGGTACTGTAAGGTTTTTGATGTGATTGGTGTGTGTCAGCACAGTGGTGCGTCTGTAATTACTGTAAGGTTTATGCTGTGACTGGGGTGTGTCAGCACAGGTGTGCTTCTGTTATTACAGTAAGGTATATGCTGTGATTGGTGTGTGTCAGGACAGGGGTGCATCTGTAATTACTGTAAGGTTTATGCTGTGATTGGGGTGTGTCAGCACAGGGGTGCATCTGTTGGTACTGTAAGGTCTATGCTGTGATTGGTGTGTGTCAGCACAGGCGTGTGTCTGTAGGAACTGTACGGTCTATGCCGTGATTGGTGTGTGTCAGCACAGTGGTGCATCTGTAATTACTGTAAGGTTTATGCTGTGATTGGGGTGTGTCAGCACAGGGGTGCATCTGTAAGTACTGTAAGGTCTATGCCGTGATTGGTGTGTGTCAGCACAGGGGTGCATCTGTAATTATTTTAAGATTTATGCTGTGATTGGGGTGTGTCAGTACAGCGGTTTGTCTGTAGGTACTATAAGGTCTATGCTGTGGTTGGGGAGTGTCAGTACAGTTGTACGTCTGTAGGTACTGTAAGGTCAATGTTGTGATTTGTGTGTGTCAGCACAGGGGTGCATCTGTAGGTAATGTAAGGTCTATGCTGTGATTGGTGTGTGTCAGCACAGGGGTGCATCTGTAAGTACTGTAAGGTCTATGCCGTGATTGGTGTGTGTCAGCACAGGGGTACATCTGTAATTACTGTAAGGTTTATGCTGTGATTGGGGTGTGTCAGCACAGGGGTGCATCTGTACTTACTCTAAGGTCTATACTGTGATTGGTGTGTGTCAGCACAGGGGTACATCTGTAGGTACTGTAAGGTCTTTGCTGTGATTGGTGTGTGTCAGCACAGTGGTGCATCTGTAATTACTGTAAGGTTTATGCTGTGACTGGGGTGTGTCTGCACAGGGGTGCATCTGTTATTACTGTAAGGTATATGCTGTGATTGGTGTGTGTCAGCACAGGGGTGCATCTGTAATTACTGTAAGGTTTATGCTGTGATTGGGGTGTGTCAGCACAGGGGTGCATCTGTAGGTACTGTAAGGTCTATGCTGTGATTGGTGTGTGTCAGCACATGGGTGTGTCTGTAGGAACTGTACGTTCTATGCCGTGATTGGTGTGTGTCAGCACAGGGGTGCGTCTTTAAGTACTGCAGGATCTATGCTGTGATTAGTGTTTTTCTGCACAAGGGTGTGTCTGTAGGCACTGTAAGGTTGATGCTGTGATTGATGTGTGTTAGCACAGGGGTGTGTCTGTAGGTACTGCAATTTGAGAGTGTGACCAAGTATTGGGCCTCAAATCTTTCGCCAGCATTTCTGAATTCTGTTTTGTTATTCTGTGTCCCAGATGCTGCCTTATGAATCAGAGCCCATCATCCATCCTCACATATCTGACCCCTGACTTTTATCCATTTCTGAGCCAGTATTGTGATCCTGACCTGCACATTGTCTGACCATTCCTTGATTCTGCACCATGACATGTTACCACCTACTCCCCCAGCTTGTTGCGTTTAGAGTAGTTAGAGGGCTGCTACTTGTGGGCTCCTGAGAGAATAGACAATACCGCATTGCTGCAGTTTCCGGTGAAGACTGGGGTTTCCATTAGACTCCATACTTTGATACTTCCTGAACCAACCCCACAATAACTAAAAATATATTTCGAGATATTCTGCTATGTAAGAGTATAATTTGGCCAAAGAGAAAATGTATTTGGTTGGGGGACCTCTCATCTAAGAATTTCCACCACCATGTGAAAAATAATTTGCTTGGATGCACTCTGATATAGTGTGCGTGCATTTGCTTTCACCAGTCTTCTACTAAACTAGCCTACTGCAGTGACTGTGGTATTCCAAATCTACCCAAACTCCATGGGGAATGTAAAAATAAGTGTTGCAGGTTAGTAAAACAGGACTTAGTAAACATTGAATTCCATAGGAATTCTGCAAAAAAAAAACCCCAAAGTTGCCTTCATCATCTCACCCCTCTCATACTGTGCCTTGTCTACAGTATCCCCATTGAGTATACCAGGACACCTTTCAAAAAGGGATTGATGAGCCTAACCAGAACACAACTATCTGTTTACCACCACTCTTGGGCAGTATGTAATCTTACCCTCTGAATTGAACTGGGCCAGGTTCTGGTGGCCCCCATTGGCAGAAGCTTAATTTAGAAATTAGTTACCTGCTGAGAGCCTATTGCCACATCAATATCGTTGTTATCACCCCACTTGTCAACAATTCACACTTTCTGTCAACTTCTGCTCTGCGAATGGCACATTGAGAACCGTAACTAATCCTAGCCTCCAGGATGTCTCACATGCCACTCCCCACTTAAAGAATTCACATTCACTCCAAATCAGACTGTCCACCAGCCTCCATTTCTCAAATCTTCAGCAAAGCTCACCAATATCCAACCTAATTCCAATGTCACCTGGCCAGCTTGCCTTTTCCCACATTCCAGCTACTGTACATGTCACTTCCAACTCTCTGAGACTTGCCTCTCCTCATGCAATTGTAAACTCTCATATGCAGGGCCCACTCTCCTGTCCTCTTGTCCACTGCCAGCTTTCCGAGCTGTGGGTTCTTGTATCATACCTTTTGCATTTTATAGATGAAATGCTATTTTATACTTCTTAATAGTTACATCTTATGTTCAGTGCTGCACATGCTTTTATTGCTCTCACGTTGCTTTTACACTTCTTAAATGTCCTATATTTTGCCTTTGCTTATTTTGCATTTTGCTAATTGCTCCTTCACATCTGTGTGCTACTCTTTTTTACCACTGTACAATTCAGCAGATTTTTAAGTCTCCAAAAAAGGAAATGGTAATAATAATATTATTATTATTAATAATACAAACATGAACCAAAGTTCTTGAAGTACTCCAGCATATATACCATGGACCACGGGATTCTAACTCAGTGCCTGGAAAATTTCTGTGGACTGTATGACACAGTACTTAGTGGGTTAAAAAATGTTATCACTGGCAGGTCACAAAGAGTGTGTCTACAGGTAGGTATTACCATGTACTTAGGCGCTCCTCAACATAAATGCTGTGACGGAGCTGACTGTAAAGATGACATAGGTCAGTGTAGACATAAAATGAAATTTAATCATGAATATAGGGTAATGCATGAAATATAAATGCATACAGTAAAAACATGTGCTGTAGATTCAAAAAGGATGAAATTCACAGGATCGGTTGTCAAATACTGGATGATGCAGAAAAACAGTATATGCCGTGGACATTATACATATGCAATAGGTGAATGATATATATTTATGTAAATATAGTCAATAAAAAAAGTTGGGAATGAATAAACACATGAAACATAATACAAATGTCAGGTCTGGTGGATTCTGATTATAGCAGGAAATGTGACTCCTGTGGTTAAAATAAGCACTATCGTGCAATGTACAAATAAATAGTTATAATTGTATACTTAGTAAGCAAAAAAGAACAGGATATTATACCCGGTGGGTGATGGGGAGCCAGTGGGTGTTGAATTGCAGGGTACATGGGTGTAGCTAGCCAATGCGTTTCGAGACACTGGGACTCTTCTTCAAGGCTTCTCCAGTGTCTTGAAACGCATCAGCTAGCTACACCTGTAATCACTTCCAAGGACTCTGGACTTTTTCTACAGGATCTGACTCCCATTTTGGTAAAGTGTAAGGAGCCTTGCAGGGCAACCCGGGTACCCTACAATTCAACACCCGCTGGCTCCCTATCAGCCACCAGGTATATTATCCTATACTTTTTTGCTTACCAAGTCTGATAAAATAGAGGTTAACAGTACCTAGAATCTCCCAGAATTAATTTGGGGGTTGAGCTATCAGATTCATTGCTCTGACCTTATGGAACTCGATTCCCTGCACAGTTTGAGAAGCTTCCACTCTAGAGTCCTTCAAAAACAGACTCAAGACTCACCTGCTCACACAAGTATTTCACTATTGTCCTTTGCTCAGCCAGTCTTGTATTTTGGGCTATAAAGGCAAATGTAAAGCACTTAGAGCCCTATTAGGAGAAAAAAAAAAACTTCATAGAGAATTCCGAAGGGGGGGGTGGTCAGGGTATTTAAGAGGCTACACCTCAAAAGCTATAAGAGGTACTGATCTGAAAATTAACATGGCTGGGTATAACTGTCACTGGGTGCTTCATGCCAAATTTCCAGGCAAAAACATAAAAAAATAGGATTTGGGAGTAATCTAAATCTCCAACTGTCACTTTTTTCTGACATTCTCAGTTAGGACCACTTTTCTGCTATAGTCTATGGGGGATTTTGGGGAAGGCAAAACTCAGGGTAGGGGTGGAATTTAGACTTGGGGTTTGTTTTATTAGGTAGCTATTGTGCCAGGGTACGTGCTTTTGGGGTTCTGGTAAAATAGAAAGTTACAGTTTTTAAAGTATTACCTCAAGAATGCGCCATTATAAAGATAGGACTTTTCAACTTGTTGCGCCACCTCAGTAGGAGCCTCCAGCAGGTGTAGTCATAGTGGCTTCACTTGGGTGTGGCAAGATTGCCGTCATTTGCAGGCTATAGCTGGTGCTGGAAAAAAACAATGGCAGCAGCGGTGGGACATGGATGTGGCAGTGGGGACATCAGCGGTGTTGGGGACATCAGCATTGGTGGGTTGCGGGTGTCGACGGTGGCACGTGCGGCACAGGTGTCGGTGGCAGAGGGTCCGGCAGTGTTTCAGGCATTGGTGATGGGCCTGGATTCGAGAGGATCCAGTCCCCGCTAGCAATTTTGCCGAATAAGGCAGTGGCGCCCATTTCAATCACGGCTCATGGTGGACATCTTTGAATATCAAAAATGGCATTGAGGCGCCATTTTTTAAATGGGCACCGCTGCCATACTCTGCAAAATGTCTGGTGGGGACTGGATCCTCTCGGATCCAGGCCCGCCGCTGAAACCTGAACAGGAGCTGGTACCACAGCTGCTGGGTGCCGCTGACGATGATGTCATGAGCCATGATTGGCTCATGGTGGCCATTTTTGATTTTCAAAGATGGCCACCGTGAGCCAATCATGACTCATGACATCATTGGAGGCAGCGGCACCTTAAGAGGACCACAGAAGCACTGGTGAGGTGGCAGCCACCCCCCAGGTGAAGACGCCAGATGCCCTGGTGGGTGGGCACCTGCCAGACAAAGACGCCAAAGCCCTAGTGGGTTGGCGCCTGCCAGGCAAAAATGCCAAAGCCCTGGAGGGTTGGCGCCTGCCAGACAAAGACGCTATAAGTCCTAGTGGGCGGCAGCCATGAAAAAGAGCTGATACAGGCTGTCGCCAACTAGGTGAAGAAGTTGAAGCCCTGGCGGGTTGGTGCCTGCCAGGTGAAGGCGCCGAAGCCCTGGTGGATTGGTGCCTGCCAGGCAAAAACACCAGAAGTCCTAGTGGGAGGCAGCCATGAAAAAGAGCTAACACTGGCTGCTGCCCACTAGCTGAAGACACCGAAGCCCTGGCGGGTTGGCTCATGCCAGGTAAAGATACAGGAAGTCCTAGTGGGAGGCAGCCATGAAAAAGAGCTAACACAGACTGCTGCTCACTAGGTAAAGATGTTAAAGCCCTGGCGGGTGGGTGCCCACCAGGCGAAGACGCAAAAGCCCTAGTGGGTAAGTGCCTGCCAGGCAAAGACACCAAAGCCCTAGCGGGATGGTGCCTGTCAGGCGAAGACGCCATAAGTCCTAGTGGGTGGCAGCCATGAAAAAGAGCTAATGCAGGCTGTTGCCCACTAGGTGAGGATGCCGAAACCCTGGCGGGTTGGTGCCCGCAGGGAAAATCGCTGAAGCACTTGTGGGTTGGTGCCCACCAGATGAAGATGCCTAAACCTTGGCGTGGTGGTGGCTATGAAAAAGAGCTTCAAGGCTGCCATCCCCCAGTTGAAGACCTGTAAAATAAAATATTACAATATTAAAGTGTGTTGTGTTATTTTAATATTTTGTTTACAGGTGGCAGTGGGCCCTAATGCCCAGCATGCTGGTAATTGTGTTTTTCCAAGTACCAGCATGCAGTCAGGCATGCTTTGACCTATAGTTCACCTGCAAAAGAAAAGATTCTTTAAAATGCACCACATCACACAATCAACCTAGCACCCACCTCCCAGGGGTGCTGGGGATTGCCCTGGGCTATCAGCCTAGGCCTGAGGTGCCCTGAGGAGGGAAACCCCTTTATTGGGGGGGTACCAGCTCCTCAAGGATCCCTGGCCTGGACTGACTAGCAGTCAGGGTTCATGCTGTGGGTGGGTAGCCTGGTGAAAGGGGCTCCCCTGGCTCTGGAATCAGCCCCCCATTTGAAATAGTCCAGTGCTGGTCCTGGAGAATACAGGGAGACCCTACTAATTATTTACCTCTGTATTTCCAGGACCAGGACCGGATCAGAGCCCAGTGCTGGTTGCACAACTTACGGGGGACCCCTATGTCATTTGTCCCCAATATTTTGTCAACCAGGGCTGGTTCTGACTTGCCCAGTGCTGGTTGTGCTTAACTATGGGGGACTCCTATGTCATTTGTCCCCTGAATTTAAGCACAACCAGGACTGGCTGCCTGTGTTTAAAAAAATTGCGTGGTCTCACCTCCCAAAAAACAACCAGCACCAGACTTTGGAGCCCCAGTACTGGTTGTGCTAAATACAGTGGAAAAATGATATAGGGGTCCCCTGTATGAAGCACAACCAGCACCAGGCTTTTCAAAACCAGACCTGGTTGCCAAAATACTGGGGACAAATGACGTAGGGGTCCCCCGTATTTAGCGCAACCAGCACAGGGCTCTGAGCCTATCCTGGTTCTGGAAATGCAGGGGAAAAAAATGCATAGACCCCCCCTGTATTTCCCAGAACCAGCGGGGGGTGATGCCGCAGCCAGGGGAGCCCTTTCACTGGGCCCTCCCAGCTGCAGCATCACCCCTGACTGCTAGTCAGCCCAGGCTGGGGATCCCTGGGGAGTTGAGGACCCCCCTAATAAAGGGATCCCCCTCCTCAGGGCACACCAGGCCGATAGCCCGGGGCTATCCCCAGCATCCCTGGGCAGTGGGTGCTGGGTTGGTTATTTAAAGTGTGGTGCATTTGAAAATATAAATATTGGATTTGCTGTGGAATTACAGTTCCCAGCAAGCCTCCCCAGCATGCTGGTACTTGGAGAACCACAAGTTTCAGCATGCGGGGCATTACGGGCATGCTGGTAGCTGTTGTTCCACTACAAAAGCAATATAAAAAAACACACAAAACACACACCATAGAAAGGTTTAATTTTATTAAAACATACATGTACACACACATGTACTCACACATACACACACTATCTCACATACTCACCTAGTATCCCTGAAGCCAATCTGTCTTCTTCTCCAGTAGGTAATCCAATGGTGGAACTGTTTTAAAAAATGTAATACTCATCTCCTCCTATGCGTAGATCTGTCCTCTTTGTTCCAAAGTAGGCAAATCCTGGGTCGTGGCAAAAAAAAAAAAAAACAAATTACCCGAGCCCACGGAATTAGTAGAGTCCTTTAAGGACACTACTACCCGAATGAAAGCTCCGCTGTGGGATTTCAGTGCTTAAATCCTAGTGTGGAATGTTCATTGGCTGAGAGAGGCGAGCCTTCCCCCTCTCAGCCAATGAGCGGTTCTCACCATTGAATCCAATGGTGAGAACCAAGCATACCCTTTCAAAAATGGAGCCTCAGTGGCATTTTTGAAATTCAAAGATGGCCACTGTGAGCCAATCATGGCTTGCGACGTCATTGCCCCACCCCTTCGGCTGGCTTAAACACTGCCAGTGCAAGGTCTGAGCACTCAGTCAGCGGCGGGGAGGCAGCAGAGAAGATCTGCCGAAGACAGAAGATAGAAAACACCGATTGGTGACAGCCAGGAAAAATAGCTTAAAGGCCGTTGCCCTCCAGGTGAAGATGCCATAGAAGTCCTGAGGGAGCGGCAGCCATGCAAAGGAGCTAAAGGCTACTGCTCCCCAGGTGAAGGTCCCACTAAATAAAATATTTAAAAGAAAGCTGTCTGTCTGTTTTATTTGAATATTTCTTTTGCAGGAGTACTATAGGTACCAGCAGGCCCTTAGTGCTCCGCCTGCTGGTACTTGTGGTTCTCCAAGTGCCAGTCTGCGGGGGATGCCTGCTGAAACCTGTAGTACTGTTGCAAAAGACAATATTTATGTATTCATATGCACCACACAACACAAATCAACCCAGCACCCATGGCCCAGGGGTGCAGGGGATAGCCCTGGGCTATAAACCTTAGTCTGGGGTGCCCTGGAGAGGGGGGACCCCTTTAATGGGGGTCCCCAACTCCCTTAGGATCCCCGGCCTGGGCTGACTAGCAGTCAGGGGTGATGCTTTGGCTGGGGGGCCTGGTGAAAGGGCTCAACTGGCTGTGGCATCACCCCCATGCTAGAAAGGGTCTGGTGCTTGCTCTGGCAAATACAGGGCACTCTATGCATTTTTCCTCCCCTGTATTTCCAGAACCAGGCGTGTAGAGGAGGGAAGGTTAAGCAGTACAGAGGAAGGGTAGCCAAAGCAATGCAGATGGGTGGAAAACAGTGGTGCGGATGGGGGAAAACAGAGTGGCATGGTTTGTGGGGGCAGCACCATGGATGGGGTTAGAGAGTGGCATGGACATGGGAAGACAGAACAGTGCAGTTGCGTAAATACAAATTGGTGCGGATAAGGGAATACAGACTAGCACAAATAGGAGAACACACAACAGTAGGGGTTGGGGAAGGCATATTAGAGTGGATAGGTAGGAAGACAGAGTAGTGTGGGTGGGAGGAGGATACAGAGTTGCACAGTTGGGGGCAGAGCCGGCCCTAACCAATTTGGTGCCCTAGGCAAGATTTTCTCTGTTGCCCCCAGCAGAAAATCACAGGTTCTCCCCTCACAGCACCCCTCTCAGTACACTGCTGTAACTAAGAAAATAGGGACAGGTTTAAGGGAAAGTTCCTTATACCTCCACCGCAGAAGACATTCTATAGGACAAATTCTACGCTCATAGCACTCCTCTTCCCTCACTGCACAGAACATTACAGCACAGCATCTCTCACCCAGCACAGCACCCCGCACAGCACAGCACCCATCACCCAGTACAGTACCCCTCTTCCAGCACCCCTCACAGAACCCGTCACCCAGCACAGTACTCCTCACAGCACAGATTACAGTACAGCACTCATCACCCCTCACCCAGAGCCCCTCACACAGCACAGGTCACCACCACTCACCCAACACCCTTCTCTCAGCATAGCAACCCTGCCCCAGTACAGCTTATTATCATTGTGGATGATGGAGTCCACCTGAGCAGAGTCCTATCCCCCTGGGCCCCACTCTCAATATCTTTCCCCCATTCCCCCAAAGCAGTGTCATAAACACCCTGAGCCCCCACTCCCCATGTGTTTCTGCCTTCTGCCCTCCCTCCAATAGCAGTGTCCTCAGCCCTGAGCTCTCACACACCCTTGTATCTGCCTCCCCCCCATAACTGGTCATCAGCCCCCACATATCTGCCTCCTCCTCCCCCTCCCATAGCAGTATCATCAGCTCCCTCACTACCTACTCCTCACAGGTCTGTCTCACCCTCCTATAGCAGTGCCATCAGCCCCCACTCCCCATATGTATCTGCCTCCCCATAGCACTATCAGCTCCCTGAGCCCCTGGACTCCCCACAGGACTGTCTCCCCCTCCCATAGCAGTGCCATAAGCCCCCACTCCCCATATGTATCTGCCTCCCCCTCCCCCATAGCAGTATCATGAGCTCCCTGAGCCCTACTGCCCATGTCTTTGTCTCAGTCTCACCCTCCCATAACAGTGCCATAAGCCCCCACTCCCCCTATGTATATTTCTCCCCCATAGCAGTATCATAAGCTCCCTGAGCCCCTACTCCCCACAGGTCTGTCCCCCCTCCCATAGTAGTGCCATCAGCCCCCACTCCCCCTATGTATATTTCTCCCCCTCCCCCATAGCAGTATCATCAGCTCCCTGACTACCTACTCCCCACAGGTCTGTCTCCCCCTCCCATAGTAGTGCCATCAGCCCCCAATCCCCAAATGTATCTGCCTCCCCTCATCCAAATCTTATCTTTTATCCTGTGTGTTGGACCCTGGTCTGTCAGCAGCTCCGCGGGTGTTGCCTTGCTTCTCCTCTGCACAAGCTCGCATCAGCCTCGACTCCCAGGCAGAAAGTGAAACTAAAAACACTTCCTGCCTGTGTGAGTCAGAGTGCCCTGCTGCTGCAGCCTCCTGATCTCTCCCTCCTGGCTGCCTCAGATTGCAGCACCGGTTCCGAGAGGCTCAAAGACAAAAAAAAATACATCTGGCCCTAGGCTTGGGATGCCCTAGGCATTCCAGTTGCCCCTAGGCATTTGCCTTTAATGCCTATGCCTAGGGCCGGCACTGGTTGGGGGGGACAGAGAGGTGCAGATGGAGGAAGAAAGAGAGCCACAGAGGAAAGGAAGACAGTGGCGTGGCTTAGGGGAAGGCAGTGGTGCAGAAGGTGACAGAGTGGCACGGATGCAGGGCAGTGCAGATAGAGAAAGACAGATTGGTATGGATGAGAGAACACAGACTACCATAGTTCAGAGACCACACAGCAGTAGGGATGGGGGAAGACAGATTGGTGTGGATGGGGAGGATGACAGAGCGGTGCGGGTGGTGGGGGGAGACAGAGTTGCACGGTTGGGGGACCAGTGTAGTGCAGATGGAGGAAGAAAGAGTGCCACAGTTGAAAGACAGCAACCTGGCTGTGGAGAAGTCACGGATGCAGGGTGGTGCAGCTGGGGAAAACATTGGTGCGGATGAGGGAACACAGACTATAAAAGTTGGGAGATCACACAGCAGTAGGGAATGGGAATATATAGCAGCATGGAGGCATATAGGAGAAGAAAGTGTACATGCATAGAATGAGTATGATAGTTTTAAAAATAAGGGAGCTGAAGGTGTAATGTAAATGAGATAAATGTATGCAGTGAGAAGGATGTTGGAAGCCAGTGAGATTTTTTTGGTGATCGAATGGGAAGGTTGTGGGCACTGAGTGGGATGTGGGAGCCACATAACTACTCAAACCTCAGTTGCATAGACTGCATGTGTGTATTCCAATGAGCACACTATTCTGTGAATTAGCAGCTCCACCATTCTGTGAGTGACAGCAATCTCATTCTGTGAGGTGCTGAATCTACAGTTAACAAAAGGGTGTGATGGCATACCATATCTGTATTGCGCAAGGAACACATCCATTAAGGCATCAGCCTTAATGATCATAATTTCATTGCCTTTTGAAGTTTGAGTGGCAGAAAATCAGTAGGTTTTGTGAATTTTCAGATTATGTCTAAGCAGCCTTAATGGGACATATGAAACCGTAAGGTTTTTTGTCTATGGAATATATATATATATATATATATATATATACATACTGTACATATAACATTACATTGCATATTTATATCTGAGACCACTGTCAAGAAAATCATTGATCCATATATTCA
Source organism: Taudactylus pleione (assembly GCA_031769625.1). Lineage (NCBI taxonomy): Eukaryota > Metazoa > Chordata > Amphibia > Anura > Myobatrachidae > Taudactylus > Taudactylus pleione. Next base: position 1,332,488 of record JAUIMM010000362.1, on the reverse strand, counting down.
TCTTGCCAATCAAGTGTAATTAGCAAATGTAAAATTGATGCCTATGCAGTTATTATGACATTGAAGCACTACACCTAATACAAACAATTTGTAATAAATCCAACTAAACTACTAATACTGTAAACATTTCTTATGAAAATAGATTTAGATACTATCCATATAATCACTCTGATAAAAAAAATATTTTATAAATGCAAATTCACTTCTCGGACTGTCTTGTTGCTGTCATGCTTTCCGCCATGTCATTTGCTTCCTGTACATGTTACTGATATAAAATAAACAAGTATTAGATTAAGCCAGAGTGTTATTCTGTAACCTGATTATAAAGGCATCGTGCATTATACACAGCTGTGGTCCAGGTACTGAGCTTATTTGCATGTGATGCTCATATTTATCTGACTCTCCTGCCTTAATCTAATCATTCTGCTACAGACTTCTCCTTCATAGAATAATCTTTACTAAAGAGGACTTAGAAAACAATCATAACCTGACTAAAAATGCAGTCAGCTATGAAACTGTCCAGTTTAATTATTACAGTGATCACTGGAATATCTGAGACCATCCTTTGTGCTTCAATATTTACTGTGTATTTCAGACGCAGGAGAGAGATCAGTAATCTGGGTGTTTTTGATAGAATCCAGTTTGTTACAGTGCTGACAAACTTCCTCTTTCAGGTCTTCCTGACAGTTCGTGGTGTTTTATTCTTCTATGGCTTAAATCGGACTATGGGCAAGAACATATTTTTAATCTTGATTTTGCTACACAATGTCATGGTTGATGTCAGTTTCTGGAACACCACCTGGCTCTCCATCTTCTACTCTATACGATTGGTGAACATTTCACACCAGTTTTTCCTTTGTGTTAAAAGAAGGTTCAATTCTTCTGTTCCTCAACTCATAGTGGGATCGATGGTATCTTCCATTGTCATGAATATGCCTATTTTATGGACAACAAAGATTGATATGTCAAAAAATACCACTGATAAATCACTTATCGCAGGTTATGTTGTCACTTGGAATCCTGCATTCATCATCTGCAGGTCATTGATGAGATTGTCTCTTCCATTTCCTATTACTTGTCTGTGTATCGGGCTGAGTGTCACCACTCTACTGAGATATGTCTGCAGGATGAAGCAGGGAGAGACCAACATAACATCTGCTCAGCTCCAGGGCCACATCCGAGCTGTCTGGTCAATGGTTGCACGTCTTATGCTGGACATTGCTTTGTATTTAATAACATCAATTTTATTTTTCTCATCATTACTGAACCTTGATAAGATTTTGGAATTTACCCTCTTTTTATTTGTGGATATTTTCCCCTCTATTCAAACACTAGTTTTATTCTTTGGAAATCCCAGGTTCAAGAGTAAATTATGGGGTCACAGAATTGACACCTGAATCTACAATTTTGCCAACTATGGCCCTCATTCAGAGCTGTACGCTCTGAGCAGAGCGCATGCTCTGAATGGGGGCCACCCTCCACAAAAATGGAGCATCCTCCTGGACGCTCGTATAGCTGTGGGTCACCACCCACAGCCTATACGAGCGTGCAGTTTGATGGCCGCGATGGTCTTGACCATCGCTACCATCAAAACTGCGAGCCGGAGCCTGCGGTTGAGGTTTTCAACCGCAAGCCCCAGAGTGATTTTGGCTCTATCAGAGCCAAAATCACTCCCACTGACATCACTAGTGATGTCAGTGGGCCGGCTTCTGATGGGAGGCGTTCCCGTGGGAACGCACCCATCAGGGAGGCACGCCCCCGGCACGCACACCAAAGGGGGCGTGCTGTCAATCAACATCAACAGCACGCCCCCTTTGATCAGACACAACGAGCGAAGGACTTTCCTTCGCTCGTCGCGTCTGGCGCATGCGCAAGACGGAGCTCCCTCCGTCGTGCGCATGCTCAGTGCAGAACATCGACCCACTTGCGCGTGGACAGCCGCTCGCGAGTGGGTCTGAATCAGGGCCTATGTTTTCTTATGACTAGATCTATAAATATTAACAGAAGTGTAGGGCAATTATTTTCATTTAAACAAATTTAAATTCCTCTACAAAATGTTATGTATATTTCAATTAAATAGAGAATAAAAAATATCAAGCCAAAAAGTTATTATTTAAGCCTTTTTTAGAAACTTTTTTGATGTCAGACTACTTTATATTTGAATGAATTTGTATTAGGATAATGTATGTTTTACATATAAGAAGTCCCATACTGTTATATAATGGTGAAAAAATATCAAATCACAGGATTATTATTGTTAAATCAAAACTGACATGTTCTGTTTTCTATCTTGTATTTCACCTGGGTTAACATTCTTGATTTTTCCATTGATTTGAGGAAGGGTAGGACAGATTTGAATTTACTCTTGGTAGGAACACTTTAAATATTCATATTTGTTGCAAAACTTATTCTTTTGGTCCTTTTTTTCAATTTGAGTAAACATGGAAAACATTTAAAAAAAATGATACACAGTACGAAGATATTTTAAATGAGCCTCCTATATATCGAAAATATTGCAAAAATAATTAAACTTTTTTATTTTATTTTATTCTTAACTGGAACACCATTTATTACAAACTCAGATACCTTGATAAATTGATATGACTCCACTGTTGAAGCAATAAACACATGGACCAAATGTAATAGCCTTTGAGTTGCAGACAATTCAGATGATTTAGCCCATATATTAAAGCAACAATTATAGAAAAGGCAAAACAAGATTGGTTTTGCCTTTTAACCTATTGCCACCTAAAATCTAAAGTCTAATTCACTGGATTTGTGTGTGTTGCCTGCAAATCACAGGCTTTTACATTTGGGCCATTAGAATCCCACTATAAGATCATTGTATTTATGTGATAGGGTGTGATCTGCATCTTCTGCGGGAACTCCTGTGAGTCTTCCCATGTTTTTAAAGCGGCAATCATTTTAGCATGATGAGTGGACTGGGTAAGGTGAACATCATAAGTTTAAAGCCTGTTAGAGACAGCACCTCAGGTTCAAGGCCCACAAAGGGGCCTACATAAGTGATTTGTTTTTAATCTTCAATACAGGATTTTATTTACTTTACATTGTTTTTTAATTATTTTTAGTTTTTATATATTCATAAGTGACTGTTCAATATGATATCTGAACTATATTTTGCTGATCAGTGCACCAATTCACAACAGTACATTATTGTACCTACAGTACTGTATTATTTGTGCTGGGTCTTATAAAGTACTGTAAGTTTTGTTTGAGGGTACCACCTCTTCACAAATATACTGTAGTAAAAATACTGTATGTGGTCCAATAGAAATGCTATTAAATGTAATGTAATTTAGAGTACAGTATACTATTCTCAAGTATGGTACACTTTAATTCAGTAATCTATATGGTATTTAATGTACAGTCAAGTAATTTGTATTAACTTACTGAGCCCACAATTTACCAGTATTCATCACTACAGAAAAATATTATTGTACAACACATTGTTTTTGATTACAGTACACTACTGTACAGTACATTCATTATTGCAGATTCAATATTGTTAAACAACTCCGTCTACTGTAACTTGATTCATTGCTCCCAACCTGTAATTCTTAAATATAAAATTAAATAAAGAATTAAATCATTTGGTGTGTGAGTTTTGTTGTTTATAAAAAATATATACTGTATCTGCAGTGGCCAGAAATGCACATTCAGTAATAAATAAAGACAGACTACAGTAGATTAATAGCAAGTTTCTGTCACAGTGCTCTGGACACTGGCTGTCACTTACCGGGTCTGGTGGTGCTGGAGTGCGGGCAGTGAGCAGTTTGTCCCCGGTACCCACTGTCCACTGCTGTCTCTCCCCTGGTGGCTCTGTGTGCAGGCAGATGAGGTTCCCATAGGGACGCGTGCACTGCTCTACTGTAGATTTAAAGAGACAGGCACAGGAAGTAGGTGGTGCTGATTGAGGCAGGTTGGACCCTGACCTATTTAAGGAAGTTCCTGGGATTGCTCCAGTGCCAGAGTATAGGCTACATAACCTTACTCCAGTGTTCCATGTATATCCTCTAAATGTTCCCGACCTTTGGCTTACCTGTGACTCCGATTTTGCCTGAACCTTGGTACTACGTTTCTAGCTGGTTCTGATTTCAGCTATTCCCTGTGATCTGCTTTTCATCTTCTCCCTGGTACCATATTGTCTGTTTGGTCCTGACCTTGCTTGATGACTAAGCTGAATATTCTCTACACTCCTTCAATAGTTTCCCAGCACCTGTATAGGGGAACCCATCCTGGGGGCCGTGGCCTGTGTGTCGGACGCAGCCAAGTCAATACTTTCTTGTGATGGTCCCTGGTGAAAACCGCCTGCACATTAGACTCCACGCCTTAGGTATAGATCACATCAATTCCCTAAATTCGGGTTGCATCCATAATCTACCCGAGAGTTGTGAGAGAATACTCTGGCCCAAAACATGGATGCTGCTGGAAGTCCATCATCATGAGACCTGCTTGAGAACCTTCTTGCTACGGTCAAGAAACAAGAACAAGACCAGGCTCAGATTGCCTCAGTCCCCAGGCTCAGTGCCTCAGTGGAACTGCTCAGCCACCTCCGGTGCAGTTAACCAACCCTCCTACTTGTGACTGTACAAGCTGTGGGCACTACCGGCCCATTACACATACCAAATCCTGTGAAGTATGATGGGGACCCCAAAGTCTGTTGAGGTTTTCTGAACCAATGCTCAATTCAATTTGAGGTCCAAGCAGCAAACAAAGGTGGCTTACATGATCTCACTACTAACTGGTCAGGCATTATCATGGGCTTCACCATTATGGGAAAGGAATGATCCCTTGGTCAATAACAGCGCTGAGTTTTTGAAAGTCTTTCGGAGAGTCTTCGATGAGCCTGGATGAGTATCCTCTGCAGGATCAGCTATTTTACAGCTGAAACAATACAGCCAATCTGCAGGACAGTATGCTGTGCTCTTCTGCACCCTTGCTTCAGAATTAGGGTGGAATAATTAAGAATTGATTGCTCCATTTATGTCTGAACAGATCAAAGATGTACTCACATCCAGGGAATTGCCAACCACATTGGATGATTTAATCTCCTTATGCATCCATGTAGATCTTCGCCACAGGGAGAGAGCAAGAGAGAAGGAATGGTCCCATCACTTCACCTTCAAACTCACTCCATGCCCATGCAGGTTGGGAAGTCTCGCCTTCCTGCAACAGAGAGGGAGAGGAGGTTCATTCTTTCTGGCTGCTCAAAACTTCTGGGAAACAAGAAGGCCTAATTGGTCGAGGGGTGGTCAGATTAGGTACATTTCAACACAAAAAGACTGTATTGTTCCTCAGTTTACCATTGATGTAACTCTGGTCCAAGGAAATTCTTATGAAGTAATTAAAACTTTTTTAGATTCAGGTGCCAATGGTAATTTCATATCGGCAACACAGGTCAAGGAACTATTAATTCCAAGTCTGCCTCTACAAACACCCCTTTGTATCATTGGAGTGGATGGGAATAAACTTCCCACAGCTACCATCTACTCTCGGATGACAGAGATTTCTATGCAAGTAGGGGCGCTCCATCGGGAACAGATTGCATTATATATACTCCCGTCAGCTGAGAATCCGGTGATCCTGGGTCTACCTTGGCTCCACAAGCATGCCCTTGTGCGGACCAGCCCACCCGCCAGCTGGTCCGCACCGCTCACACCTCCAGTGACCGGCTCCACCCCAGACCAGCCCCTCTCCCCCCCTGCTTCCAGGCATGCTCAGCAACTCACTCCTTGCCAGGGGTGTCTCCACCGTCGATCCCCATTTCCACAAGGAACCGTCAGTGATAAGAGCATACTGCACATCCGGCCGCAAGTCCGCCCAGCCAACATCGCCAGTGACCAGCTCATCCCGGTCACACTTTCCATATCCCCCCTTCTCCCTGGCTTTTTTTGAATCAGTATCCCGGGCAGACCACCCCCAGGGGTGGTCCCAGCACACACGCTGCAACCCAGCCTCCCAGCAGCTCAACCATCCACACCTCTGGCTCCGCACCACCAGCAGCATGACCCAGAGCCAATTTCAGCTGCATACTCCGGTCGCTGACCTCCGCAGACTAATTAGAACAGCCGTGCACTTGCAGCACACCAGCAACACGCTGATCCAGCTCACCAACAAACCTGCAGCTTCCAACCTATCTGCAACGGCCAAAACGTCGACCTACATCACCATAACAAAAAACCTACCAGTAGGTAAGTACTGCCAAGACTCACACCAACACGCAGGACGCTGCACAGGTGTTTCAACCCACTCTGCAAATCCCCCACCCCCCGTGACTTCCTAGACTGTCGACCATAGGTCCAGCAGGGGTGACGTGCAAGGTCACTGAACCGCATGGGAAGGAGCCCCCTAAAAGGGTCCACCTACCTCCTCAGTCTCATCACCACTCATCACTGAACCCCACCCACCTGGCCGGGATCTTAACAGAGCAGCATTGTGACTACTCAATAAAAGATTTTGCCCAAAATTACTGTGTCTCGCTGGCCTCATTTTGATCCTATTTCATTCCACTTTTCACATTACTCCAAACTACACTCCATACCCAATCACACCCTCCTCACTCCCAAAACATCACCACCACCAGAAGAAGCATTCTAATTAACACCACTAACAAACACACACAAGTCATCATCATCACCATTACTAGCAGGAAGAGCGTACCTTACCCCCCCTACCCCCATACGTTTTCAGTGCGGGAAAGGTACTCCCACACAAAGGTGCAGCACCCCGAAACCACAACACACCACCCCCTGGTCAACGAGAGCGCAGTTCTACCGTCCATCTTCATATGTTCTATCAGTACCCAGAACTGCAGCACCAACGACCTACAGCAATCTACACAATCACCGACACCCCCAAAACACAATAAGTAACCACATAACCGAACACAACAAAGGGACCATACACAAATCCACACATGGGCATTTTCAACATCAGAGACACATGCGTAGATAGGGCCAAATACCTCTTAAAGGAACTAGACCAACGAGCCACGCTACAAAATAACAGCAACACCTTCTGCCAAACTTACCTTCAAATCGAAAAACTCATGACCAGAGAGTCCAAAGTATGGTGGGATGCACACATACTCCAATGGTACTTCAATAATAATCTCATCCCGAAGGGCCTAGTCATCCAAAAAACACCCACACATAGCCACGACAATCCCACGTTCATGACTGAATGGAACAGTATACTTCATGACTGCTCCAAATCATTGATCAACTTAATCATCAGACATCATAAAATAGACCTAGCCCTCTTAGACAACCAAATAAACATGCTTGACAAAGACCTGGATCCATACAAAGGGGAGGAGGAATTTAAAAACCTCGTGACACTAACATGAACCAATCTAAATAAAACAGAGGAAGCCATAATTGAGAAAAAGATAGCCAAAATCACACGGGATAAACCAGGTAACCACCACCACCCAAACGCTCACAATCTGAACATAGACAAACATCACAACTACAAAACCACCAGTCTCACCACCACAAAGACACACACTTACACCGCACCAACATCACACCACCAACACACAACCAACCATACCACCTCAGGCACCCCGATATAGAAAAAAGTAGACTTAACATACCAGCAATACATGCCAAGATTCACAACACAAAGAACCCATCAAACACACACAACAAAGATAATGACACAAACGACCAGGAACAAGACTCAGACTGCAACACATCATTTAGCATTCATGAAATAGAAGACCCATCCGAGTCGGAACACTACGAACAGCTAGCAAGACAATCGCTTAACCAAGGGTGGGTCAACACACTCAGAGGGAGACCAGACCAAACAGTAACACTAACAGACAACACACAAGAAGCCACCCGACCACCACTGCCACCTCCATGTACACCCATCCACACAGACGAACAATGGTCACAGCATTTTTTAGATCTGGAGGCAGGCAACTGCGCCTGCCTACCACCTACCCTAACACACACCCCAAAAAAGGCCAAAACGCAAGCTAGACCAACGAGATGAGGATGCAGAGGTGGACAAACCACCAAAACCCAAACACTGACCAATCCCACTCCACCCAACAGTACAGGTATCTTCAATCTAAGCAGCTGCACCCTCACACCGAATGACATCTCCGTACTAAACAAAGGACTTAAATTCGCCCCACATAACCCTCTTAACAAATTCGAAGCTTACCTTGATTTAAACAGATTCATCCGGAAACTCACCCTCAAAAAATACTTCATGTCCAACACCATCACAAAAGAACCCATACATAACCAATACAAACACACTACACTCAAACCCCCATCCAGCTTCTTCCCCAGTCACCTAAAAGGCCACCTCATACACACCTTCGAACATCTGGTAACAGAGGACATCAACAAACTCAATACCTCTAACAAACGACACAACCCAAACCTCACCACTAATGAAAAAAGTGCACTGAACAATCTCAAATTGGACAGAAACCTGATAATTAAACCAGCAGACAAGGGGGGGCATAGTACTCCTGGACAAACTCGACTATATCGCAGAATCACACCGCATCCTTCAAGACAGAGACACATATGAGAAACTCAATTCTGACCCGACACTCAAGTTCAACCAAACACTCAAACGCATACTACTGACCAGTTTAGACACAGGCATCCTCAATAAGCAGGAATATAACTTCATCCATAACCCAAACCCGGTCATACCTATATTCTATTATCTCACCAAGATACACAAAAGCACGACACACCCTCCAGTAAACCCATCATTTCCGGCATCAATTCCATCTCATCTAATCTATCACAATTCATCGACCACTATCTTCAACCATACGTCAAATGCCAATGCTCACACTTACAGGACACAACACATACTCAAAATACTCGAGGACACCACCTGGGGGGATGACCACTGGTTAGTCACCAGCGACGTCACATCCCTATACATGATCATCAATCACCAACAGGGTCTTGACAGCATCAAACACCATCTCAATCATGATGACACACAGGAACCAGAACAGATCACATTCATCCTCCAGGGCATTGAATACATTCTCACACACAATTACTTTTGGTTCAATGGGGACTTCCACCTGCAGAGGACTGGCACCGCTATGGGGACCAAGTTCGCACCCAGTTATGCTAACCTGTTCATGAGCAGTTGGGAGGACTCCCACATATGGACGGGACATGACTGGGATGCGAATTTGGTCCTATGGACCAGATACATAGACGACGTCCTCTGCATCTGGAAGGGTCCCCTACACACACTCCTTGACTTCATTCAATACATCAATAACAATGACTGGAACCTCAAATTCACAACCAATTACAGCCAATCCTCCGTCAACTTCTTAGACCTAGAAATATACATTGATAATCACCAGATACAGACCAAGACTTTTCCAAAACCCGTAGACATCAACAGTTACATCCTCTCCAGTAGTGGTCATCACCCATCCAGGCTCAGCAATATCCCCACAGGACAGTTCAAGCGGATCAGACGCAACTGCACAAAACTCACGGACTATCACGAACAAGCCACAACACTTAAACAACAATTCACGGACAAAGCATACAAACCGGACACATTAGAAGCCACACTCACCCGAATAGGACTAGAAGATAGGAAACCACTTCTGGAATACAAACAACAACCACAAAACACAGACAACCATGTTCCCTTCATCACACAATTCAACACCCAGGTGACACAAATAAAAAGAATCATCAACAAACACTGGCACTTACTTAAGGAAGATGCACAACTGACAAGTATCCTACCCAACTGACCCAAAGTCATCTACCGCAAGGCCCCCAACATCCATAACAAACTTGTATCCAACCACATTCCTCCACCCATCCGAACACAAAGCACTCTAGACAACTCCAAACTCACAGGGGGTTTCTTCCACTGCGGCTCATGTACCAACTGCGTCACACTAAAATATAGAAGCACCACACCCACTACAACATTCTCATCCACACAGACAAACACCACGTATAAAATTAAAGAACACATTTCATGCAACACTAACAACGTAATCTACCTCATACAATGCCCATGCAATCAACAATACATAGGCAGGACCACCAGACCACTAAAAACCAGAATTGCCGAACATCTGAGAAACATCACCAAACAGAGAACCATAACATACCCATACACTACAAAGAATATCACCATAGCAGCACACAAGGCACCATTTTCATAGGAATCAAACACATGCAAAAAAACTGGAGAGGCGGAGACCATATCAAAATCCTCTACAAGGAGGAACTTAGATGGATATTCACGCTGAAAACATTAACCCCCAGGGGACTCAACATTGACAATGAAGTCAAATTCGTTATAACAAAGTAATATCCAACCAGCCCACCCACGCTCTCCTCCAGCCCCAACCCCTATCACCTCACCTTTTATCACTCCTGTTAGTCTCTGCACACAACTGCACTGCATCACCATTCAGCAATTCTTTGCACACACCTACACCGCATTACCTTTCAAACACACCATTGGCCCAATATGAATACACGTATCACTCCAGCTAGTCCCTGCACACAACTGAACTGCATCACCATTCATCAAGTACCTGCACACACCTGCACCGCATTACCTTTCAAAAAAAAAAAACACCATTGGCCTAACCTAATTACACTTATCACTCCAGCTACTTCCTGCACACACCTGCACCACATCACCATCCAGCAAGTCCCTGCACACACCTGCACCGCATTACCTTTCAAAAAAAAAAAAAAACACACCATTGGCCTAACCTGATTACACTTATCACTCCAGCTACTTCCTGCACACACCTGCACCGCATAACCATTCAGCAAGTCCCTGCACACACCTGCACTGCATTACCTTTGACAAAAAAAAAAAAACAGCAAGCCCCTACACACACCTGCATCACATTACCTCTCAAACACACCATTGACCTAATATGATTACACGTATCACTCCAACCAGTCCATGCACACGCCTGCACCGCATCATCAATCAGCAAGTTCCTGCACACACCTGCACCGCATTACCTCTCAAACACACCATTGGCCTAATATGGTTACACTTACCACTCCAGCTAGCTCCTGCACACACCTGCACCGCATCACCATTCAGCAAGTCCCTGCACACACCTGCACTATATTACCTATGAAACACACCAGTGGCCTAATCTGATTAAATTCTTCACTCCAGCTAGTTCCCGCACAAACCTGCACCACATCACTATTCAGCAAGTCCCTGCACACACCTGCACCACATTACCTTTCAAACACACCATTGGCCCCATGAGTCACCAGATCACACCCCCACCCCCGGAGGTGACCTACATAATAACCTCAGAAGCATATGTCCTCTCACACCTCCTTGAAGAAAGCACCTGTGCCGAAACGCGTTGGGGACCCTCACATCTAACCCGACACCGATCCAGGCTGACCTCCACTAAAGATCCCCATCCCCACCAGGGACCACCAGTGCAGAAAGCTCTCAGCCCACCCACCTGCTGGTCGGCACCACCCACACCTCCAGTGACCGGCTCCTCCCCGGACCAGCCCCTCTCCCCCCCTGCTTCCAGGCGTGTTCAGCCACTCACTCCTTGCCAGGGGTGTCTCTACCGTTTCCACAAGGGACCGTCAGTGATAAGAGCATCAAGCACATCTGGCCGCAAGTGTGCCCAGCCAACATCGCCAGTGACCAGTTCCATCCCAGTCACACTTTCCACATCCCCCCTCCTCCCTGGCTTTTTTTGAATCAGTATCCCGGGCAGACCACCCCCCAGGGGTGGTCCCAGCACACACGCTGCTACCCAGCCTCCCAGCAGCTCACCCATCCACACCTCTGGCTCCGCACCACCAGCGGCACGAACAAGAGCCAATTTCAGCTGCATACTCCGGTCACTGACCTCCGCAGACCAATCAGAACAGCTGTGCACTTGCAGCACACAAGCAACACGCTGATCCAGCTCACCAACAAACCTGCAGCTTCCAACCTATCTGCAACAGCCACAACGTCGACCTACATCACCATAACAAAACACCTACCGGTAGGTAAGTACTGCCAAGACTCACACCAACACGTGGGACACCGCACAGGTGTTCCAACCCACTCTGCAGATCCCAGCAACCCCCCGAGACTTCCTAGACTGTCGACCATAGGTCCAGCAGGGGTGATGTGCAAGGTCACAGAACCGCACGGGAAGGAGCCCCCCAAAAGGGTCCACCTACCTCCCCAGTCTCATCACCACTCATCACTGAACCCCACCCACCTGCCCGGGATCTTAACAGAGCAGCATTGTGACTACTTAATAAAAAATTACTGTGTCTCGCTTGCCTCATTTTGATACTATTCCATTCCCCTTTTCACATTACTCCAAACTACACTCCATACCCAACCACACCCTCCTCACTCCCAAAACATCACCACCACCAGAAGAAAAATTCTAATTAACACCACTAACAAACACACACAAGTCATCATCATCACCATTACTAGCAGGAAGAGCGCACCTTACCCCCCCCTACCCCCATACGTTTTCAGTGACAGAATTATATTAAGGAGAATCTGGAACATGGTTTCATCAGGGAATCCAAATCCCCCGCTGGGGCTGGCCTGTTTTTCGTTAAAAAGAAGGATGGAGGTTTGCAACCTTGCATTGATTACCGGGGTCTCAATGCAATTATTATCAAAGACCAATTTCCTTTACCTCTGATCTCTAAGCTCTTTGTTCAGATAAAAGGAGCAAAGATTTTCACCAAGCTGGACCTTCATGAGGCTTATAATCTAATCAGGATCCGGTCAGGGGACGAATGGAGCCTTTAATACTCGGGATGACCACTATGAATACCTAATTGTGCCATTTGTTTTGAGCAATGCTCCTGCAGTCTTTCAAAAATATATGAATCATATATATCGGGACCTGTTATACAAGTATGTGTTGGTATACCTGTACGACATCCTGATTTTCTCTGAAGATATAGCGAGTCATCGTCAGCATGTATACAAAGTGTTGTCATGACTTAGGGCTAACAAGCTTTTCTGCAAGCTTGAGAAATGCTCCTTCGAACAGGAAGAATTGACATTTCTTGGATACCTCATTTCAGGGTCTTGCCTTCAGATGGACCCAGAGAAGCTTTCTGCCATTGTCAACTGGCCTTATCCAGTTGGATTAAAAGCCGTTCAATATTTCCTGGGGTTTTGTAATTTCTATCATCAATTCATCAGGAAATATGCAGCTCCCATCACAGCTCTTACCAAGAAGGGCCAGAATACTAAAGCATGGCCTTCTGAGGCATAATAAGCTTCTTTTGCTCTGCTAAAACAGTGTTTCCTGTCAGCACCCATTCTAAGGCAACCAAATTGTGACCAGCCATTTATCCTGGAGGTGGACACCTCTATGGTCGGAGTGGGAGTGGTGCTATACCAAAGAGATGAAGAAGGCAAGTGGTATTCTTGTGGATTCTTCACCCATAAATTCTCAGCTCCAGAGAAGAATTAAGCTGTTGGGGATAAAGAACTACTAGCCATCAAGTTGGCTCTTCAGGAATGGCGGTATTTGTTGGAAGGAGCTAAGTTTCCAGTGACAGTCTATACTGATCATACGAACTTAATGTACCTAAAGACAGCAAATTGTTTGATTTATCATCAGTCCAGGTGGTCATTGTTTTTTGACTGATTTAATTTGGCGATTACCTATCAACAGGGTAATAAAAACATCAAAGCTGATGCTCTGTCCCAGGCATTTAGTACTGCTGAAATGGAGGAAGTAAAGGAAGATAAGCCCATTCTGAACCTTGCTTGCTTTGTAGCTGTAACCAGCAAGGTTAAAATTCTGCAGGGGAAAACATTTATAGTTTCTAAACTTTGCTCCAAATTACTGCTGTGGGCACATTTGTCACATTTCAGAGGGCATACAGGAGTCAAAAAAACCTTGGAGCTATTCTCAGGAGATACTGGTGGCCAACAGTTTGGCAAGATGTTAGGGACTTCATGGCAGCTTGTCATACGTGGGCACAGCACAAAGTTCCATTGCACCCTCCAACTGGTCCTCTGATGCCACTATCAGTACCTAATTGTCCCTGGACTCAATGGTTTTTGTGACAGATCTCCCTTTGTGCCAAGGGTACAACACTATCCTGGTGGTGGTGGATAGTTTCTCCAAGACCGTGAACTTTATTCCTCTAAAGGGTCTACCTTCAGCATCGAATTTGGCAGAGGTGTTTATTAGAAAATTTTCTAGACTGCACAGATTTCCAAAAAGACATTGTTTCTGACCGAGGGTTACAATTTACTTCCAGATTCTGGAGAGCATTATGCAGACGCTTTGGCATTAAGTTGAGCTTCTCCTTGGCCTACCATCCCCAGTGTAATGGCCAGACAAAGCGAATAAACCAGGATTTGGAGAAGTTCATCTGGAAGTATGTTTCAACCAATCAAGATGACTGTGTCTCTCTGTTACCATGTGCTGAATTTGCCCACAATAATTTGTATCTTGAAGCATCGGGACACTCTCCTTTTTTCTTATATATGGCTTGCATCCTATGTTACCAGAGCTACCAGGTCTTCTATAAGCATCGTGTCCAGCTGTGCATGGTACAGTAAGCTGCTTCCTTAAAGTCTGGAAGGAGGTAAAGAAGAATCTGTGCAAGGCCTCTGCAAGGTATAAAATGTTTGCAGATAGGAAAAGGAGGAAGGGTCCAGTGTTGAGGCCTCATGATAAAGTCTGGCTGTCATCCAAAAATATGAGATTGAGAGTTCCTACAATGAAATTTGCTCCCAGATACATTGGCCCCTTCCAGAATCTTCAGGTAATTAGTCCAGTGGCAGTCCATTTGAAACTTCTTAATACACTTAGGATTCCCAATGTATTTCATGTGTCCCTTCTAAAACCCCTGGATCTTAATCTTTTCTAGGCACCTGGCAGTCCTCCTCCTGTGATTTCAGTGGACCAGCAGGAGGAGTATGACGTGAAACAGATCCTGGATTCCAGCATTTCTAGAGGAGCTGTTCAGTTCTTGGTGGACAGGAAAGGGTATGGACCTGAAGAGCGCTGCTGGGTCAAAGCCTCAGATATCCATGCACCCCGTCTTCTTCAGAAGTTCCACTGAAGTTTTCCCAACAAACCATTTGTGAGGTGTTTGGTGCCCACCCTTAGAGGAGGGGGTAATGTCATAGCGCACCGTACACCGGCTGTCACTTATCGGGCCTGCAGCGCTGATGTGCGGGCAGCAGGCAGTTTGTCCCCAGCTCCTGCAGTCCACTGCTATCTCTCCCCCAGTGACTCTGTGTGCAGGCAGACACAGCTCCCATAGGAACGCATGTGCTGCTCTGCTGTAGATTTAAAGGGACAGGTGCAGGGAGTAGGTGGTGCTGGTTGAGGCTGGTTGGACTCTGACCTGTTTAAGGAAGTTCCTGTGATTGCTCCAGTGCCAGAGTATAGGCTCCATTACTTTACTCCAGCATTCCAGTGTATATCCTGTAAATGTTATTGACCTTTGGCTCACCTGTGACTCCGATTTTGCCTGATTCTTGGTACTGCATTGATATCTGGTTCTGACGTCGTCCATTTCCTGTGACCTGCTTTTTCGTATGCTCCCTGGTACCGTATTGTCTGTTTGGTCCTGAACCGGCTTGTCGACTATGCTGAATATTCTCTACACTCCATCCAGAGTTTCCCAGCACCTGTATAGGGGAACCTATCTTGGGGGCTGTGGCCTGTGAGTCAGATGCAGCCAAGTCCATACCTTTCTATTGAGGGTCCCTGGTGAAAACCGCCGGCACATTATACTCTGCACCTCAGGTATAGGTCACATCAATTCCCTAAATACCGGTTGCATCCATAATCTACCCGAGAGTTGTGACAGTTTCTAATAAAAAAAAACTTCCATCCCCCTTTAGTTAACAGTGAGTGCTGTACAATTAGAGGATAATTATAGTACAGTATGTATTTGTAGGCCTCCATTATACAAAAAGTTATACAACTCTGACAGTCGGTTACAGTAGGTAACATACATTAGAGATGTTTGTTTTTTTTAAATAGACCAAAGTAAAACAATCATAACCAAAATAAGATAAATAAACAACTTTAATGGTAATAATAGGACAATGTAATGTGGCAATCAAGCAGTGCAACATAAAGCACAATTACTGTTATTTAACAATACTCTAATGTCTGATTTAAAGTCGTACTATACTGTAGCTTTATGAGTCTATATACAGTAATTTGATTAGTTTTGTCATACTGTAGTTCCATTATTACGAGGCAAATTACTATACAGTAGTCCTATTTTACAGTATCCAGTAGTTTAATCATTTTAACATTTGTGTTCAGTACTCAGACATGAGTGTCTCCAAGAAAGTACCAATGGTGCATATAAAGATGCTCGGGGATGGTAATGTGACTTCTAAAAGTGCTGCATAAGCACAATACAAGTGCACAACTGTGGCACAAGATGCAGCCACATCTATCTCGGACTCACAATCAGGCCCTATGTGTGTATAGGAGTCACATGTGGGAAATAAGTTACAAGATTTATCAAATAAAATATTTTGATGGTTTTATTGGTGCCTTTAATGCCAATTACTATCTTTATATGGAGCATATAACATTAAATCATGACTGTAGTGGGTAAGTTCCAGACTTCCAATGGGAGACTGAGATGTTGCAAACAAGTAAGATTTTATTCCAGACGTGAAAAGTCAGAGCCAGTGTAGGTCTTACACATGGCAAACAACAATTCAGGAACAACAATTCAGCTTACATGAGACAGCAGTTCAAAGGAGCAGAGTATTCACAGCAAAGCCAGGGTTCAGGTTGTCTTAATTGAGGAAAGGGTGTGGTCCCTCCCTGGCTACAAGAGGTTAACCCTTTCTTCAGAATGTAAGAGAGACCCACTTTGCCACATATTTCCCCCATTTAATGGCAAACCTAAATCACCTGCAGCAGAATCTCGACTCTGTAGCCATGTTCGGAACAAAAAAATCTGCTTTCATATGTAGACAGAAAAGGGCTGGACAGTCAGGTACCAACTGAGCAGTCTTGCATTAGTCTTTTTAATTGACTGCAACCATTTTAATGGTGGATGATTAGTAACCACAGTAAAGTAGAACAGAAGTATACTAGCACACTAAGGCAGACGGGAGCAGTGGAAGAAAGCATGCTGCTATATGGGATAGCTTACTCTATCCCTAGGTCATGCACAAAAGAAATAGCTATACTGCACTCAGCTATAGATAAGATGCTTCCTGTTTGTAAATATAGTACCAGTAGCTGTGGTGAAATGGTACTAATGAATAAAGTGTACATATATGATAGAATACCTAATTAAAGAAGAAACCATGTTGGTCTGATGATAATGGTAATGGACAAATATTGACATAAATCATATGACCATAAATCAACAGTATACAGATAAAAAATGGATGGATTTTATTTAAAGAGGTATGCTAAAACAGTGAGAACCAGAAACCTGCACTAGTAAATAGATAGTCAGTGACTAATAAGCCAAAGTCATGGAATCGGGATGGGTATGTATATGAGTATCAGAATCAGTATCTGATCTATATGTTGGGCTGATTGGTTAATGTCCAAAATCAGGTTTCGTGTAAAACTTTTGAATAGATGTACCAACAAAACAGTCAGTGGCAGCGGCGTCCCGCTAATTGTAAATTAACTAAAAATGATGGGATACCCAGGATGGTCTTCTCGGGGCTAAGGAGTATGGTGGGTACAACTGGGGGGAGGTAGTCTCCTGACAGAGCACCTCTCACTAACTAGCATAGGTGTCGGACTATTGCCTGACTGAACAGAAAACGCCGTCACGGTGCATGGAGTGACCGCTACTGTCTGAGGGAGAGATGTCGCGGCAGCACCGCTCACTGAAGCAGTGTGCTGTGTGTCACCTCCCTAGGATGGGGACTTACCTCTACCACCCCAGAGGGCACCACTCCTTCCCCTGCAGGCTCTTGTCTTCTTGATCGGCGCTTCTTGCTTCCTGTGGTGTCCAGGATGGTCACATGACTCATGATATAATGAAGGTTTCTGTCCGGGTGTACTAGCAGTGCTTCAGAGTAATGAAGGATCAGTCTGTGCAGTCTCTAGTATCACTTTATAATACAGCAGAGTCTTGTCATGGGGTAAACCTCCAACGCGTTCAGCCATGCTGGTCTTTTTCAAGCAGCGAGTAATGATTGTTGCTCTTGGTTTAAATAGGGGAGAGTCATCTCATTGATAGGTGTTATGCAAATTAGGAGGTCCTTGATTGGTTAATTTTCCCAAATGCCTAGTGGTCATAGTATGGTCTCATGTGACCACTACAGAAAAAAGAGGGGATTTGTAAATTACATTATAGCTATGTAGATGAGAATAAGATACTGTCATATCAAGACCACCTACGTACAACTTTGTGAGAAAAATAATCATAATAATAATACTGAAAATAATATTAATGAAAATGATAATAAAAATAAAATTTAAATAATAATAATATTAATAATAATAATAATAATAATAATAATAATAGTGGTAATCAATGGCTAAAGATATCCACCATATATAATCCAACATATATTAGCAGTAGGACACATTGCCTACATAAATGTCTAATATAGTGAATTAGTAAGTGGCTATTATGTAAATGCCACCAAAATTACATAAGTAATATATGTGTGTCTCGATCAAATTGGTCAATAGTTAACCTGTTACATATTGGGGATGGGTGAACTGAAAAAAAAATTCATTGGCAGCATTATGTTCTAAATCATACCGAGATATGCATACCTGAAAATGTTCCTACAAAACATGTTAATAGTAAATATCAGTGAGCTAATGATTATTCTAGCAACATGTCAGTCTGTACATATAATGGAACATACCTGTACTCTGTCGACATAAGCAGAGGTGCATATTGTATCTGGTGACAGATGGATCTATGACTCATAAAAAACTTCCATGTAGTTGATGTCAAACATCTCTTGGTTTTCTGCACTCTCAATCTTATTCCTTTAACTATTCTTTTTGCATATGATAGATTTAATCTCATTGTCAAGGATATGACCTCGGGGTACAAATGTTTTCAGTTTGTACATCCATTTGAGTTCTTTAGTGTTTATCATGAGGTTGAAGTCACCACCTCTCCAGTTATGTGTGAGTTCTTCCAAGCCTACAAATTTAAGTGATTTGGGATCACTATTGTGATGAGTTAAGAAGTGATTAGACAGGTTATGTTCCTCAACTTCTCTCTTAATATTTCTTATGTGTTCTCTAATCCAGATCTTAAGGGATCTAGTGGTCTTCCCTATATATTGTTTTTTGCAATCACACTCTAGCATGTAGATGACACCTTTGGTATTGCATGTGATCCTACTTTTTACGGGGTATTCTTTTCCTGTCGTACATGATATAATCGTTATGGTGGGCTTCGTCATTCTATAGCCATAGTTTTGACAGGCCAAGCATGTACCACAGTGGTAAAAGCCATGTTTACTAGTTCCATTGCTTTATGTCGTTTGCCTTAATCTTTTGGGTAGAATGTGATTACGCACTATTTTCTGTCTCAGATCAGGTGCCTTGTAAATTAATTTGGGATTATGCGTTAGCATGTCATCACCCATTAGGATCTGTCAATGTTTGTTGAGGATCTGTTTAACTTCTTTGGCTTGTTTTGAATATTGTGTAATAAAAAGAACTTCCTCTTTCAGTTTATCATGTCTTGTTTTGGTTTGTTAATATACAAGTAAATCTTCCCTTTTATAGTTCTCTACTTCATCAAATGCCTGTTGTACCATATCTTTATTGTAATTTTTTTCAAGAAGTCGTATTGATATTTGTTGGCCATGTGTCCTGTAATAACTTAACCTGGAACAATTTCTTCTAAGTCTGAGAAATTGTCATTTTGGAATAGTGTTAAGCCAATTGGTATGGTGCCAACTGGTCGCCAAGATGAAACTATTGACATCTACTTCTTTTCTAAAGGTGTTGGTATGTATCTTCCCTTTCTCAATGAATATATTTAGGTCTAGAAACTCTACCTTATTCTTACTGTAAATAGCTGTGAATATTAATTGGTTGTCATTATTATTTAAAGTGGTCAGGAAATCTTTAAGTGTTTCTTCATCCCCCCGCCAGATAAAGAAAACATCATCTTTATACCTCTTCCAGAGTATGAGGTTTGTCCCAAGGTGCGCCACCCAGATGTGGTGGTCCTCCCAACAACTTATGAAGAGGTTGGCGTAGCTCCGGGCAAACCTCCTACCCATTGCTGTGCCAGAGGTTTGTAGATAAATGTAGTCATTAAACTAAACATAATTGTGATTTAGTATGAATAAAATACTATCAATAATGAAATCCCATTGAGTGTCAGTCAAAAGATCATCTTTGTCTAGATGGTATTTGATGCTGGTAACTCCCTGGGTGTGGTCTATGACCGAATATAGATATGTAATATCGGTAGTGACCAACCAAAAATTGTCCTCCCATTGGATTTCATTCAAGATATTGAGAATTTGGGTAGTGTCTTTGAGGTATGCAGTTTGTTTCTGGACATACGGTTGCAATATGGTGTCTACATACTCAGACAGATTAGATGTTAGAGATCCTATCCCTGATACTATGGATCTACCTGTTGGTCTGGTTTTGTTCTTATGCACCTTAGGTAAATAATAGACACTGGAATCACTGGATGCTTTGTTTCAATGAATTGGTGCTCATGATTTGTCAGTACTCCTATCTGGATACCCATCATTAGATGAATGTTCAGTTCTTTAGTAAATTGTTGTGTGGGGTCATTGATAAGGATTCTATATGTTGTAGTGTCATCTAACAGTCTCTATGCCTCTGCTACATAATCTGATTTATTTAGAATAGCAATACCCCCCCCCTTTGTCAGCAGGCTTTATAATAATTGAGTGATATTCCTGTAATTCTCATAATGTTGTCCTTTCTTTACTTGTCAAGTTGTTTTGATTGTTGTGGATTTGTATGTTCTCTATGTCTTTCTCGACCAATTTCGTGAAAGTCTCTACATATGTCCACTTCAAGTGGCTGGGGTAAAATGTAGAGTATGATCTTATGTCTGTAAGTTGTGTGGTATTGGCTGTGTTTATGTTCCTAACTTCTACTGGAGTTACTGATGCAAAATATTTCTTCAAAGCAAGATTTCGGGTGAATTTATGTACATAGGTTTGGAACTTGTATATATTGTTTACTGGAGCAAACTTCAGATCTTTGTCTAAAAGTTTGAGATGTTCATCAGACAGAGTTGTGTCACTCAAATTGAATAAGCCGCATCCTGGTGTGGTGGGTTTTGTGAGTTTTCAGTCTTGCCTTTTTCTCCCCCCAATATGGTCCCTTCTTGTGTGTCTAATTTTCTTTTCCCCGGTTTGTGATTTGTGCTGTATGGCACTAGTGGTGTTTTGTAGAGGGACTCCTCTAAAACAACTGGTGGTTGGGAGACACATTCTTCAAAATGTATTACTTCAGGTGTTATGTTGGAAATAGGTGGCTCTCTGTTAGATGTTTCAAGTTTTTCTAGGTTGTTTGTGTTCCAACCTCTACCATATGAAATCCTAGCTAAATCCTCATAATGGGGATCATCTTCTATCTCATGGATTATGAAGGATGTTTCTGTTATGGAGCTACATGTAGATAACTCTGTTAACTGTTCAAAGTCTTGCTTGGATTGTGAGTACTTTGTTTGTTGTTGTGATATACTATTTATATATATATTTTGAAGTCTTGACATATACTGTTGGTACGTCAAGTTAAATCTTTGTTAAATACAGTTGGTGTTCTGAGATTGGTTGCTTTTGAGGGGCTGAGATATCTGTTATGTAAATCCTTACTGGTTGTTTTTGTTTTTGTGTATTTTAATGTCTTGTGTGAATGTTTCTTGACCCCAAATTTATCTCTAAAGGTGCATACACACACAATGATTTTTTGAACGATTATCGTTAAAAGATATCATTTAATGATAATCGTTTGAAAAAATCATTCACTTTCTGAGTTAAACAATGAACGATTATTGTTCATGCACGTTCACGTTTGTAGTTTGTAGTTCAGTCAGACTTGTCAACTCAATGATTTTCATTAAGTTAATATGCAAAAATCGTTTGTAGTTCATAAAAATCGTTCATTACATTTAAAAATGAACATAGTAAATGAACAACTTTAGTAAACGATTTTAGTTCATTTTTTCAAGGTATAAAATCGTTTACTAAAATTGTTCATTAACTAAATCGTTGTGTGTGTATGCACCTTAAGTATATTTTTTTATTTCACTCAGTTTGCTTTCTCCTGTTATAACTCTGTTTAATGTGAGGTTACATAGGGTAATAAACTATTTATCTTCTTTGTAGGGATCTAGTGACTTATCTAGAGAGTTTATTTCATTGTCCAGAACCTGGCGTTGTTTCGTATGATTGTCTATAAGTAATTGAATATGTTTGTAGGAGCAATCTGCTAGAGTTATTCCAATCTTCCATAAACTCTAAAATCCCCTTGGTTGTGAGTGGGTATTTGTTTAATGTGTAGCCCTTTCGGGATAATTTTGTTACTCAGATACTATCTAAGGGTTTGGGTATCCCACCATAATCTTGTCTCTCTAGTGATCAATTTCTCTAATTGTAAAAATGTATTGTAAAACATATCCCCGTGATTTATAGATGGTGGCTTGTTGTTCAAATCTGCAAATGCAGTATGGGCCCTATAATGTCTGTTTAACCATATGTCTAAAAGTCCCATCTAAAGTCTCTTGCTGCTAGTAAGTGTCAGTAGGTAACTTGTAGAGTAGAACAGAAGTATACTAGTGCACTAAGATGGATGGGGGCAGTGGAAGAAAGCGAGTTGCCATATGGGATAGCTGACTCTATCCCTAGGTCATGCACAAAAGAAATAGCTATACTGCACTCAGCTATAGATAAGATGTTTATTGTTTACGAATATATATATAGTGGTGGCAATAGTATATAGTAGAGATACACATAGGTAGTACCAGTAGCTGTGGTGAAATGGTACTAATGAATAAAGTGTACATATATGATAGAATATCTTATTAAAGAAGAAACCATGTTGGTCTGATGATAAAGGTAAAGGACAAATATTGACATAAATCATATGACCACAAATCAACAGTATACAGGTAAAAAATGGATGGATTTTATTTAAAGAGGTATGCTAAAACAGTGAGAACCAGAAAACCTGCACTAGTAAATGGATAGTCAGTGACTAATAAGCCAAAGTCATGGAATCGGGATGGGTATGTATATGAGTATCAGAATCAGTATCTGATCTATTTGTTGGGCTGATCGGTTAATGTCCAAAATAAGGTATTGTGTAAAAATGTTGAATAGAACCAGAACCTGCTTTTTGAAAGGGCCGGGACCATCAACTGTCATATCACCTCTCCCATTTGTTTGTGCTTGTCTAGACAATATAAAACCTTTCTAAGCAACACAGAATGGGAAAATATTCCTCTTTTGCATGTGACAACAGGATATTATTCCCTAGAACCTATTCAAAGGCCATTTTAAAGCAGAATCTTCCCAATGGGCCTTTTTTTAAATCTGGCTAAGGTGCAAAAGGAAGCATTTAAACCTCTTCATTAATTCTACTTAAGTTAACCTCAGCATTATTCCCCCTACCACAAAAATTAGGCTGGCTGCTAGACACAGAAAAGGCAATATACTGCGCCTAAATACCCCAGTCAGAACATGAATTGAAACACAAGAAAAAAATTAATAGATTTTATTACCCACACTAATGGTCAGAAAAAGTACATACATTTACATGGACATAAATACAAATATATACACAACCTAAAAGAATATGTTTATCATAATGATAACAATCATGCTAGTATTAGTAAAAATAAAAAATATATAAAAAATATTGCAGAGTGTTGATCAGACTCTGGGCCTGATTCAGACCTGCTCAGAAGATGCGGCCACTTGATGCCAAAAAGTTTGCTAAGTATGCAAATTCCACGCTGGCACTGCATGCCGTAATGATGACCTCTATGTCTTAATGAGCTATGGCAGTGAGCGCTTGCTGGTGTATAAAGAAGCCCCCATCCCCATCACAGAACCCGTCATCTCCAGGAAGAGTAGGATTAATCGGTAACATCAAGAGCCATTGTAGCTGCTCGCAGACCCAACCCAGCCGCAAGCACTGCGATCAGTGCTTGCAGAAACACATTCAGGTGACGTGTACAATGATGCTACTTTGCTAATTATGCACATTCTTTAAATGGCGTTTTGGTGGCCTGACACGCCTGCATACGCAGCATCACTCCCCTGTTCACATGCACCTTCCCCTGTTACCACCCACAAACAGCACTATCTGTCACTCAAAGTACTGTAGCGCTCAGTCTAAGGGCCTGATTCAGAGCCGAATGCTCTGAACAGAGCGCTCGCTCTGAATCAGGGCCCTCCTCCCTAAAAATGGAGTGGCCTCATGGACGCTCGCATAGCTGTGGGTTACCACCCACAGCTATAGCGAGCGTCCATGATGATGGTCACGATGGTCAAGACCATCACGACCATCGGGCTTGCAACGAGACCCTGCGGTATGGTCTTGGTGACCGCAAGCCCTGGAATGATTTTGGCTCTATTGGAGCCCAAATCACTCCCACTGACATCACTAGTGATGTCAGAGGGGTCGGACCCAGACGGTAGGTGTTCCCATGGGAACGCCTCTGTCTAGCAGCCACGCCCCTGGCACGCCCACCAAAGGGGGCATGCTGTCACTCACCATCGACAGCACTCCCCCTTTGGTCCGAGACCCGGAGCGACGACTTCCTCGTCGCTCTGCGGGTCTCGTGCATGCACACGATGGAGCTCCCTCCGTCATGTGCATGCGCACTTCAGCACCATCGACCTGCTTGCGAGCGAACAGTGCTCCCGAGTGGGTCAGAATCAGGCCCTGAGTTCAACAAGTGCACAATATCCGATTGCAATGACTGGATTGCGCACGCGCACTGCGAATTATACGCACGCACAGATGGGAAAAAATTGCTCAGAGCGAGCGCTCGCGGCTTAGTGAACGGCAGTGAATCAGGCCCTCTATGTATAGAAACCATTTATTACTTTCCCAAACAGGAAAAAATCCCCAATCAGTGATCTCCAGTGTAAAACACAAAATTACAATTTAAAGCAGCTTATTTGTTCCATTGTGCACTGATGCATCAAATGCGATATATATTATGTATTGGAAAAAAATAGTCTCATGTTTCCAATAAAATTATTGCACTTTGTATCCAAAATAAGATCCTCACTTGTCGCAAGTGGTATGACAAGTATACGACAGTCCACCTCAAAGCATTAATATAATCATTGCCAACTTGATTTCAACATTAAGGCACCTATTTCCCAGCACCCCAGCTTGGAAATGTAAGTCTGGTGTATTACTGAGAGTTTTACTACTTGCCATCCCCTCTCATCTGCGGCCTCAGGCAGCGTTGGTAGAATGTAATACCTGCACTTGAAGAGAGTCCTGTACCTCAGTGGGATAACACTCCCACATTAGTAATGCTTGGTTGACCAGAATTATCAGACACACTGACAAGAGCAGAAACTTCAGCATTTACATTACGAGCAGTAGTGTTAAGGGAAAAGACCTTTTATCCCAGTAAAACAGCACAAGCTAGCAAGTCTATATGATCAATTCTCCTTTGTTTCTTAAATTTAGAAGCCTTTACCTGAGACAGAAACAAATCCAGGGAGAAGGGAAATATCTATCCAATGGTTGATGAAGGCACCTGTTCCTCCAGCAAAGCAAGAACCAACAAATGAGGCCAGTCACAACTTATTAGCACAGGGCCTGTAACCATGGACACATACCAATATTTAGTTTAGCAGTCTTTCCCCTGATTATCAAAGTACCCATGGTGACGGTAAAGACCCAAACATCTTCTTGAACACAACACTTGTGGACTAGTTTGTCGGGTAACAACAACTCTGGAGACAACAAACCCCTTTGTATCATCATAGCAGCAGAGCTAGAGTTCACCAAAAGCTCAACCAGTCTATTCCTAACTAGACGGAGGAGGGCTGGTTTCTACAGCTTTAAAGACACTGGAAAACAGCACTCCATCTTTTGACACCCAATTTTTGATGCCCATCTTGGCCACACAAGGAACAAATTTGAGCTGGAGCTATTGGGGAAAACATCAACTCTAGACCTCCAACTTCCAGAAAATGAGTGGCCATCACCTTTCCCATAGAATGACTTCTGGGCCAAAAACATTCTTTATGTAAAGAGAAGCCATCGTCTGCATGGGGTACTGGTGCCTATATGAATCCATATGTGGGGACACCTTGCCCCGAGACACTGGCCACTGTGGAGCCAGACAGGTAGACTTGGGTGTAATTAAGTAAGAAAGGTACTCAATACCTTCATGTATCAGCAAGGCAAATTTTCCACTAACCAGACAGCGGAATCCAAATTCTTGACTTGATGCATCTTGATCCAGAGTGAAACTTTGGCAGGAACATGTGCAATAAATTATTCCAAAATGACCAAATCTACCAGACTGTCAGAATTATGTTGGTCCGGCTGCAGCCATTTAACTGCAAGGTCAGACAGATTCTGGGACAGAATGCATGGCCTTCCATCAGGATTATAGGACACTTACCTGAATTTCTGACATTACCCTTCTGGATAGTGGCCAAACCAATCTGCTATGGCAGCTTTCACTCAGTCATATATTTTTGCATCTTCCAGGGAGAGGACAGCATATGCAGTTTGGGCCTCCCCATTTGCAGGGGGTCAATATGTACAGAACAGGAATCTTTGGGTCATGCTTGCAAGGTAGAAACCCTTTCAGTTGGTAAGAAAAACCTTCACAATATCTGAGGCCTGCATTTTGGGGGGTACTGGAGCAGTTACTACTGCCTGCTTCTGTTAAAAGAAGTCCAACATCTATTGCAAAATGGCTTCCATGGTGGTCTGTTTAGGATCCCTGGCATAGGACCCACTTTATCCCACTTCTGACACCACAAGATGTTTCAAATAAGCAAGATTTTTGTTCCAGACTTTAAAAGGCAGAGCCAATGTAATGGCATCTTATGAAATGCAAACAACAGTTCAGTAACAACAATTCAGCTTACATGAGACAGCAGTTCTCATGTAAGTGATCAGAGAATTCACAGCAAAAGCCCAGGTTCAGGTTGTCCAGCATAGAGAGGACTGCCAAAGTTGTGACTTCTCTCTTGCATTCTCCTGACTAATTCATCTAACCAGGTTTGTATACCTTATCTGGTCTTAATTGAGGTAAGGTTGCATTTTCTCACTGGTTACAGGAAGTTAACCCTTTCCTCAAAATGTTGGAGATACCCACTCTGCCACAATGACCTTAATTATTTTTATCGTGGTGTACTTTCTGTTTCCTGTCCAGTGTCAGTTGCCTCTTTTTCTGGGTCAGGCACTGTACAAAGTATCTTACTGATAACATGGCATGGCTGCAGTTTATCCTTAGAAAGCTTGGGGCATAATTTTGAAGCTCTGGAAAATAAAAAAAATGGAAAGTGATAAACTAATAGCTTAACCTATCAGCTCCCAACTATCATTTTTCAAAGACAGCCTGTAACATGACAGTTAGGAGCAGAGCGGCTGGTCATTTATCTCTCTCCACTTTATCACGTTCCAGAGCTTCATACATTAGCTCCCTTGTGTCCTGTTTGTAAAATATACATGGTCTGTCAATGAACCTTTTCGGCAGTAACACATTTTTTTTACCTGATGAAAAAAAAGAACAGAAAAAGAGCTGAACAGATGTCAATGACAGTAAAGTGAGAAGTAATAAAAAGAATATGCATTAAAAATAATATTTTGTTTGCTTATGTTTTTAATTATTTTCTGTTTACAAATTGATTTTAAGGTTAACTTACAGAACATTACCTTGCACAATATTAAAAATTGTAGTTAAGAATGTCATTTTAATAAAGTAACAAAAAAAATGTAGTCAAAGGAAAAAATAACCATTTGCCCATTGTCCATTGTATACAGATTTATTTAGTTGTAGCTAAACCCTTCACAAAATAAAAACTGTCTTGTAACATTTGGAAAGATTAATTGGAAAGGATAAATTTATATTCTCTGACACTAGAAACAGGGTTTTGCGCTAATTGATAATATATTTCTGAAATATATGAAAATATAAAAGTATAATAGGTATAACCATCGATATTCAGCTTTGAAAAGTACAATTCAGTACATATAAGTGCAAATTTAGAGTCCGCATAAGAGCCTCACCACATCCAACCGAAAATGGACACCAGAGTCCACTGTTATGTTCACAGGTCTCTGGACCTGTTGCAGAGTGCACCGTCTCGTACTGATAAGAACAGTGTGTGTGCAGTGGTGGCTGGGTGTCCCAATAATTTCATGGGGTAGTCAAGTCAGCATGTGATGGCCCCAAATGATGGTGTACCAGGGTGTTTTGTCTCCTTAAATTGTGGACCTCCGATTAGTCCATGTATATATTCTAATTGAAACAAATGATAGTAACAATCAAAGGTCACTTTTCAAATGGAAGATCCAGTGTTAGTACAAGTCCTCTGACCGGTTTCCCTCCCCTGCTGGAAAATGTATTATATAATATACTCTTTGATATAGCTTCCAGCAGGGGAGCGAAACCGGTGTATTGTTGTGGGTGTTGTGATGTATCTTTATTGTTATATTATTGTTACTTTTATTCAAAATACATATAAAAACACTGTATGATATGATAATTAAAATGGTGTCTTGATCTTTGTGTGGGTTCTACCATAACCCTATTATACTTTTATATTTTCATATCTTTCAGAGATATATTATCAATTAGGGCAAAACCCATCTCTGTTTGTAGAATTTAGTGACCATTTTGTGGCCACAGTATTTGAGCTCACACAAGCCCGTAAATTGTTTTGATGCTTTTTTTAGACGTAGTGATATATATTTTTAATTCTTTATTAGCGCATACTTAGTGTTTTTTTTGTCCTACAGTATTTTCTGTGATACTCTAGAACTCCATCTCTTCTGACACATAAATCATATTGGAGATTTGCTCCACTTGTACACAGAAAGAAATATGATCTCAAACAAAGTAACCTCACATTAAGGAAATTAGATGCTGGACTCATTTGCGTTTCCCAAAGGCTGATCATGAAATGTTCCCAGCATCACACTGTCCCAAATCATAAGAAAAACAGCTTTCACCTAAGGATCAATAAGAGAACACAATATCCTGCTCCTCAAAATGATATCAGCATTATGGATCTTTGTTTTAGTCACTGTTTTTATCACTTTAATCTCTGGAACCATTTTAAACTCTTCCATTATCTACATATATCTCAGAAGCTGGGGAAGACAGAATGTTGGTGCTGGTGAGAGTGATATAGTCGGATTTACCATGGCTGCAACCAATGTCCTCCTCCAGTGCTTAATGACATGTGGTGGAATTATATATTATTCAGGATTATTCTTACAGATCTCCGAAGATGTATACTTACCATTTCTAATTATTTTTCAGACCTTAATTGATGCTTGTTTCTGGAATACATCCTGGCTTTCAATCTCCTACTGCTTTAAACTGGTCAATCTTCCTCACAGACTCTTATCTTGGCTAAAGTCCAAGTTCCCATCTGCTGTTACTCCACTACTCATTGGATTCACATTGGGATCATTTGTCATTAATATCCCAATTCAATGGACAACGATTGTAATAGTTCCAGCAAAAGGGACACATAATTCCACTATAAGTAACTTTAGGTATCACATGAATGTTTCTTACAAAATTTTTAAGACCATTTTTGGTTCTTGTCTGCCTTTTATTATAACGTTTATCTGCATTGTGCTCAGTGTGACGTCACTCCTCAAACATGTCTGGAGGATTATGAAGAACACATCTCACATTAAATATTCTCAACTTGAAGTCCATATGCGGGCAGCCAGGACAATGATTCTACGGGTGTTCCTGGACTTGGTCTTCTGCATTTTGAATTCCAATGTATTATTTTCCTCCTCCAAGGAAGAAGTTGTTTTGGAAATGTTAAGCTGGATATTTGTCATATTATATCCTACCCTGCAATCTGTGATTCTAATTATTGGCAACCCCAAATTTAAGAGACAGCTGTTTGGCTAAAGAGACACTTACTTATTATTTACAAATAATTAAGATAGCAATTAATGTCTGTCATTACTATTTTAGTAGAAGTACCGTAAATGTAGAGATGTGCATGGGCCCCTGTGTTTTGGTTAAACCACTCTCAAGTGTTTTGGTTTGGATTCTGTTTTGGTTTTGGATTGCCTTCAAATTGATAAAAACAGCTAAAATCATGTCATTTGGGCTTGTTTACATGCAATCCAAAAACAAGATATGCTTTTTAAATCTGAGTTCTGAACTTATAGCTTACAGCCGGGAATCGGTTCTACTCGGATCCCCTAAATTTGAATTTTTTTTCTTTTTAGGAAAACCAAACAACAGATTTCTATGTGTAGATGTATTTTATTTTTTTAATAAAGGGAGCCAGTACAGGTTTTGGCAGAGGGGAGCAGCAGAAATATAAGATATATAAGATACTTGAAAACACTGCAATCCATGATTCTAATAATTGCCAACTCCAATTTAAAGAGTCAGCTTTGTGGCTACAAATAAAAGTGCTCATTATTTACACACAAATAAGCAAACAATTAATGGCTGCCATTAATACATCTGTAGATATAGTTTCTTTTTTGAATAATGTGATGCAATTACTGAAGAATTATTGAAATTTGAGCATCAACAGTCCATTAATTAAGGAATAAATATGTAGACTAGACAAAAAACCCTCATATGATGCATGCTATATTCAAAATAAAATGCTCTTCCTATTTTGTAACTATTGTGACAGTTACTTTTGGATTATACACATGGATATAATATTGTTATGACAATCATTGGTGATTTTTTCAACAATAAAGTATGCTGCCTAATATAAAACCAGTGTATTTGTTGGAATTTAAGCTTGTACTTTAACATTTTATTTGATGCACTTGAGTAGGGCAACATTCTACTGTATGATTCATTTATTTAATTGTATAAAAATTTTGTGTGTGTTTCTCTGGTACCGGATATGACATATTTTCTTTAAAAATAATAGGTGAAATTAGTTAGTCAAAAAATCTGTGAGCACTTATAAAAGTTTTGTGGGCCCTAGTAGATCTAATTTCTTACACATATGATAATGAGAAATATCAACCAATTGGTTATTAAAATAAATACATTGTATTGAATCAAATGAAAGAAGCACAGATATTTGTGGTGTTGATTCCTTCGCTCTCAGAAACCAATGGTGTACAAAGATATACAGCAGGTTATATTTTAAGATAAGATATTAGTCTCACTCACAATATAACTGAATAAATATATTACAATACAAAGCAACTACTCTGTATTAAAAGCCTGGAGTTTTAAAGTGAAAGACCAAACACCCCAGACAAATGTGATTCTATCAGTATCTCAGAAACTGGAAAAGACAAAATGCTGGTGCTGGTGAAAGTAATTTAATCCTATTTACCATGGCTTCAACCAAAGTTCTCCTCCAATTCCTCCATACTACCCATAGGGTATACTGGCATTTGTAGTACACCCTGGCACAGGGTGTACTACAAATGCCAGTATGCCCTGACATCCATGTCTTGCATGAATCTATAGACCACCTCTTAAGTAAAAATATTTAACAAAACAAAAACTTTCAAAAACAATCTGATTTTACTCATTTATTGCTTATCTAATTATTAATTTGAAATTTTACCTTGCTCCATGAGGTACCGAAATGGCAGCTTCTTTGTCTGTATTTGGTGACAGTGTGGCTTGATTCTGACTGGTCAGAGTGAAAGGAAAAAAAAATCGCTGATATAACACCTCGTAGGTGAGGTAAAATCTGAGTGATCTTAAACACATCCCCAAAAATGTAAATATCCCCTAGATGTAACAAGGAGAGACTGGACATGATATTTCTGATATCTGCCGATGTCTCTCCATTTCTGACAGCAAAAGCAGCACCCATAGGTTTCTAAGGTGGCCGATAAACAGTCTGATTTATCAAACTTTGCCCCAGCAGCTAACACCATCTGAAGATGGTGTTCGCCCGTAGTTTTCACAGTGCAGCCGAACCTGATGCTCGCTTACTGGGTCCAGAGGCTCTGGGGTTCAGGCATGTTAAGGACAGTGGACAGGATATCCTCTGCACCCACTGTCAGCTGCTCTCTCTCCTCCAGCCGCTCTGTGTGCAGGTGGCCACGGATCCCATAGGTACACATGCTCCACTCTGTTTAAGATTTAAAGAGAAAGATGCAGGATTAAGGAACAGCTGATTTTGGCTGTTTTGAACCTTGACCTATTTAAGGAAGTTCCTGGGAGCACTACAGTGCCAGAGAATAGGCTCCATTACCTTATTGCAAGAGCATCTGACAGTGGGAGCTAAGGATCTCCAACCCACTGTCCTTCGCCTGCCTGGACCCCAGTGCCACTGGACCTGGAAAGCGAAAATCGGGTTTGGCTACAGTGTGACATTAATCCCCTTTCTAGGGGTGGGCACCAAACACCCCACAAATAGCTTGCCAGGGAACTTCTGATGAAATTTTCAAATGAGTCTAGGTGTATTTATATCAAAAAGTCTTAACCCGACAATGTTCTTCCAGACCATATCTCTTCCATTCCACCAGGAACTAAACTGTACCCAATACATTCTGGAGTCCAATATCTATTTAACCTCATATTCCTCTTGGTGATCCACTGGAATTCAAGAAGGGCATTTGCAATATCTCAAATATCAATTGAACACTATTGGTTTGAGGAGAGATATATGAAACATGTTGGAAATCCTGAGAGTACCAGCAAGTTTTAAGTGAACAGCTACTGGATTGATTACCTGAATGATCTGGAAGGGACTAATTATTCTGGGAGCAAAATTTATGGTGGGAACTATTAATCACAAGTTTTTAATGGATACCCAGACTTTATCACTGGGGTTCAACATAGGAACCATCCTTCTCTTCATGTCTGCCACATATTTTTATCTGGAATAAATTGTACATAATTTCTTCTTTACCTCCATCCAAATCTTGAGGAACCGACTCACTTTGCCATGGACAGCTGGAAGAGATCCTTTTTGAAGAGCTGGCAATTCTGGAATTACAGGATGAAGCCCATACTGATTAAAAAATGAAGAGTACCCCGTTGCCTCATGGTACAAATTATTGTGAGCAAATTCAGCCCATGGCAACAGGGAAACCCAATCATCTTGATTGGCTGAGACATACATCAGAATGCATTTCTCTAGACCTTGAATTACACACTCTGTCTGGCCATTACCCTGAGGATGGTATGCAGATGAAAAACTCAGGTTGATATCAAAGCATTTGCATAATGCCCTCCAGAACCTGGAAGTAAATTGCACCCCACAATCTTAATTAATGTCCTTGGGAAACCCATGTAGTTTAAAGATTTATTTAATAAATACATTAGCCAATTTCGGAGCTGATAGTAAACGTTTTAATGGGACAAAGTGAGCAACCATGGATAACCTGTCCAGATTGTATTGAAACCCTTACAGGATTGTAGGTCAGTTACAAAGTCAATGGATATATGAGACCAAGGATGATCAGGTACCAAAAGTGGTAATAAAGAACCCAAGTGAAGTTTTTTGGGCTGTGTAAATTGTCACTGGAAATTTTGTCCCCTCCAGCAGATACTTCCACTCTTGCAAAACCAGCTTAATGGCTAGTAACTCCTTATCTGTATTCACATAGTTATTCTCCAGTGCTGAAAAGTTATGGGAAAAAGAAATCACAAGAGGACCATTAACCCCCTTCATCCTTCTGGGACAAAACCACCCCAACCCCAACTGTAGAGGTATCTACCTCTAGGAAGAAAGGTTGATAACAACTGGGTTGACTCAAAATGGAAGCTGAAATGAAACACTGCTTTAATTTGACAAATGCTTCCTCGACATCCTGAGGCCAAACCCTGGTATGCTGTCCCTTCTTGGTGAGTGCAGTGATAGGAGCTGCAATAGATGAATAGTCTCTGATAAATTAATGATATAATTTGCAGAAACCAAGAAAACTTTGTATCGCATTTAGCCCCGTCAAACGAGGCCAACTGACGATGGCTGAAATTTTCTCTGGATCCATCTGAAGACTCAAACCCGAAATTAAGTAACCAAGAAACTTTAACTGTATTTGGTAAAAGGAGCATTCCTCTAATTTGCAGTAGAGCTGATTAGCTCTAAATCGGGGTAAGACCTCACAGATGTGCAAGCGATGACTTGCCAAATCTTTTGAAAATATCAAAATATCATCAAGTTATACTACTGCATACTGGTACAATAGATCTTGAAAGATGTGGTTCATGAATTTCTGAAAAACAGAAAGTGCATTGCTTAAACCAAAAGGCATGACCAAATACATAGTGCCCCTCTCGAGTATTAAAGGCAGTTTTCCATTCGTCTCCTACTCGGATTCTAATCATATTGTAGGCCCTGAGAAGATTTAGTTTCATAAAAATCTCACACCCTTTATTCAATCAAAGAGCTCAGATATTAGTGGGAGGGGATACTGATCCTTGATTGTAATGGCGTTCAAACCTTGGTAATCGATGTGTGGTCTCAAGCCTCCATCTTTTTTCTATACAAAGAATAGAGCAGCACCTGCGGGTGACTTGGATGCTTTGATAAACCCATGCTCTAGAGTCTCCTTGACATAGTCAGTTACTACCTGGGTCTCTGGAAGAGACAGAGGAAACACTCTTCCATGGGGTGGCACCTTCCCTGGTAATACTTATAAGGTTCAATACCACTCCCAATGAGCTGGAAGTATCTCCACAGCCTTCTTGCTTAATACATCCCTGAAGGACTGATATGGAGTAGGTAGAGGATCACTTGAAATGATGGACATACTCTGCATGACCCGATATGGAGGTCTACCCCAATGACGCAGAGTGGACTTTATAAAGGCTAGCTATGGATCCCTAACTCCTGGATCTTTTTAGTAGTAATAAAATTTATATTGGCTCCTGAATCCAAACAGGCCTCAAGAGACTCGGTAGGTTTTTCTAACAGCAGGATCACATCGATCGCAAACTGTGATAAAACTTTTTTGTTTGGGGTGCGAAGCACACCTAAGCTGATTGGCTTGTTTGTGACTATGATTATGTATGATCCCTGGTACTGCACTGATTATGTGATTTTGATCTTGGCTATCCTCTGTGACCTGCATACATTTGTTTCTTGGTACCATCCTGTCTGTTTGGTTCTGACCCAGCATGTTGACTACGTTGAATGTATTTATCACTCCATCCAGAGTTCACCAGTACCTGTATAGGGAAACCTGTCCTGAGGGCCACGACCTGTGTGTCGGACACAGCCAAGTCCATACCCTCTTGCGAGTGTCCCTGGTGAATACCACCAGCACATTAGACTCTGCACCTCAAAAATAAGTCTTGTCAATTCCCAAATACTGGATGTATCCATTATCCACCTGTGAATTGCGACAATAGTAGCCTCCTGACACATGTGCCAGTCATATATGCACTGTAAGTGCAAAGATGCTGAACCAGGAAACAAAGTGACAATGGTAGCTTTCACTGTCTTTCTAGCTATTCACTGGGCCCGTGCTTTTCAGAAGCTTTGTCCCGATGCCTGAACATTTTTAAATGCAAGCAGTCATTCTCATGAGCACATTGTCAGTTGTGGTGAAATTTTCATGCAACAACCACATTTTATAGTCGGTTGTTTGTAAATATTCCCTTGAATCAGTTCATGTAAATAAAGGGGGGGACCTTGAAAACTCTAACTAAAAAAAGTCTATACCAACACACTTTAAATAAAGTGATGTAAACTGACTATAGCACTTAACTGGTCAACCATTGTGTTTTCTCCTATGTTGGTCACTAAGTTTTCACTCCCCAGCTTTTATTAGCTTTTCTTCATGAGCCAGTACCTCTGGAGATTGGAACACAGATTTTGTGCTGCTCCTAGAGGCAGAAGCCATGCTCTGACCAGCCTGGACTGTTTATTTTCTAGACAGTGAGATACATGCTCACAATCTCCCTGTTGTAATCCATAAGAACCAATTATACCTTAGCATTAGGGCAGTTTGAGGATTTTTAGGGTGCAGGTAGTCCATTATGAAACTGTTATTAATTTTGACATATTGCTCTTTGTGAGGGAGGTGATTTGTTTCATTAATAGCATATATCATTACCAAGATCTTGATGTGATACATGACCTCTTCTTTCTACACTGTTTCCCAAAGAATAAGCACAAGTGCATCTACTCTACAATACTCTATGCAACTACTACACGGTTTCCAGTTTTTGACTTCAACATTTCCTATCACACTCTTTGATCTGAAGAATGAATAGTTTGTCATTTATTTAAGTTCCAAGTGTAATTTCATGCTGCATCATTCTTTGCTCCTAATCCCTCAAACACATGGGCTCAGGAATTTTAAGGCTCTTTTGGATTCTGTAATTAATGTCCTATCTGTTTTGTAATTTGCCAAACTCACTAACAACCACCAGAAGTCTGAAATTTTCTCCAAGTTGACTATAAACAAAGTACAGTAGAAAGTTTATATTCTTTGGCTTATCACATTTTTACACCCATTATCTTTACTTTATTTTATTACATTTACCAGCAAATATAGAGTTAGAGCAATATTGGTTAGTGTAATTAAGGGATCATAGATACTGTATAACTCTTCATAAACTTTACCCTAGTGATTTACATTGCAGATACATGAGTGGTTGTGAACTATACAGTGCTTAGAATTTGTTTTACAACAAAGCAGGGAGCTTTCATTTCTCATGGCTTGGATACCAATATAATTAAAGTAAAATTGCTGTCGCCTCACACCCCTTATCCACCGCCCTGATCATAGTGATTTTAAGTGATAAGTAGTTTAACAGGGAGACAAGGATTAAATCTAGTGATTACTATTATGTCATCTCCTGCAATTCATGGGCTTTTACATTTGGCCATGAGAGTGTAATTTAAGTATTTATTTAATTATTACCAGTTATTTATATAGAGCACACATATTCTGCAGCACTTTACAGAGAATATTTGACCATTAACAACAGTCCCTGCCCTTTTGGAGTTTACAATCTAAGTCTCCTACCACATGCTCATACACATACACACTAGAGTTAATTTTTTTGTTTGGAGCCAATTAACCTACCTGCATATTTTTGGATGGTAGGAGGAAACCAGAGTACCTGGAGGAAACCCACGCAGGCACAGGGAGAATATACAAAAAACACACAGTTAGGGCCATAGTTGGAATCAAACCCTTGACCTCAGAGCTTCCTGAAGTTTTCAGGAAAAGCAGCCAGGCTCTTTGGATGAATGGTCAATTGAGAGGAGTGGCAAAATGTCCCTGTTCACCAACCAACCACCAATCAGCCAAATGAGTATGTGTGTAATTTTTCTAAAAATGTCTTCTTGATCTATAATCCTGACTGCTTGTCTTGTACAGTACATTATGTGGGAAGAAGGGGGGACCTTTTTTTCTGGATCTTTTTTTTTAATATATATATATATATATATATGGTCAAAGAAGGAGAAGAACGGTGCGCACCACAGTCAGTATAGTAAAATTCTCCTTTATTACAGCACACATAAAAAACTTGCATCCAAGTTACCAGCAATCAGCATACAGGTAACATCAATAATCGCGGGAGTTCTGGGGTCCAGGAGCAGTGCCAGCAGCTTAGATATTAGCAGCAAGGTTTGGCTCACACAGCAGTGTTTAGCGTTGATCGCATCCCGGCTCCAGCTCTCTAACTCAGACCTCACTCAGATCACAGCAGTGTCACGCCGTCGTGACGTCACCAAGCCACACCCCATATATATATATATATTTACACAGGGCAGGGCTATTTTTATGGTAAGACACACACACACTTATTTTGTTTTACTGTAGTAGATTGGATATGCATTGGGCAGGCACTGCCATTAGTGAACCTAGATGGTTACCGACATGCCAGAGTCTTTAAAACCTTTAGAGCAGCCCTCAGCCACGCGCACCACACACACACCTCTGCATATAAACACTGCTGACACATAATTTTATTAAAGATGCGCCCCCCCAAAATAAAAATATCCTCACATAAGAAACAATCATATTTCCCCCCACATTAAATAAAAGATTGCATTGTCCCCACAGAAGGCAAAACAATACATTACTCCCACATAAAAAAAACATAACCACACTGGCTATAAATTATTTTGGCCCTGCCTGTCCATGGCAGAGAAAGGTGCTCACTCCACCTCAGCCGTAAAAGTGGGTACAGCAGCAGCCTGTCATGGAGGACCTCTCCCTACACAGCAGGGAGCACTGTGCGGGCTTGATGGTGACGCGGTGGGCGTGACCTATGATCTCACTCCGACGTTTTGCCACTGGTCATGGCCCGGGTAGCGGCTGAGCCACCCAGAAGAGCCCAACGCTGCCCGGACCCAAACTAAGTTAGGAGTTTACTGCGGGCAAGGGATCTCTCCACCTCTTCTCCAGTGGCACACCTGGAAACCGCTCGATAGGAGGAGGCAGATGCCACATTACTCCTGCGTTACTGACACAGCTGCCTCCTCATATCGGTCAGCAGGAGCAATGGATTCGTGGAGCAGGGGGGGTTTCTAGGTACTCAGAAACCCCCCCTGTGTGTGCTAGTGAGACTTGTGCTGATCAAACTGGTACACTTTTGGCAATATGGTTGGGGGCCCAATCTGTGGGTTTCCCAGCCATATGTTTTTTTTCTAATTTCCATAAAATCTCTGGAATCCTGCCATTTTTATAAAATCAGAGGCTATTTGCATCCTGGCTTTTAGAAAACTCCATGCAATGGGTGCTGAGGTGTGGTGATGCTTTGCAATTCTTTATCACTCTTTTCTGATACCAACTGTTCTAGGTCCATGGAAAAATATTTTAAAGATGAAAATGTCATTATAATTAACTTTCTAAACTTAATTTTTTTTTCATCTTTTTAGTGATTACCCTATGTACCATGACTTTATTGGAAAATAATGAGCAATAACATGACCCAGAGGATTTAAACCATAGTAAAGCATTATCTAAAAGTTGTTTTAATGTTTGCAAAGTTTATAAACAATGTTGCTCACGTCACTTGGCTGTGCTTGGATAATAGGCAATACTGAATATCAAATTTTTGAACACATATCTGATCCTACTGATGTCTCATACAGGAAACATAGATAAAATGGAAAATCTAGAAACCAAAGTAGGTCAACTTGGAGTATAAATCTCTGAGTCATAAAAAAAGTTAGCTTCATTTAATATTGGAATTCTTTAAAACAATTCTGATGAAAATAATAGAATACAAAAGAGACTTTGGTAATAAATGTAATGCAAGAATATTACTCTTACTATGAATATAATTGTAAAGGAGGTTGTAGATTCAATTATGATAATTATGAGATAAAGACAATGTTGTCTGTAGTAGTCATCTTATATGTAATATTTGGTAAGAGGAAGGGCATCTCTCTGTAAGTTTTGCAGCTCTTTATGTCAAACATGCAGCTTTCTTTGTAAGATACATTTCTCTATAAGGGTTTGCAGCCTCTTTCATTATCTCAGTATCTCTAGTGGTCAAAGCAATGTACAAGCCTATCATCTCTAGGGGCACATTCTAAAGTTTATCTTCATTAATTCTCCTTTCTTTCACCAACCTCACCCTGTCACTCTGCTGACTTTATTTACTCTTTTGCTATGCCTTGGGCACATTTGAAGGTTTATTTTCCAACACCTAAGGATGCCTCAGCTGTCATTTCCTCCTCCCCTGTCACTTAATTATTGGGATACAGATTTTCTTCACAGGTGAACAATGTTTCCAAGAGTTACATAATAATAACCAACAAGCATTGAATTATCCTCTTTTGGTGCTTGAACACATTTACATAAAATAAACATTGTCAGTGGGCACTGTTTGTCTAGAAGATGACAGATTACTGTGTATATCCTACTCATCCTTTGAAATTCTTAAATTATGCCTATACAAGTGTTAGTTTACTCAGTAGCATATACTGCTCCAAATATAGCATTTATTTTGTAAATAAAAGTTGCTATCACTGTATACTATTACCATGAGTCATAGTACTAAATATTTACTAATTTTTACTTTTGTCAACTCTTAAACTTTTAATTATACTTCTGTGGCTTTCATGTGAATTGAACAACAGATAAGGAACTTAATTATGAAAAAAAAATCAAGTATCAGATGAAGCCAGAGTGTCAAAACACATATGCGATGATGGTACTAAGCCTATTGCATCTAATGCTCATTATTATATGAATCTTTTGCCTTTGTCTAATTATTCTGCTACATGCTTGTCATCAATCAAGAATAATTGCTAAAGATAAATCAGATAAAGATCATAAACTGATAGTGAATCTTACAAAATTATTGAGGGTAGGTATTATATACAGGAGGTGGTACTGCTATGGGAACCAGATTCATCCACAGTTATGACAATGTGTTCAAATTTGTTTGGTGAAGTTAAAGGATATGAACGTTTGGCTTGAAAATTCTC
This sequence comes from Taudactylus pleione, assembly GCA_031769625.1. Classification (NCBI taxonomy): domain Eukaryota; kingdom Metazoa; phylum Chordata; class Amphibia; order Anura; family Myobatrachidae; genus Taudactylus; species Taudactylus pleione. The sequence goes on along the minus strand of JAUIMM010000362.1, from coordinate 1,291,922 downwards.
AGATAGATTACCCTGGCATTCTTATATTAATGAAGTATTTTCATCTAGCATTTTAGAGTTAAAAATAGTTTTTTATATATCCCAATTGTAATTATTTTAACATTCAATTTACTTTCCAGTATAGAAGTTCAATTGTCATTTTTTTGGATCTGGAGATCTAAATGAAGAAAAACACTTTCAAACTGAACACTAAAGAAATGCATCCAATTCTAATAACTACATAGAAGTAACTAATGCACATCATTCTTAATGAAATATTTTTAAGATAGATAAGGATCAAACATAATTGCGCACAAATAATTTTTTTAAAATCAATGAAAGAAATGAGCAATTGTTTCTAAAATAAAAGCTTTAACAAGTTAGTCATGGAGAAAGCAAAGGGTAATAAAACAAAAATAAATAAACTATTGAGGACAAAGGTGACTGATGAGGGAAGTAAATTCAAAATGTTAATCATTTTAATTGGGACTTTATCATGCAAAATGGGTCATTTTTTAAATAATTTAAAAAACAACTTTTAGAAACAAAGGAAAGTTCAACTCAAAGACGATATCATAGGCCAAAATGTTCCCACAGTACCTAGTTGTCATTGCAATAACAGCAATGTTAAGTATTTATTCAATGGTTTTCATGGATTTTTATGTTAGACATACATCAAGACAATGTAAAACACACTTAAGTAACAAAATAAGAAGTATAAGAAAAGGCTTTAAAATGTATTATCTTTAAGCTCACTTTCACAATTTCTCAGAGCAATACATTAAATGATTTTGTGTTATCCAATTTGTCCTATAGAGCTGTTTGTATAGATATTAAGAAATAAAATCAGCCTAATCCAAGATGTAATGCATATTTTCAGAAATATAAAAGCTTTGTCACCAAAGAGATTAGATATGGAATTTGAATTAAAATGGAACATACAGTATGATCTTAATTTATCTATATACAGTACCACTTATTGCAGCTATTGCTTTATGATCACTCCAGCAATAATCCCAGTTCTCTATTGACCTGATTGCAATAGGACAAGTAATCAAGTGAAATGCAAACATAAATAATTTTATTTCTTTTTGGATTGCAATTTCTAATTGTAGTCCAGGGGAATGGACAAAGTGGCTTGACATTGATTGTTACCATTTTATTTGTATATAAATATAGAGCAGCTGTTTTCACTAATGTGCCACATGTGGTTGTGAAATGTGCTGTGGCATGAGAGCTGCCAGTCACATTACAGTAATGTGGATTGGGCAGTGCTACTGCTGAACTCCTCTGAGAGCCACAGTTGTGCTAAACCCGTGACCTTCCTAAACTCAGTGTTGTGATATCACAGTCCATGCACACCGCATTGCCTGCCTGTCCTGCCCTGTAAGTCAGCCAGCATGCCATCCAGCCCTGCTCACCTGTTAGTCATCCAGCCAGCCCTTAAGCCAGTCATCCAGCCAGCCCTTGACAAGTCATACAGTCATCCAGCCAGCCAGTCTTTCCATCTCACCCACAAGGATACTGCTGACAGCTCTGCAAGTTGGTGACAGACGGCTCTGCACTGTTTACTCCCCCAGCCAATGAGAGACAGGTAGGTCCAGAAAAATGTAAATTTATTTTTATGTTGGAGCCAGTGTGATTTGTCTCTAGGGGGACTAATGTGGATTTTTTTCTTTGGAGTGAAGCCAAAGGTTTTATTTTTTGTGGGGAGTAATGTGGTTTTTATTTTTTCAGTGTGGTCAGCAATGTGTTTTTTTGTTTCACAGGAGGCCAGCCAATGTTATTTTTCATCTGTGGGGGCCAATGTATATGTGTTTTATTTCTCTTGGGCCAATTTATGTGTATTTTATTCCTGTGGAGGTAAATGGGTGTGTTTTTATATGTTGGAGCCAATATGTATGTTATTTTATAAGTCAGGTACACTAACACTGGATGGTGTGCCTTGGCTATTTTAAAATATTGCATAGTGTGCCTTGAGTTGAAAAAGGTTAAAACTAACTGATATAGAGACATTACCTGGGACCGTTTAACTTGAAAAAAACTACAATTGTGCCGTCAAGATGCTTTGTTGAAAAGTGACCTTCCTGGACTATCAGAGGACTTTATAAAGAGATCTTATCAGCATGGTATTCTTAAGTTGTTTACGTGTAATTTCGTTAAATGTTGAGTTGTTACAAAAGGCTAATACTCTAATACTTATACTCGATGTTTGTTTTGCCTTTATTTTCGCTCTTTTATACAATAGTTTGTGAGAGTGAACATTCAGCAGGGAGCAAGACAGGAGCACAATATCCTGGAGAGCAACAGTGAATTTACTTGGTGTGTTTCAAGAGAAGATGATATAGAGTAAGCAGATTAGTGAAAAGGGAATATATACCCCCATTGAACAAGGTGTATCTGACTTTTCTCTTGACAAGTAAATTGCCTTTTCTTTGTTTTTATAAGGGGTTAATACTTTATCTTATTTAAACCCATTTTGGTGTCCATATGGTTATATTACAGGGTAAAATCCATTTCAAATACAATTTTACACTATCTTTATTTGTTTATTTTATATTATCTTTATTTGTTTATTTATAAGTGATTGTCAAATTCCAAAGACACCTTATGGAATACATCAGAATATATTCATTTGTGATGATTCAATGTGTACTAATGTATGTGTTCAACCACTTTACATAAATACATTAAATCTTCTAAACATGGTGACAAAAATAATTATTCATTGTGTGTAATGTTTAGGTTTATGGGTAGATTCTGGTCAACCAAGGTATGTACTGTGTCTGTGTCCATGGAAAATGCATCAGCAAAAATGAAATTCCCAATAAATGCCACTGTACAGAATTAAACTTTGCATTTTCTGTATATAGTGCTTTGATTCATATCTTTTATATCAATACTATACAATAAGGGAAAACAACCTATAATCAGAATCTCTCTTAGGGCCTATTCTATTCATACATTAATTGGCTCGGTAACCATGCAGTAATTCTTTTTTACACATATTTAAGTTATGGGGCCATTCATAATCAGGGGTCTGACTAGGACCATCTGAAATTCAGCAGTTTTCCTGCCAGAACAAGTGCCATCTTCAGATCTCATAGCTCTTCTTCTTCCAATGAGAAGTGGTTCTGGGGTTGCGAAGAGGCCACATACACACTTACTGGTGTACCATTGGTTAATATTATGTTTTCATAGGTGTGTGGGTGGTTAATTGTTACAGTACATGTTAACTGGTTAGTGAGAGGTTTATTGTTGTGTAAAGACTAATGTGGAGATCTTAACCCTATCACTGTGGAGGACATCATCTGAATATACAGATAGAATGTGGAGTACAAGCCCCACTCGTTCCAAAGGGAAGGGCTGAATAAAAGGTTTTTACCTTTGCCTCACTAGTCCTAACAACCGATGGTGACACCAGATGGCCACTGTTGTGGATCAGAAAATAGTGTTGGTGTACACATGTGTGCCAATGTTACTTTTATAATGTAAAGATAGTGTTTGAAAAATATTACCCAAACCCTATAACCTACAAAAATGGGGCAGCCTCTTTTGAAACCCATAAAAATCAATGCCTGATGATAAGTGTGATCAGCAAAACTCACTGTACTATAGAAAAATCCTAAAGTCCTGTAATAGGGGAAGGTTGTCCTTCCAACCCAGCATCCATTAAATCAGAGGCAGCTATTTTAGCAAAGAGGCTTCTCCTCTTTGAAATGGTGAGTCCTCTAAGTACTGATTGTCTTGAATCACCATACAATGTTACCCAGCGCACAATACAAACATGTTTTCCTTACCTACAGGCCCACTTATCCCCATAATGACACCAGCAATACTGATGACATCCATATTTGAAAGAGGGGACTCCACTGGGACACAAATTATGTGTCCCACTACTAGCTATTAATCAACTGTGATTATCAAACAACTACCTTGCGGTGTAGATAATATACATTTTCGGTATATGGGTGGGATGGCACTAAATGCTTATCACACCCATATTTACACCTACAAATATATGTGGGATCACTCTCATATGAAAGAAGACAGTCTCTTTTTTTCAAAGAATGTGTTATGCTAGTAGTGATTTTCTGGTGATCCCAAGATAATATACTGTAGTAGCAGAAAATGACATTTTCCACAGATGGGTAGGAATCTCCCCCATCTTGTATCATATAATAACTTAGTCCCTCATATAATATAATATGCATTAGGTTGTTTAGTTTATAAAATTCAGGTTTTTTAAATTTCAAAACCTACAAACAGAATTCTGCTTTTTACTTTTTTGGAAACTTGGATTATTGGCAAAACAAGAATCTCAAAGTATTTCTTTGTTGTGTTTATGGGCCTCATGTATCAAAATAATTCTTTAAAAGAAGTGATATTAAGGATTTTTGTCTAAATTTTGCATTACTGTAAATAACTAAATACTGTATTATATGCCTTTTCCACTGCCGTTTCAACTGGGGTCATGGCTCAGTGGAAAAGGCTTATAGGAAAAATTCCTGGGTCGGCTGACCCAGCATTCTTTACTGGATCTTAAGCAGGTTTATATGTGGATAAGACCTGGATATGGCTCGGTGGAAATGGGTATCCAGGGTCAAACAACACAGGTCCTGTTCAGGGAAGAGATTGACCCCCTCTGTAGATGCATGCTGACGTCATCTGCCAGTCAATGTCATTCTCTACCATCCAATTGGGCATAGAGGGGGAATATATTCATGTGGTGAGCAAAGTAAGCCACCGTGCACCCAGCGTGGTGAGCAAAGCGAGCCCGCAAGAGGCCAACTTTCTGATTTTTGTGGATATTGTGGGCAGAAACCTCCACTTCTACCCTCACTCACGTCACTTCCAGGTATGGCTACTGAAAGGGTTTTATACTCTTCTGTCTCGTTCATAGCATAGAAAGAGCAGCATTTCCTGGCACTTGCAGAAGATGTAATCTCCAAGTTGCAGCAGAGTTAAACCTCGCCAATATTCAGTTTGCAGTTTAAATGGGGTTCAAGCCATTATGACATGGTGTTCATTGTTCCAGGCTGGGCCCAAGATTTTAATCAAAAAGCAGTATTAATAAAAGTGCTTTAGTCCCTTTTAGTCCTCCATAAAAGCAAAACTCTGTTGTTTGTGAGGTTTATTTGCAGATGAAGGATTATATTTACAAACAAAGTGCACATTACATTTTTTCAAAGTATTCACCAGAGGAGTCTATGCAAAGTTGCATACACTCAAACCACTTGGTGAAGCAGCTGAACCAGTCAGAAGCAGGCATGTCTTCTACATGCTCAGTGAAGGTCTCCACTGCAGCTTCCAGTGACTCAAAATGAATCCCACACATCTTGCAAATGATTTGTGGGAATACTAAGAAATCACAGGGGCTAGGTCTGGACTGTACAGCAGATGACCAAGCTCATGTATGTGTTCATAGGCCAGAACATCCAGATATTTTCTGGACCTGTGGGCAGGTGCATTGTTATGAGATGGGCACATAAGTGTGAGTTCTTGGATGGTGCCTCAAAAAGGCTTTCAGCACTAGTGGCATTGGTATGCATACCAGTCCCCACTGATGGTGCACTGCTGCATAAATGGTATTGTAGCTACATGACCAGTCTTCACCACAATAACAGCCACCATCTGATTGGCCATGCTGTGCTCAAGTCAGTACTTCTGTGGTGGTGCACCTCCAACTGGTGTCCACTGTGCTGACTGTTGATTGTGCATGGAGTTGAAACTGTAGGTCCCGATTCATCAACATTGGTTATCTCCCAGAAAGAGTTTGAGTGATCTCCATCAAACCTGGCCAGCATGTTATGGCTCCAAGTTACCCAAACCTCCTTCTACTACTCAGTCAAATGATGGGGCACACAGCATGCAAAAACATTGCTTAGGCCAAGAATTTTGTGGAGTATCAAGTAGATGGTTCTTGATGAGGTGCTTATATCCTTCTCTAACTGGACCATGGTCACCCATGAGTTCACCTCAACTATGACCCACAAGGCACCAGCATTGTCCTTGTTGATGGGGAGACACAAGTTGGCCATAGCACTCCTCATTTTTTAGGGACCAGCACTGACATTCTGCAAACCCCAAAATGAGCTCACAGTTTGTCAAAACTCTCCTATCACACACCACTCTTGAAGTCATAGAAGATCATGACTTTCCAGTGACCTCTGTTGAGCTCCATAATGAGTTTCTTGAAGGAAGTGAACAAGCTGACTTCTTAGATGGGCAGTGCTGCTTATATAAAGTTCTGTTTCCTGAAAGTTCACAAAAACTTCAGAGATTACAGGTCACAACCATACAGTCAGATTGTATCTACTCTACCTATGCACTGAACATCCATCACTTTATTGCAAACCCTTCATACATGGTTTTTACTGACGACCATCATTAGCATGGATCATGCACCAAGGGGGAGTCAGTCACATTACTGTATATATGAATCCTTAATTAAAGTACATGAACATACATTTGCATGTGCTATTCCAGCCTCCCCCTACTCTCCCCACACCCTGCCCCTCTGAATGTATTGACTGAGACCTGTTCCTTTATACTGTATAGACACAGTATTGAGAACTAAAGTTTGGGATCAAAAGGATGCCACAAAATAAATTACATTCATTATCACCTGAGCTCTTAATGCCGTAAATTATTTCCTAGGAAAACAGATTTTAGATGAGTGATGAAACTGACAGTTTGTTTCATTTACACTTGTCAGTGTTATCTCTCGTACAAAGACTTAGGTGTCTTTCATGCTTTATATCACATAATTTGTCTTTTATTTATGTTTCTGGTTTCATAACAAAATAATGTGATTGGTATAAAATAAACAAGATGGTGCCAGATTATTATTCTGTAACCTGACCATAGAGGCACCACCCAATATACACAGCCCTTACCTGTGATTCAGGTAATGAGCATATTTGCATCTGATGCTCATATATCTCTGCATCTCCTGCCTCATTCTATTCATTTTACTACATGCTTCTCCTCCATCAAACAGTCATTGCTGGGAACATAGCTTGATATACAATGTGGTCAGCACTGAACCTGTCTATACTAACTATTATGATGATTATTTGGATATCTGGGATCATCATATATTGCTCAATTTTCTATGTGTTTATCAAGCACAGGAAAGAGATGAGTAATCCGGGTTTCTGTGATAAAATCCAGTTTGTTACCGTGATTACCAATTTTCTCTTCCAGGGCGTCATGACTGTTCATGGTATTTTCAACTTCCTTGGGATATATTTCGTGCTGGGAAAGCATGTGTTTGTGCTTATGTTAATGCTACAAATTGTGGTGATTGAGTTTGAAGTCTGGAACACCACCTGGCTCTCCATCTTCTACTCTTTGACATTGATGAATGTTTCCCACTGGTTTTTCCATCGTGTCAAGGCTAGGTTCCTGTCTTCTGTTGCACAATTCATAATGGGATCACTGCTGTGTTCTATTGTCATTAATGTGCCGATCTTATGGACAATGAGAATTGACATACTCAGAAATACCACGGACAGCTCATTTATTTCTTCTAACATATTTACTTGGAATGCTGTTCACCTCACCTTTACCTTATCTCTTGGCTTTAGTCTTCCATACTTTGTGACTTGTCTGTGTATCGGGCTTAGTGTCTGGACGCTACTTAAACACATCTACAGAATGAAGGTGGAAGACTTTCATGTAACAGCCACTCAGCTCCAGGGACATATCAGAGTTGTCAAGTTACTGATCATACGTGTTGCCATAGAGTTTGTTTTCTATTCTATATTGACATTTGTAGTATGTCCATTTTTCCATCCAGATAAAATTTTGCAATTTACATTCTGGTTAGTTGTTCAGATTTATCCCACTGTTAAGTCTCTCATTTTACTCCATGGAAATCCCAGGTTAAAATATAGATTATGTGGTCACAGCATCCCTGCCAGAACATAAACTATTTACCGCAATTATAAAAGCTGCATATATTTTCTGATTTCTCAAACTAAATCTGTAAATATTAATATCAGAATCTAGAACCATTAAATTCTGCCTGGATGAATATAAATTGTTAAATATATATTTAGTCTGTTATAAATGTAGAAAAAAATAGAAATCATTAAATTTTAAGTCTTTAATACAGTTTATACTTTGTAACAATTTTATCTTATAATAAGTTAGATTTCATTTAGAATAATATAATCATGTATAATCATTTGTCTCTTTTAATTTACAAGTGTTGTGTCTGTGTCTATTTTAATTATGGATATGTATGATATTTTATCAGTATATTAAGGATTAAAAGTATTGCATGTTAGCGTCAGACAAATAGATTAAACATTGTGCTAATACAAATCTATTGTTCCAGTCTTTTGTACAATTTGTAGTTTGTATGTTTTCTTCTTTTTGCATTATGTCCTTGCAGTGTACAGCAGGGATGTGCGGTCATGTGACACAGGTGAGGCAGAGCCATTCCTGTCATACTTAGGTATACTCCACAGTTTTTACTATAAAAATTATAAGAAAAAATGTAAGAAAATATTATAAATATCTTCTTTTTATTATTGTAATAATTTTATATTCAAAACTCTGGAGTAAAAAGTGTATGGCAGGTGAGGCACTGCCTCCCCTGTCTACCTTTTCCGCACATTCCAGTTCAAAGCTCACCAAATTTCCAGCACTATAGACTGCTGCACCTTTGTATAATGTCCACATGAAGCCTCAGGTTCATATATGTATCCATCAATCTGGCTCTGATACTAGCCAGTACCTGCCCAGCCATTTACCTCACCACACATCACTGGTGTACAGTAATATCTTCCTAAATTGAAATACATTTTACAATTTTCATATGACCCAACAAATCTATTGTATTTCTGTGACAGCACTTTGGAAGTGAATTGTGTGATCATACTAATAAATGTTATTGATCACAGTGTTTGTCCTTGTGCTGCGTGCATATGTGTGGGAGAGAGGTTTGGGAGCAGTAAAATCTTACAGTATTTGTCTGGTAATTCCTGAAGCTCTGAGCTGGGTGTCTGAGTGTGAGATTGTGGCTGTGTCTATATGCAAGATGTTTATTGGTATCGGGGTGTGGTTGTGTAAGGGAGCAATATCTCAATGACAAAAACTAATGGCTACTAAGAGTAGGAAACACTGGTGGTTTGTCACTCGCCTAATACATTGTGTGTTGTCACCTGCAAGGCCAGAAAATCTGTATCCACTGATGCAAACCATGATTTTGTCCTGCCCAGAAAATGTGGTCATGCCCCAGTTTCCAGGAATGGTGACCAGCTCCCCCACTCAGCCCTTAACACCACAGTATGTCCATCATGCTGTGGCTTAGGATGGTCTCTGGGTGACATTGCAGGGTCTGCACTACACATGTGTTTATGAGATGTTTCACACTTTGTACAGTCACTGGCTCTGGCTACATTTTGCAAAACAACATTTTCTTCAATGAAATAAGAGAGAAAAAAGTTACAGAAGGTGCACTAAGGTCTTCATGTGTGCAAATAAACACCAAATGCTTTATTAGGCATGTATTGCCCAAAGGAGGGGAATTGCTTCTTCTCTATTCTCCTTTTATTAACAAAATTCTTAAGGGGGTATTTCTTACTCTTTAAGAACATAGCAGAATATTAAATATTATAAAATAAAGGGTGTGAAAATAATATAAACAGTGTTTGAAAACTGCTGTATACTGTCCTCTGGCTCCTTCCTGCATCTTTCTGTATCCTTGTGTGTGTTGATGGTTGTCAGCAACTGGGCGCTGTGGTCTGGATTCAGAGGTGGGCGCAGTTGCAGCCATGACAGCTTCTTTATGCCAATTCTATAGCCTATGGTCTTCCTACTGAGCAGCCACCAGCTGTATCAGTGTAGATGCATCTTTATACACACCCATAACATGCCAGCGATTGCCTAACCATGATCCCATTACCACTCAGGAATGCTCACTGATATCATCTGCTATTCCATCCAAATTCATTCTGCATTTCCCAGTGGTGATCATCTGGATGCATGCCCTGTGTGACTCATAAAATGTGCAGTACAAGCAACATCAGCTACCTGCATAAATAACGACATAGTGTGCACTTAGCGTAATCCTCTGAATCAGCCCCTGTATTTTTTTTAAGAGGATGTAGTCAGCATCTCAATGGTCAGGATGTCAGCAGTCAGAATCCTTTCACCGTAATCCCAAAAACATTCTGAATCCCAGCTCAAGAACCGTGACCACTGACATCCAGATGGTGAGTAGTAGGATTATGGTTAGGACCATAATGGAGGGTAAGGCACTAGGGGGAGGGTTGGGCACTAGGGGGAGGGTTAGGAACTAGGGGGAGGGTTGGCACTAAGGGGTGGGTTATGCCATAAGGGGTGGGTAGGGCACAAGGGGGAGGGTTAGACACTAGGGGGAGGGTTAAGCACTAAGGGGTGGGTTAAGCACTAAGGGGTGGGTTATGCACTAAGGGGTGGGTAGGGCACAAGGGGGATGGTTAGACACTAGGAGTAGGGTTAGGCACTAAGGGGTGGGAAAGGCACTAGGAAGAGGGTTTGGCACAATGGGGATTGTTAGGCACAAGGGGGAGAGTAAGGCACTAGGGGGAGGGTTAGGAACTAAGGGGAGGGTTAGTAACTAGGGGGAGGGTAGGGCACTAAGTGCAGGGTTAGGCACAAGGGGGAGGGTTAGGCACTAAGGGATGGGATAGGCACTAGTGGGATGGTTAGGCACAAGGATGAGAGTTAGTAACTATGGGGAGGGATAGGCACTAGGGGAGGGTTAGGCACTAGGGGGGTTAGGCACTATGGGGAGGGTTAGGCACAAGGGGGAGGGTTAGGTACTAAGGTGATGGTTAGGCACTAAGGTGATGGTTAGGTACTAAGGGGTGGGTTAGGCACTAGGGGGAGGGTTAGGCACTAGGGGGAGGGTTAGACACTAAGGGGTGGGATAGGCACTAGGTGGAGGGTTAGGCATTAGGGGGAGGGTTGGGCAATAAGGGGTAAGTTTGGAACTAATGGGTGGGTTAGGCACTAATGAGTGGGTTAGGCACTAGGGATAGAGTTATGCAATAATGGATAGGTTAGGCACAAGGGGGGGTGGGCACTTGGGGGAGGGTTAGGCACTAAGGTTATGCATAAGTGGTATTTCATAGACACAATTATTTTTCTGATTTACCTAGTGTCACAAATCTTTCACATTTACAGTGGCCCCTCAGGTTATTCTTTAAGCTTAAATTCCTCCTTTGTGTCAAGTTTGGCCATTGAGGTCATTTGAGTTTTGGCATGGCTATAGAGGAATGTCTTCTGTTTTAATTCTAAATTGTTCTTTGATCTTTGCCTGAACACTACCTCTCCATGGTTTTATCTTTCTGTTCGCTACCCTGGCTGACAGCCCCTCCCCAGACTACTCTCCCAGGCAAACAGGATGTGAATTGGTGAATGCACCGCAAAAGTGAGCCATGGCCATCCAGTAATTGAAGTGTCTTAAAAGTACAGGTTGTAGATTGTATTAAGTCAGGAAACACATATTACATGTTGTCACTCTAACCTAACTAGCTGTCACCCTAACCTAACTAACTGCAATAGGTACCTTATAAGCTACCAGTGACTGTAAGTCCAAGTAAGTTGGTGTCATCCTTCCAGGTTAAAACTTGTTTGGAAACACAGAACAAGCAAACAACAAACTTTAATGAAGTATCCGATTCTCACTGCAATTAAACAGGCTACAATTCATGCTGGTAAACATTTATATCACATAGTAGCTTGTCACCACCTATGCTATCAGGGCCACATGTGTCCAAATAAATTTAATTATTTTAATTTTAGTTTCAATTAATTAATTAAGTTATTCCCATCCACCCCAATGATGCAGAGTGGACTCTGTAAAGGCACATTAGAAATTCCTAACTCCTGGGCCTTTTTAGTTGTGACAAAGTTGCCATCAGCTCCTGAATCCAAGAAGGCCTTAAGAGTCTCAGAGGGCTGGAATGCACCTAATCTGATGACCCCTTGATCAGTTAGACCTTGTTGTTTCCTGAATGTTTAGGTCAATGAGCAAGGAGATAATCTGGCTCTCCACTGCACAGGCACAGCTTATTTTTGAACCTTCTCTCCCTCTCCGCAACAGGTAGACGTGACTTCCCAATTCATAGGTTCTTCAAGTGGTTAAACAAGAGCATGTTCTCTATTTGTGGTGAAGGTTTACCCAGATGCACAAGGAGATTAGATCGTCCAGGGATGTTGGCAGCTATCTGGACACTAGAACAACTCTAATTTGCTCAGAAAGTCCTTCCATAAAAGAAGCAATCAGTGCTTCATTGCTCCATTCCAGTTCGGATACAAGGGTTTGGAATTGCTCTGAATATTATCCTGCAGACTGGCTGCCCTGTATTAATAACATAATAGCTGATGCTGTCGAAGATACACGTCTGGGCTCATTGATGAAACTTATGAAGGCTTCTAAATATTTAGTGCTGCCATTGACCAAGGAATCATTCTTTTCCCACAGTGGAGGAGGCCAGGCTAGGACCTGTCTGGACAGTAAGGAATTGATATAGACCACCCTAGTTCTCTCTGAAGAAAAATTTGCAGCCTGGATCGTGAATTGGATTTAGCACTAGTTCAGGAAACACCAGTATCTCTTGGGATCTTCATCATACTTTGTGGGGTTTATAATTCATAATGGTGTGGATTCCCCAGCAGCTGGAACAGGCTCCACAGGAGGTGACACTGACTGTGGTGGAAGAGATCTTTCCAACTTGCTGTATTAATGTCTGCAAGCACTGCATGGTTTGAGCCTGGTCTTGTTGTTGCTTTTCTCCTTGACAGATCAAATTCTAAGCTCATATTGCAAGGAGTTACCAGCAACATCCATTTTGTAAGCCAGATAATTCTCTTATAACTCTTGGATTGGTAATGGATGTTGGCCTGTACTCAGGAGTGATAAAGATCCAGAAAAGAGGTCCAGAGACTAACGTGCTGGTGGTATTCACCAGGGACCCCCACAAGGGGGCAATGATTTGGCTGCATCTGACACACAGGACAGAGCCCTCTGCCTAGGTTCCCTGATACAGGTGCTGGTGTGCTCAGGAGTGAAGCTGGAAGTATGTAATCAGACGTATAAGGCATGGTCAACAGGCTGGGTCAGAATCAAATGAACAGTGAAGTACCAGGGAGAAGGCAGAATCAGGTCACATGGAAGCCAAAGTAGAATCAGGAATCACCAAACACAGTACCAGTTGATCAGACATATATGGATCACAAGGAGTAGCCAAGGTCAGGAACAGGAAGACAGTACCTGTTTTCATAAATAAATTACACCGCAGTGGCCCCATCTGGTAACATGTTACTCATCCTCTTTTTACATATCATCGGACATTGGTAGCTATTGGAATGATTTCAAATATGATGCAATTTTGAATGCCCCAAACCACAGCACCAGGCACAGCATGATGCAGTAGGAACCATGTAAAAAATAGGAGTCTTCTCTCAGCAAAATAAATAAAATATATATCAAAATATTAATAATTGATAAGAGCCACCAGTGCAGTTATATGAAATCAATGGGGTATTAAGGTTTATGCATAGTCCCACTGCAATATCATCCTTTCTTTTAGATGTTTGCTGTCAAAGATCTAATACTACCCATCACCAAACAACACCCTACCCCTCACCCAACAACACCATTGAAATTTAACCACTTGTAATTTAAACCAAGAAATCAACATGACAGTATGCACAGTAAAATGGTTGCAGCAATCTGTTTATTTGCCACTTGCCATCAGAGTTTTTATTCTGAACCTCAGACTAAAAAATAGCCACGTGGAGAAAAGAAAGAAGACTTTTTTCTCCATGTACCTCATGAATAAATACTGTCTCTTGGGAGCACCACCAAGCTAGCATCATATTTGTGTTTGTCTTTAGAACAGGACAGTAGTCTTTGGCTGGCATGGGATCTGGGGTGAGCAGCTGACAGCTGGAAGGCTATAAATACTGTAGTTCCTACTCATGGATTAAGACAGGAATGTAAGTTGTATGGTGGAGTGCACTTGTGTGTTTTACTGGTAGGCAAAATGGGAGCTGGCGACTGAAGGTACTGGTGGGATAGCCAGAGTCTTGATGGAGCCAGATGATATGCTTGAATGGAACCGGAATACTGGATAACTGAAATGTGACTGGATTGCTGGAACATCAGAATTAGACTGGATTGTTCTAACAACGGAATGTGATCGGATTGCTGGAGCACCAGAATGGGACCAGATTGCTGGAACATTGGAACAGAAACATAAAATGGAGCCTGTAGTTCAGCAGGATGGCAACCTGAACTTAGAGTCTCTGGGATGAGATTAGAAATCTACAGGAGCTCACTGAATTAGCACACAGCTAGACTGTGGATAAAATTCCACTGGCAAATGCTGTGTACTTTGAGAATCCTTAAATACCATTGACTTGTCAATGATTGACTGCAGGGATCATGTGACCACATACTGGTTTCCTGTTGATGGAGATCTGATCTCCTGGTCTAGACTGCCATGACTATGCCCAACAGCCAGCATTGAATGTAATGCTACACATGGAAGCCAAGAAGAATGCAGGAGGTAAGAAGAAGCTGCAACTGGAGGCAGTCTGTCACTGAGCCAGTTCAAGGAGCAGAGAACCAGATAAGTTATCTGGTGGGTGCAGAAGATAATGTAGTTTGTGACAATTTTTTGGATTATTATTATTATTATTATTATTATTATTATTATTATTATTATTCACATTGTTGGTATAAATAAAAATATTCTTGTAATATTAATATGCTGAACAAACCAGTGTAGAATCCATCTTTTTCTTCTATGGCCTCACATAAAAATCCCAACAATAACTACATTCTTGCAATAAGAATATTTTTTTTATCTTTTGTTTTTTTTTTCTGCCACTTTAATTTGCAGTGGAACACACCTACAATGTCAGCCTTTTGCTTTCATACAGTAGATGCAAATTATGCCCCTCACACAAAGATACCCAACTATAACCAATGGATTTTAATAAGAATACCTTTTTAATTATTTTAGAAATTACTTTTGTTGGCACTATAATGCACACAGACATTTGTCCACAGCAGTCATAGTAAACTGCAAAACCTTCAAAAATACCCAGCTCTTACCACGTGGATGTTTTCAAAAATGTTTATTAATTTTGAGTGATCTTGTACAATCAGACTTTCATTTTTGGAGTGTTATTTATCTGAGCTTAATACATTTATATTGATTATAGATCACAAGCCATATACAATAAATTGGGATATAGTAGGGTGATTACAGTAACAATTGTACTTTTACACCTACAGTATAATGTTTAATTTTTGTGGCTTTCTTTGGTACTAGTTATAGTTGGATTTAACATTTGTATTTTTTACAGTGGACAGCTGCAAATTTTTCATCCACAGTAACATTTTGATATCAGATACATGATGCCACTCTCACACCACTGTTTAAGAGTTTTTGTTGTTGTTGTTTGTATTGCAAAACTATTGTCATAAAATGGGTAGTATACTCTGTAAGGAGCAAGGGATGTTTAGTAGGAAGCCCTGGAAAGTTAAGCAGGTAAAAGATAAAATGGGTATTTTACCTGTTTGTTAACAATGCTATGTCTCTCTCTCTCTCTCTTACTCTATCTCTGCAGAATGGCAGCACATCTGGATAAATCTTAACAAAAGACAAAAAGAGGGTGTGTTTGCCTTTCAATCTGGAAAAAAGAGGAGGAATCTGGAGTATTTAAGGCCTCTGCAGGCCATGTATTATATGACCAATGCCAGATAATGGACGGTCACTAGGGAGTAGGCCTCTATAAGAAAATGGCAGAGCTGTGACATACTACTGTTAAAGTAATTGTTTTACAGTCATACTGGAAACAATTAAAACAGTGATGGAGAAGTCCAGAATCATTGTGTGTGTTTCTACTTAAAGGCTACCTTACCATAACTGGTGTAAGAAGTGGGATAATAAGGGAAGCCAGTTTTCACTTCCCAACCCACAAAGAAGTCAAAATAGAGGAAATCGTGAAAGTGCTTGTGATTGGGCAGTAGCAAAGCCAGCAGCATTATAAAAAAATGTTATGAGCAAAGTCTCTATAGCATCAACAGTCCCAACAGCAACGAATGCAAATGCAGCAACAGTGACAGCCAGGCCCTACATAGAAGCCCAAGCTACAGAAGATGACAGCTGATGATGACATAGAAACCTATCTCCCAACCTTTGAGAGAATGGAAAATAGGATAAAATAGCCACTGGAAGTTTGTGTGGAGCAGCCAGTATCATACGTGACAAGAGACGTCAAGCAGGTTTATATATACTTCAATGAGAGGGAGGCGTATATGACCATAAAGACAGAGATACTGTCTCATGTTGCTGTTACCAGGGCAGGTCAGACTCAGCACTACTATGAGTGGTGTTACTCCAAAGAACTTTTGGTCAGACCTCAGCTAGCTGCTTTAATAAAAAAAACTAAAGAAGTGGTTAAAGCAGGTGGGCTGAAATAACCACAATGGATAGAGATGACTGGTGATGGACCACTGTGCATGGACCTGGGACTGGAGTTTGCAAAAGTGGGTGTTGCAAGCAGTCTCCCTAACCCCCAAAGAACTCATCACACTAATGGAGAGAGTTGAGACCTTGCAGCAAATGGTCAATCCTACTGCATTTGTGCCAAAACCTATGCAAAGACAAAAACTATGGTTGGCTAGGATCCACCTGGACACAACTGTGAAAAGCCCCATGGAAAGAGAGGAAAACGCTGAGGCTGGCAAAACTAATATGTTTCATATGTGGGAAACCCAGACATATATGGATGGAGAGTAAATAATAGGGAATGGGGAAAGAGGAAATCTTTGCACAGGCAAATATCAGCAGGTATGCGTGTAAAGTAAAAAAACACTGTTCCCTGCCCGTAGTGCTATACCTGAACATTTGATGGGTAGTGGTAGTGCTCACTAGAGTTAGAGACTGTTGTATAGAAATAGGAAGAGAAAAAGAACTCTGTTTGGTGAGCACTCTTAAGATTGGATAAATTACATAATTAACACATAACTTTTAATACATAACCATTTAAAAAGTTGTCTCTTGGCACCAAGCAAGCATTTAGACATACTTAGAAGACATTTTAAACATCAAATACAAAACTACCGTCCTTAGGAGACCCTCGAAAAATCTGTACGAAAACTGTTGAGAAATTCAAAGTAAGGGTCACATCCCCTCTTTACCAGCATATAATTGACAAAATAGTTGAGATCACATCACTTTGCTATAAACATGTTAGCCAGCACGGGGAGTCCCAGTCGATATGTTTGTATGAAGTATGTCCGAAAATTACTTTTAATATGCAAGGTAAGAGGTGTTACTACCTCCTCACCCTATACACACAAAATATATAGAATTCCAAAGTTTGTATGGCATTAATAGCTAAGTTTGAATGCATCTGTTTGTCACTTGTTTATGGTCACCTCTTTGTAGGAAATTTGTGAGGTCAGGTTAGAGATATGCTGGATATACACTAGTACGATTTCGGAACGATTGCCCAATCTTTGACGCATTGTACAATGAATTGTGTAGAAATCGTGTAGTTTTTAAGTAGGATATGATCCGATGCATGCTCCTGCCACTCTTAAAATTTATCGTATGATCAGATGTTCACCCCATATTATCTATCATATCATATGCAGATCGTACTGTGTATTTGGGCAAGCGATTCATCATGCGTCCGACCGCTGTCATTTCAGTGACATTTTCCAGATGATCAGGGAGGCACATGATCGATCATATCATGAGATCGTATGTACATTGTGTGTCAATTGTGCAGCCGGGACTGCCAGGGAGCTGCCTGGGAGTTCAAGGGAAATTGTAAGATGAATTTCATCTTATGCTGGTGATACTAGTGTATGGCCAGCAATACTGCTGTTCCTAATTCAGCCACTCCTTACTTAGGAGTGAAAAATTACTTACTTGGTCATCTGTGAGGAGTGAAAAATTTTATGAAGAGCAGGTTGCCCTTAGAAACAACAGTTTAACTGGATATTCCTCAAATTTTCAGCTCTACTTTCAAAGGTCTTACCCAATGGCATTGAACCTCTAATGAGAGTATTACTCTGTTTGAGACAATCACCAGTCATAGAGGAATAGGAAAAGATTTTAGGACACTGCATCTTTAAACTTCAACCATTTATTAATGTTAAAAATAGCTTAGTGTTAAGCATAATTTTAAAGCAGGTCACAAGGTCTTTACAGCTGTTGAGATAAATACATAATCACACATATTTTTATACTGTTAAGCATTGACACATATTTTTATTATAACCCAGTTGCCGTACTTTATCCTATCCTTATCAGTGATTAGAACAATCCACAAACAGTTCCTATAACCTTGCAGTTGCTTATGTTAGTACAGGTTGAGTCTCCCATATCCAAATATTCCAAAAAACAGAATTTTTTTTTGCTTGACTGAGATAATGAAACCTTTGATTTTTGATTTTTCAATGTACACAAACTTTGTCTAAAGCACAAATTATTATTACCTACCGCAGGGTCTCATCGCAAGCCTGATGGTCTATAGTGAGCGTCCATGATGATGGTCACGATGGTCAAGACCATCACGACCATCATCATGGACGCTCGCTATAGCTGTGGGTGGTAACCCACAGCTATGCGAGCGTCCATGAGGCCGCTCCAAGTTGAGGGAGGAGGGCCCTGATTCAGAGCGAGCACTCTGGTCAGAGCGTTCGGCTCTGAATCAGGCCCTCTGTGTATAAGGTGTATATGAAACAAATGAATATCATTTCTGTACACAAACTTTGTTTGAGCCACAAAATTATTGAAAATATTGTATAAAATGATCTGCAGGCTGTGTGTATAAGGTGTATATAACACAAATGCATTCTGTGTTTACATTTGGGTCCTATTCCCAAGAGATTTCATTATTAAATGCAAATATTCCAAAATACGGAATATTCCATTATCCAAAAAAACCCTGGTCCCAAGCATTTTGGATATGGGAGACTCAACCTGTACTGGGTGTGTGGAATGCTCAGTACAGTACCTTATACTCTTACCCCACTTACAGTGTCGGACTGAGGCATGAAGGGCCTACTGGGGAATGCAGTGTTAAGGGCCCATGCTAAAGGGGTGTGGTCATCCATCACAGGAGGTGTGGCCAGCCACCCAAAATGCTTGGCTAACCAATAGGTGTAGATTCTATAGAAGAGAACCAATCACCCATATTGATCAGTGGTACTGCTCCAACAGATAACTGACCATCTAATAGAGTAGCAATGTATAATTTGAGGTCTGGAACCTGACACCTTGAAGAGGGGGTGGGTCCTTAGGCAGTAGGGCCCACCGGGGATTTCCCCTGTACCCCTGTGGGCCAGTCCAACCCTGCCCACTTATTACATAGAGTCCCATTTTAGCAGCATAACAAAATACAATTTGCTATATAAAGTGCCAGTGCAAGATGAAGCAAGCCATGTATCACAGCAGATGTACTGATTATATTTGATGAGGGCTTGTTAAACAAGTCTAGGTTTTCACCCTTGTGATCTGTCCCTCAATTGCAGCAGCCTGACTAGCAGCATTAAACATTTGTGTTGTAGGAAAAAAGAACAAAGGCGTTGTGCAAGTATTGGTAAAATCCATTAAACACGTTATTGCTCCACAATGATTGTAAACCATCCAGTTCTGTTGCTGAAGCCAGCTGTTATGTACAATGTAAAGTTCAAGGAATAATACTAGGAGGGCAGTATTCATGCAAATTCATGCTCACTGATCTCTCTGCTGTCATTGGTTAAAATAAATACAATGCTAGTCATCTGGGTATTCAATAGTCCTGGTTAACTAGAATCTGGTCCTGGCCTTGGTGGATACCTGTAGTGAACTCCATTTAGTTTTGGGTTCTCTGATCCCAGCGAAACCGGCACCTCAGTTGCCAAGAGTAATGGTCCTGTGTATTCATGCGACATCTGAATAATACAAGAGAACCTCCCTGCCAATCACCATCAAGGGCAAGAAAGTATAAGCTGTTGCAGTGATAGCTCCTAAGCTGCCAAACTGGGGTGTGATTTCCCGTTATTCCTGGAGGTGATCTTAGAGCAAGTTCAACCGAACATACCATCAATTGATTCACTGGTCTGGTATTTGGTTTTAATGAATTTTTGGTTTTAATGCTCCAATGTCTGCAGGAAAAGTGACTCAAAAATCACCCCAGTTTAAGAACATAAGCCTACCACTACTGGTCCTTGTGGGGGAATCAGAGAGATTATCACATTGTTAAGCCCAATGTGGACATGAACTGGTCACCAGTGCAGAAGTTAATGATGCTACCCTGAAACAAGCATTTAAGGCAGTGATGGAGGTAAGTGTGGTGCCCTGAGTAGCCACATCATCAGGGGGAGAGCCCTACTTTGTGATTAAGAATGATTGTCTATATAGAGTGAGTTCTGTACTGGATAAAATAATAGAATAGCTACTGGTACTCCAAGTACATGTTCTGCTGGTTCTAAAAGCAGCACATACCCATGTTTTGGGGGACACCTGAGTGAGGATAAGTCCCAGGAAAGGGTCCTGCTTAGGTTCTATTGGTCAGGGGTACACATGGCCATGAAAGAAGTATTGTTAGGCTTGCCCAATTTTGACAGAGAACCTGCCCTAAATACTCATATTGGGCCCTTCTTGTCCCACTACCATTGATACAAATGCCCTTTAAGCATATTGCTATGGATTTGGTTGGACCACTAGAGAAGTCAGATTGAGGCCACCAGTACGTATTGTTAGTGCTAGACTACACAAAGTGCTATGCTGAAGCAATGCCTTTGCACAATATACACTCTAACACTGTAGCCAGGGAGCTGGTCCCTTTGTATGCCTTTTGGGAATTTCTAAGGAAATTCTAACTGATCAGGGGACACCTTTTATGTCTAAAATAATGAAGTATATGTATTTGTTGCTGGGGTGAAAACTCTCTGCACTTCCATTAACAATCCACAAATGGATGAGGTAGTGGCAAGGTTTAATTGGACTCAAAAACATATGATCAGAAAGGCAGTAGTACAAGAAAAGAAGGATTGGGACATGCTTCTTCCTTACATGCTATTTGCTGTCAGAGAGGTACCCCAAGCCACAACAGGGTTTAGCCCTTTTGATTTACTGTATGGGAGGCAACTCAGGGGAAAACTGGAGATGTTAAAAGAAAGTTGGGAACAATAGGGGCCTAGAGAACCCAATGCAGTACAGATTGTTTCTCATATGTGTAAGAGGTTGGGGCAAATAAAATTCCCTTAGTACACCAGCACATAGAGGATCACATATTCAACCTAAGAATTATAATATTGCTGCAATATCCCAGTCCTTCTGTAATGAGGATAAGGTCTTGGTTCTAGTGCCAACCCAAGAGAATAAGCTGTTTTCACAATGGCAGGGGCCCTATAAGGTGGTATAGGCAGTGGACCCAGTGAACTGTAAAATCCAACAGGTGAGGAGGAGGAAGGAAGAGCAGGTAAATGTAAATTTATTGAAAACATGTCATGATGAGAATTTGGTGCCAGGGTTTTCGAGTACAGTAGTGGAAAAGTCATTGGTTACCATAGAGCCTGCCTTGTCCACAAAGCTAAAAGGACAGGGAGAGGAGATGGTAAAATACTATCATGCCTCCTGGGGTACTGGTGAAATAAAATCCCTATATGATCCATTAGGCTAGGTGGAGTACAGTTAAAAAAGTAGTGGAGAGCATGATCCAATAAACTTTAAATTATGCAATGACTTTAGAAATTTAAATATTGTGTCCCATTTGTATGACTACCTGATGCCATGGGTGGATGAACTGGTGGAAAGTTTGACCACCACCAAATATTTAACCACCCTTGTTCTCACCAAGAGCTATTGACAGGATGCAGTTAGGAAGCCGACAGTCAAAATGCCGACTGCCAGCTTCCCAACTGTCTAATCCCGGCAAGTGTCTAATAATAGGTGTCGAAAATCCCAACGCCTATCATTATCCCTATGCCGGGAGGCTGACGCCTAGCAAACCGTATGAAGGTAAGCTGGGTGGCCGGCATGGACAGCTGCGGTGGGGGAAGGGTTAGGTTAGGGGCACCCTGGGGGTAATAAAGTGTTAAGCACCCCCCTGGGAGGGTTAGGGTTAGGCTAGGGGAAGGGAGGGTTAGGCAACCCCAGGGAAAGGTTAGGGTTAGGCACCCCCCTGGGAGACTTAGGTTTGGGTTGTGGGGATGGGGGCTTAGGTCTAGGCACTTACAAGGTGGGTTAGGGTTAGGTACTCGGGGGGGGGGGTTAGGGTTAGGCCCCCCTAAGGGAGGGTTAGGGTTAGGGGATTAGAGTTAGTAATAGCAAAAATACTTACCTGTTAGGATCTTCTGTTGCTGGTATTTCATACTGATCCCCTATTGGCTTATAGTTTTTATTAGGGATGTGCAGGCTCGGATAAGTTTGAATTTGCACGCCGAGTTCGGATTTTTCCCTCCAAAAAATGGGACTTAGAAAGAGACAAAACGTCATCTTGCATGGACAAACATCATTATTCCTGGATAAAAGTCCAGGAATGATGATGTTTGTCCATGCAAGATGACATTTTGCCTCTTTCTGAGTCCTGTTTTTTGGAGGGAAAAATCCGAACTCGGCGTGCAAATTCGAACCTGTCCGAGTCTGCCCATCCCTACTTTTTATACCAGCAGCCAAGGAAAACACTGTTTTTTACTACTACTGATGGCCTGCTTCTGTACAAGGTCCTACCCTTTGGATTGTATGGAATGCCAGCCACTTTCCAAAGGGTGATGAATAAGGTACTGAAACCCCATACTGCCTTTATGGCCACCTACCTAGATGACATTATTATACACTTACATGACTGGGAATTTCATCACCCTAAGGTTGAAGCTTTACTGAGATCCACAGTATTCCCACTAACATTAAGAAATGTGTAATAGCCCTAAGGGGAAGCCAAGTATTTAGGTTACATAGTCACACAGTGTCAGGTAAAATTACAAATAGGAAAAGTGGAGGCCATCAAAAATTATTCAAAATCTAAGACCAAGTCACAGTTGAGATCTTTCCTGGGCTTGCTAGGCTACTTTAGGCAATGTATCAGTCACTTTACAATTATATAGGCTCCCTTGACAGATCTACTAAAAAAAACACTGCCCAGATTAGCTGAAGTTGACCAGTCTTGCTGAGATAGTATGGGCAGAACTTCGGCTGGCCCATTTTACCTCTTCGGTAAGACGGAGACGCTGGCAAATACTGCTTTGCACTGACTGATTTTGCATCATCCAGAGATGTCGGCTAAACACTGCTCTGCGCTGACTGATTGTTAACCTAAAGGGTACCCTGAGAGCTGAGCGATACACTGATGGTGACAACTATAGGCTAAGTGCCAGGAGGATCTTTATTGTTGGTGTGGACCGACTCCTTACTGATACACAGGTGATGTAATTGTATCAATAACGGAATGTAGCCACAGCAGCTTTCTCTGTTTGAAAGATCCACAGAGACTGTGGTTTATATATACCGGTAAAAGAACAACAACAACTGTCTTTGGAAAGTATTTTGTTTGGCCATGGTGAACATTATTTATAAGCATATGCTCTAAATTAATTAGAGGAATTCCTTGTGAGAGTATACAACTCAAAAGCTGATAAAAGGAGGTTGTGAATTGCTCAAATATATGCCCATGTGAGCGGGGATGACAAGCACCGTTTAAAGAAACAAACGATTGTTACAGAGAGAGTCTGATTAATTTGAGGGCTGCTCAGGGATCTCTATAAACAATCCAGACATTCACTGCCGAAAATCAATTAAGGCAGTGGAGTGGAGGCAAGGGAAAAACTTTGTAATAATCTGCATCTGCAGCACATATATTGCTATACCTATATCCGTATTATCATAGAAGCTGTGGTTTATAACATTCACTGATACCATCGTGGATCCATGTGTATATTGCTATATGTTGTCTGGGTTGTTTTAAGTTTAAATGCATGTTTTATAATATTTGAAGTAATTTATATCCATTGGCTGAGAATCATTACGTACAATTAGATCTAATATTGTTTATTCATAATTGATATATGTTTTTAACAATTGTATTCAATTGCATTTGAAACACTATTTATCATATTGTATACGAATACTGTTAATTGTATTTATATGCATTTGAAACACAAATTTATAACATTGTATGTGCAATACCTTAGAAGCTATTGCTTCTTTTTGCTGATTACAACATTTACAGTCACCATCACAGAATAGCCATATATGTATGTTACTTGGTGCTATATGATGTATAGGTCTGACTAGACAATATTTTTTTTTAAATATTTTTGTTCTTTTATACATCCAATTGTGTGAACTACGATAGACAATTGGTTACAGTATTGCCGGTTACTGTATATCTGGTATATGGTTTAATAATTTATTTTATTGAAAATAAAGGGATTTACGTACAAATTTACATTTAACTTATCAGCTGTTTCTCTTCTATACTGTATATATTTTTTCTAATGCCTAATAGAAGCCTATCTATTCGGACTCTTCCTAGTGAAACCCATCAGCTCATGCATGCGCTGGCTGATAGGACTCCCGGATTTCCTGATATTGTAAAGGACAGCTCATATTGGGAGAACTATTCTTTGTGATATTAACCACAATTGCACAAGCATAAGGTGTGCTACACAATGTTATGCTTACGATGAGTGTCGGAATGCATCACATGAAAAATGCAATGCTTGATGAATCCTGCCCCTCTCTCTTTTTCACCCTGTATGTCTGACTCTGTCTTTGTTTGGCATGGCTTATCTCACTATCTCACCTGACATGTCACTTAATTTTTCTGGATGGCACCTAGCCAGAAGACATTCTCAATGCATGATACAGTAGCTGGTGTAACATAGCTGCCAAGAGCTGGAAAGAGCATTTGATATGCCATCCAAATCAGGTGAGATCCAAGATTTCCTGTGCTCAACTAAGCCATGATGCAATAAAAAATTTGCTTTTGTCAGATTTCTCCAAGTCCAAAACATATAATAATATCTACAGCCATGGCCAAAAGTTTTGAGAATAACACAAGTATTGGTTTTCACAAATTTTGCTGCTTCAGTGTTGTTAGACCTTTTTGTCAGATGTTACTATGGTATACTGAGGTAACATTACAAGCATTTCCTAAATGTCAAAGGCTTTTATTGACAATTAAATTAAGTTTATGCAAAGAATCAATATTTGAAGTGTTGACCCTTTTTCAAGACCTCTGCAATCTGCCCTGGCATTCTGTCAATCCACTTCTGTCCCACATACTGACTGATGGCTGCCCATTATTGCCTGATCAATGCCTGGAGTTTGCCAGAATTTGTGGGTATTTGTTTGTCCACCTGCCTCTTGAGGATTGACCATAAATTCTCAATGGGATTAAGGTCTGGGTAGTCTCCCGGCCATGGTCCCAAAATATCAATGTTTTGTTGCCCGAGCCACTTAGTTATCCCTTTGCCTTATGGCAAGGTGCTCCATCATGCTGGTAAAGGCAGTTTTTGTCACCAAACTGTTCTTGGATGGTTGGGAGAAGTTGCTCTTGGAGGATGTTTTGGTACCATTAACATGGCTGTGTTCTTAGGCAAATTTTGAGTAATCCCAATCCCTTGGCTGAGAAGCAACCCCACACATGAATGGTATCAGGATGCTTTACTGTTGGCATGACACAGGACTGATGGTAGCACTCACTTTTTCTTCTCTGGACAAGCATTTTTCCAGATGCCCCAAACAATCTACAAGGGGACTCATCAGAGAAAATATCTTAACCCCAGTCCTCAGCAGTCCAATCCCTGTACCCTTTTCAGAATATTAGTCTGTTGCTGATATTTTTCCTGGAGAGAAGTGGCTTCTTTGCTGCCCTTCTTGACACCAGGCCATCCTCCAAAGGTCTTTGCCTCACTGTGCATGAAGATGCAGTCACACCTGACTGCTGCCATTCCTGAGCAAGCTCTTCATTGGTGGTGCCCCAATCCCGCAGCTGAGTCAACTTTAGAAGATGGTCCTGGCACTTGCTGGATGTTCTTGGGCATCCTGAGGCCTTCTTCAGAACTATTGAACCTCTCTCCTTGAAGCTCTTGACAATTCGATAAATGGATGATTTAGGTGCAATCCTACTAGCAACAATATCCTTGCCTATGAAATTCTTTTTGTGCAAAGCAATAATGACTGTATGTGTTTCCTTGCAGGTAATCATGGTTCACAGAGGAAGAACAATTATTTCAAGCTCCATCCTCCTTTTAAAGCTTCCAATCGGTTATACTAGCTCAACCAACATGACAATATCATCTCCAGCCTTGTCCTCATCAACCCTCTCACCTGTGTTAACGAGAGAATCACTGACATGTCAGCTGGTCCTTTTGTGGCAGGGCTGAAATGCAGTGAAAATTATGTTTTTGGGATTAGGTTAATTGTCATGGCAAAGAGGGACTTTGCAATTAATTGCAATTCATCTGATCACTCTTCATATCATTCTTGAGTATATGCAAATTACCATCATAAAAACACTGAAGAAGCAGACTTTGTGAAAACCAATACTTGTGCCCTTCTCAAAACTTTTGGCCATGGCTGCAGAACAGCTCTGACTGTGTAGCCCATTTCCATTTATCAGCAGTAGTAGGAGCCCAATACCTCTCGCCACCTGTATTAATAACAAGCACACAGAGGGGGAATGTTATTTACTGTACTTTATTATTATGTTTTTTAGGCATCTCTCACAGTCCAAATTGGCTTTGGTTTGAGATATCTCATCTATTACAACCACATTTTTTATTTTAACCGTCAAGCACCACTTTGGCCTAAAGTATATACATACACACATATGTAATTTTGACAATGATATCTAAAATTCATCTTACTACATATATGTAAAGTAGAATGATTTAACTGTATTTGTGTTTATATTGTATTATTTAGTAAGCTGCACTGCAGCAGACTAAATGCATGTTTGTGATAAAAGT
Organism: Taudactylus pleione; assembly: GCA_031769625.1. Lineage (NCBI taxonomy): Eukaryota > Metazoa > Chordata > Amphibia > Anura > Myobatrachidae > Taudactylus > Taudactylus pleione. The sequence continues at coordinate 1,264,951 of JAUIMM010000362.1, read as the reverse complement.
TTTATTTTCTATGAAAGAGAGAACCATACATACAGTATATGTTTTTTTACAATCCCAAAATACAAAAAAAAAATAGCAAGAGCAATTCTGAATTAATTGCCAGATCTCCTTCACATTTATTTATACCTTATTTACAGTGAAGGAAGGAAACTTAACTCAGAGGCCATCAGGGCAGCATGTTCATTCTCTAATACATGCATAGAATACATATGCACATAAGTATTGCTTATTTCTATTTGATAAATTACATTGGTGGTTATTTGTGTTTGATAAATGTCATTGCTTGTATCCCAACAAGTTCTACAATGACTCAAATATACTGTAGTTTGAGAGTTTATGCTTTTGATTGTAGAATTTGATACTGTATGCATTTTGTGTTATTACTATATTGCTGGTTTTATAAACTACACATATAAACAGAGGGAGAACGGATGACTTGTGAACTCACACATCATTAAATTTCATCTTATATGAATGGATTTTGTTTAAAATGTTCAAACTTTTCAATAAACCTAACACTGTATATTCCAACCCATATATTGATTTTTTTTGCTTTCTCACTTAATTTAGCTCAGTTAAAAGCCTCAGCTGCTGTGTCTATTCCTGTTACAGTACAAAAAATAATTTATCTCCAATGTAGCTACTGTTTTATGGTGGGGAGAGCTCAAATATACAGTATGTGAGTCTTAAACACTGTCTCAGACACTGTCTAACCTGTCCGTCTTCCTCGAATTGCACTCTGATTTGTTTTTGAAACTCTGCTTTGAAAATGTTTCAAAACTTTTACATTTAGAACCTGATCACTTTTTGAACGAGTTTGAAACATCTCTATCTTAAATCTGCAACATGTGGTCAATAAAATCTGCCTAAAACAGAAAATTAGTCCTCTAATGTAAATGCAACTTACCCTCCCTGCCTCTCCTGCCTTTGTCATCAGGTGACCCGTCTTTTGCTCATGTGGAAAGTTCCATCAAATAAGATCTTACTGATAAACTGCAAAATAAACAAGTGCAAATTTTCATTCTGAAACCTGAGTATAGACGCGAGCTCACACCTGCGATGCAGATACTTAGAATATTTGCATAAGATTTGCTCATATTATTTCTCTTGAATCGGTCTAATCATTCCACTACAGACTCCTCATCCTTATCATTGCTACAGGGGAATCAGACAAAGATTTTAAATTAAAGAACAATGTGGTCACATCTGAACCTTTCTAATATTATTATTATGGTGATCACCGGGATATTTGGGACCATCATATACTCTTCAATTTTCAAAATGTGCTTCAGACTCAGGAAAGAGACCAGTAATGTGGGTGCTTGTGAGCAAATCCAGGTTTGTACACTGCTTATAAATGTCCTGTTACAGGGCCTCTTTACTGCTGAAAGCATTCTCGATTCTTTCGGGATGTTGCTGGGGAAAATACGTTTTTTATTTGTATTTATACTAAAAAGTGTTTTGGTTGATGTTAATCTCTGGAATACCACCTGGCTCTTCATCTTCTATTCTCTTAGGTTGGTTAGGTTTTCCCACCAGTTTATCCTTTGTGCCAAAACAAGGATCGCTTCTTCTGTTCCTAAACTGATGGTGGGGTCACTGTTAGGTTCCATTATCATTAATATACCACTAATATGGACAACAGGCCTTGATGTTCAACAAAATGACACAACCAAACATGTTTTTCGTGGCTATGAGTTCACTGTGAATTCTGATTACACTACATTCAGACCAATGATTAGATACTGTCTGCCACTGTCTATGACTTGTCTGTGTATCAGGCTCAGTGTCACAACCCTACTGAGACACATCTGGAGGATGAATCACGGAGAGTCCCACATAACATTTGCCCAGCTCCAGGGTCACGTCCGAGCAGTCAGGTCCATGGTTCTACGTATTATACTGGACATCGCTTTATATTTCACATTGATGGGTGTATTTTTATCATCCACATTTCATTTTGGGAACATTTTTCAGAAGACCAGCAGTCTAATACTCATTCTTATCCTCATTGCCCAAACTCTCATTATTATACAAGGAAATCCCAATTTAAAGACTAGATTATGTGGTCACAGCACCAATACCTAAGAATAAGTGATTTACATTTACAGTATGATGAGATCTATGTTATGTATTGCTTCATTTAAATATAGACTGTATGTAAATAATAGCGAGACTGTTGGATCATTGGTTACACACTGTGGAAATATTTGTCTGTATGTATAAAAAAATCTGTTACCATTGAGTTTAAAAAAATAAATAGTCTGTAATTTTAGGTTTTAATCTGAATTTCTGTGTATAGTTATTATATATTTCAGACATTGAGGCAGTCTGTTATTCTGTGCAGTTATTTTACTATACTGTAGTTATGCTTTATTTTGTCACCTTAAAGCATTATAAATATACTGGATGCTCCCCTCCCTCACACATGTGATGACTGTGTCATTATTTTGTTTTTGTAACATAGCGAAAAAAAAATCCCATATTGCTTAATAAAGTACTACAGTATATACACATTTCCATTCTGAATCGCAGGATGGTCATTGTTTGAACAAAACTTCCTCACTTTGGGTCTCATTCAGACACAGTCGTTAGATGCAAGCGGTTGCTCTGAATGAGGGCGGCCGCTTGCATCTTGAAGTGCAGCCTCCTGGTCGCTAGCTAAGCTGTGGTTTACCACCCACAGCTTAGCGACTGACCAGGGTGATGGTCGCGATGGTCAGGACCATCGCGACCATCGGGGCTTGTGACGAGACCCTAAGGTTTTGTCTCGGCACTCGCAAGCCCCAGGGAGCTTCCTGCTCTGATCGAGCAGGAAGCTCCACACTGACATCACTGGTGTCACTGGTGATGTCAGTGGGGCCGCCCCAAACGGCAAGCATTCCGTCGGGAATGCCTCCGTTTGGCCGGCCACCCCCCCAGCCTGCCTTCCAAATGGGGCGAGCTGTCAATCAACATCAACAGCACGCCCCCTTTGGTGCGAGACCTGGAGCGATGGAGCACCCGTCGCTAGCCGGGTCTCGTGCATGTGCACGTCGGAGCCGGCTCTGATGTGCGCATGCCCAGTGGGCAAACATCAACCCAGTTGTGAGCGCTCAGCGCATGCAACCGGGTGTGAATGAGGCCCTTTATTCTCACCTTTCTCTCTCACTTGTGTTTTCTATTGGACTTATACATTGCTAAAAGCAAGGGTAGGAATAGGTAATGTAGGTTTGTAGTTACTATTGACAGCTACTTTTAAGTGCACATTTACTACAATTGTTATTAGAAAATTTTAAATATGTTATAGGCCTATTTTCAATGCCTTAATACTGTAGGTTAAACATTCAAGCAATAAAATATATTATTCCCATCAGTTGTTTAAATGTTCAGTGTCTCTCTGCTAGGGGGCAATTTACTAATAATAGTGTTGGGATGCGATCCAATCTCACAGTTTATCAATGGAATTATTTTTGCAATCACAATGCACATTTACCAAGAATCATGTTTGCTTTTTTTTGACATTCAATAGTGTAACTAGTCATGTTGTGACTTATGCAAGATCAATCAATTCAGGGTTTTTTGGCACTGAATTCACAAATGTGTAAATGACAGAAATTGCAACCCCCCAAATACACATGTGAAAGCAGAGCAAATAGGAGAATATCACAAACATAATGCTATTGGTCGGGATTGGCACAAGCTACAGTGGTGTTACTATGCTGGTATAAAACTGTAAAGAACATGTGCATTGGTGGTGTTAGAGTTGGTTGGAGTGTGGACAGTGATTGGAGAGGAGAGGTTTTTTTGATGAGATATAAATTGATTGTTGCTTGTTTGGTTGTGACAGTGTCTTGTAGTTTTCTATAGTCTTGTAACTTGTAAAGTCTGTCTTTTTTTCCTGTCTTATTTTTTTTTCTTATCATTATTTGTGTGTATGTGTGTGTGTATGTGTAGATGTGTGTGTAGGTGTATGTGTAGGTGAGTGTGTATGGTGTATGTGTGTGTAGGGGTGTGTGTGTGTAGGTATAGGGGTGTGTGTAGGTGTGTGTTTAGGTGTGTGTAGGTGTAGATGTGTGTGTGTAGGTGTGGGTATAGGTGTGTGTGTAGGTGTGTGTGTAGGTGTATTTGTAGGTATAGGTGTGTGTAGGTGTGTGTGTAGGTATAGGTGTTTCTGTAGGTGTGTGAGTAGGTGTAGGTGTCTGTAGGTATGTGTGTGTAGGTGTGTGTGTGAGTAGGTGTAGCGGTGTGTGTGTAGATGTAGGTGTGTGTATAGGTGTGTGTAGGTATAGGTGTGTGTGTAGGTGTGTGTGTAGGTATAGGTGTGTGTGTAGGTGGTGGTGTGTGTAGGTGTGTGTGTAGGTGTGTGTGTAGGTATAGGTGTGTGTAGGTGTGTGTCTAGGTATAGGTGTGTGTGTAGGTATAGGTGTGTATAGGTATGTGTGTGTAGGTGTGTGTGTGTATGTGTCTTTGTAGGTGTGTGTGTAGGTATATGTGTGTAGGTGTGTGTGTGTGTGTAGGTGTATAGGTGTAGGTGTGTGTATAGGTGTCTGTAGGAATAGGTGTGTGTGTAGTTGTGTGTGTGTAGGTATATGTGTGTGTAGGTATAGGTGTGTCTGTAGGTGTGTGGGTGTAGGTGTGTGTAGGTATAGGTGTAGGTGTGTGTGTAGGTATGTGTGTAGGTGTGTGTGTGTGTGTGTAGGTGTGTTTATAGGTGTGTGTGTGTAGGTGTGTTTATAGGTGTGTGTATGTGTAGGTATAGGTGTGTGTGTAGGTATAGGTGTGTGTAGGTATAGGTGTGTGTGTAGGTGTGTTTAGGTGTGTGTGTAGGTGTGTGTAGGTATATATGTGTGTAAGTGTGTGTGTAGGTATAGGTGTGTGTAGGTATGTGTGTGTACGTGTCTGTGTAGGTGTGTGTGTAGGTATATGTGTGTGTTGGTGTAGGTGTGTAGGTGTAGGTGTGTGTGTAGGTATAGGTGTGTGTAGGTGTGTGTGTAGGTGTGTGTGTAGGTGTGTGTACATGTCTGTGTAGGTGTGTGTGTAGGTATATGTGTGTGTCGGTGTGTGTGTGTAGGTTTGTGTATAGGTGTCTGTAGGTATAGGTGTAGGTGTGTGTGTGTAGGTATAGGTGTGTGTGTGTAGCTGTAGGTGTGTGTGTAGGTGTAGGTGTGTGTGTGTAGGTATGTGCGTATAGGTGTGTGTGTGTGTGTGTAGGTGTAGGTGTGTGTATAGGTGTGTGTGTGTAGGTGTAGGTGTTTCTATAGGTGTGTGTGTAGGTATAGGTGTGTAGGTGTAGTTGTGTGTGTGTAGGTATAGGTGTGTGTGTGTGTAGGTGTGTAGTTGTAGGTTTGTGTGTTTTAGGTGTGTGTGTAGGTGTGTGTAGGTATAGGTGTGTGTAGGTGTGTGTGTAGGTATGTGTGTGTAGGTGTGAGTGGACGTGTCTGTGTAGGTGTAGGTGTGTGTAGGTATAGGTGTGTGTGTAGGTATATGTGTGTGTTGGTGTAGGTGTGTGTGTGTAGGTGTGTCTTTAGGTATAGGTGTGTGTAGGTGTAGGTGTGTGTGTGTAGGTGTTTCTATAGGTGTGTGTGTAGGTATAGGTGTGTAGGTGTAGGTGTGTGTGTAGGTATAGGTGTGTGTGTGTAGGTGTGTAGGTGTAGGTTTGTGTGTTTAGGTGTGTGTGTAGGTGTGTGTGTAGGTATAGGTGTGTGTGTGTGTAGGTATAGGTGTGTGTAGGTATGTGTGTGTAGGTGTGTGTGGACATGTCTGTGTGTGTGTAGGTGTGTGTGAAGGTATAGGTGTGTGTGTTGGTGTATGTGTGTGTGTAGGTGTAGGTGTGTGTAGGTGTAGGTGTGTGTGTACGTGTCTGTGTAGGTGTGTGTGTAGGTATAGGTGTGTTTGTGTAGGTATATGTGTGTAGGTGTTAGTGTGTGTATAGGTGTGTGTGTGTAGGTGTAGGTGTGTGTATAGGTGTCTGTGTGTAGGGATAGGTGTGTGTGTGTAGGTGTGTGTGTAGGTATAGGTGTGTATAGGTATAGGTGTGTGTGTAGGTGTAGGTAGGTGTGTGTGTGTGTGTGTAGGTATAGGTGTGTGTAGATGTAGGTGTGTGTGTGTGTGTAGGTATATGTGTGTGTAGATGTAGGTGTGTGTGTGTGTAGGTATATGTGTGTGTGTGTGTAGGTTTGTGTGTAGGTATAGGTGTGTGTGTAGGTATAGGTGTGTGTGTGTGTGTGTGTGTGTGTGTGTTGGTGTAGGTGTGTGAAGTGGGTGAGGTGGTGCTGGAGGTTTTTTTAATTTCTTTTATCTATAAGTGTTCAGTGTTTTGTGGCACCCTAATAATGTGCTTTTCAGAGAAGTTTTAAATCAAATACATTGTATGCTGATGTGTTTTAGAAATTTAAAGTGACAGAGACTAGGGGGTATATTTACTAAAGTGAGAGTTTTTAGAAGTGGAGATGTTGCCCATAGCAACCAGATTCTAGCCATTATCTTCTAGAAGGTGCTATTTAAATGTTAAGTAGTATCCGATTGGTTGCTATAGGCAACATCTCCACTTCTGAAAACTCTCATTTTAGTAAATACTCCCCTAGTAATGTTTTATCTATAAAGGGACATTGATCTTACTTGATAATTGCTTTTAGTTTACTACAGTTAAAAAAGCAGAAGTTAAACCCTCTTTCAGAACAGGCAACAGTACACATTACAGAGGGTGCTACAAGCTTTGCAGGTGTACTTACACATTTAAAAACCTTGGCTAAGTAGTTGAACACAGGTGACGTAATACATTCATTTAGAAGACAAGCAATACACACATACCAAATATAACATTTGCGGCAATAAATAAATTGTAGACCACACAACAAACCAATAATCCTGGCTCTAATCTAAAAACAATTTGGATTCTATGGGTGCAGAAATATTCCTGATTAATTTAAAGCAGCAGATCTTAAACACTGGGATTTGTGAATACCCATAAATAGATAAATTTCAATTAACTTCAGACTGCGCTAATATAGCTCTTATTGTGAGAAAGCAGAATCCACATATATACAAAGAACAGTCATGGCTCCATAAGCTATCCTGCAAATGCTGGACAGCTTTATTCATAAACTAGGTACACACTATAAGGTTATCTGTACAATCTGAGAGGCATAAATGGGACCAGCATTTGGAGGGCATGCTGGTTCCTGTAGTGCCATTAGGAGGACCTAGTGGTGACTCCAAGGTAAGCTGGCTCTTATTTTTAGATATGTTTGTGTATGTGCCATTATCATGTGGCCTTATATTGGGCAATTATATGCCCTAGATTGTATTTAATTTTTGGGGATGTTTTTGTGGCGCGGTGCTCCCTGGGTTAGAATTGCTGGACTGATTTGGGGTGGCACACTAAAACACTCCATTTAGCACTTTATTAATACTTATTTTCTACTAATACTGTTTTTTTAGCATTTTAATTACACCCTTCACCTGTGTATCACCCCCTAACATAGTTTTTTCTCCGCACCCCAGACTTTGACTTAGACTTAGGAACCTCCAGTATCAGAGATGCCGTGACGTGGCCTGGAGGCTTACAATTATTTTTGCAGACATATGCAACTAAGTTTTTCAAATCTTTTTGCTGATATCATTCTGAGTGCTGGGGGAATACTTTTTGTTGTTTCTTGTATAGAATAATCCCTCCCTTACATGCACCTGAGTGATATTACTAAGGTGATGGAGCAGCTACCAATATGCATATCTGTATAATCTGGCTGGTTGGACCAAAAACCTGGTATTGTATGATAGCAAATGACAATCGAACATTTGTTCCCAAACACTGAAAAATAAACAAAAATGGTCTTTTTGGTGAGACAAATTGGTTAAATTAGTTTGATTTAACTAATTTGTCAGAATGTCTGTTTTTGTCTGTTTTACAGTGTTTGGAAGGAAATAGATGATTGTCATTGTTTAAAAAACAGAATTAATAAAATACATAAAGGAGCTGCAGTAAATCAATAGATTTTTCCAGCAGTTTTTCCACCTCAGTGCAGATCACTGACTTCACTCTTCCTGACTCCAGGATCACCGACTTCACTCTTCCTGACTCCAGGATCACCGACTTCACTCTTCCTGATTCCAGGATCACCGACTTCACTCTTCCTGACTCCAGGATCACCGACTTCACTCTTCCTGACTCCAGGATCACCGACTTCACTCTTCCTGACTCCAGGATCACCGACTTCACTCTTCCTGATTCCAGGATCATCGACTTTACTCTTCTTGACTCCAGGATCACCGACTTCACTCTTCTTGACTCCAGGATCACCAACTTCACTCTTCCTGACTCCAGGATCACCGACTTTACTCTTCTTGACTCCACCGGGGGCCGGCACTGTAAAAATGACTGGAAAATGGCCGGTGGTTTTGCAAAACTGAAGCTTAGTAAAAGATCTTTGATAAATTGCACTGATTATGGATTTAAAACATGTGTGGCTTTACCACAGACATGTACGGTATGATTCTGAGGTGGGTGTAAAGCAAAGAAAAGAAAAACAAGTAATTTTTTTCCTGGACAAACCATGCTGAAATGCCAGAGGAGCAAAACAATTATTATTATTTGTTATTGCATGCAGGGTAAATTCTGGCTGCGTCTGCATGTACTGTATTCGGCAAATGCTGGACATTTTTATTCATCACCTTGGTACACACTATAAGATTATACTGCACAACAATGAAAATGTTTCCGATGTGAAAATAGTTACATCTAATTGATTTCAGCATGCAAAGTATGAATATGACATTTAATACTCTGAGTTAGCTATGAGTTCCGAGATATAGCCCATTTATGACGATGTAGGGGTATTCCTAGTGAAGTGGGCAGAATGGTGAGAATCTTACCAGCAATCTGCGTTCCTCGTAGAGGGGGCGGGGCCTAATGACCCAATGAAATGAATCAGTTATTTGTCCCCTCCCCTATTCAAATATATGCAAATCACGAGATTACCCACACAAGATAACTGTGGTGCACTGAGTGACAGCATAGGGAGCGATTCCACCAAGACATTTCAGCAATGGAACAAAGATATCAGGGGAGGTGACAGTGACAAGAGATGCCCCAGAAGAGGAGGACAAGCGACAAGCAAAGAGAAAACACCCCCATGTATAGGCCTCTATATTACATAGTACTTTCCTATGCTGTATGTGTGTTTCCTATGCTGTATGTTTGTTTCCTATGCTGTATGTTTGTTTCCTATGCTGTATGTTTGTTTTGTATGCTGTATGTTTGTTTCATTTTGTGTTCTTATTTGTGATTGATTGAATTAAAACAACTGATATTTATTTTCTATCAAGAAAATATCAGATTATTTTAAAATATATTTTCACTATGACTATATTACTAATGTACATACAGTATAGTGCAAGTAGTGTAGCTCAAAAAATAGAGCTAGTAAAAACATTCTGAAATCATTTTCGTTTTTCTTGGCCTCAAATTAGTAATGTATGACTATTAGTAATGTATGACTATTTTTAGAAAGGAAATAAATTAAAAGTATTAATTTGTTGTACAGTGTTATCTGTCCAATCTGGCTGGTTGGACCATAAATCTGGTAATGTATGAGAGCAAATGACAATTGACCATTTGTTCCCAAACACTGGAAAACAGACAAAAATGGTCGTTCAGACAAATTGGTTAAATTAGTTTGACTTAACCAAATGTCTGTTTTACAGTGTTTGGGAGAAAATGGACGATTGTAATTTTTTAAAAAACTGGACCATAATTAAAAAAAATAAAAGATATACAGTAAATCATAAAATTTTTTCCAGCTGTTTTTTTCCACCTCACTGCAGATCACTGGCCCCATTGACTATTCTCTTCTTGACTACAGAATTATTGTTGGTTACCATTGCACTTAGGGCCTGATTCAGCAAGGAATGGAAGTGCTAATTCGCATGCACTCAGTCGATGTTTGCATTCTGTGCATGGATAGGCATTGCACTGTGCGTACTGGCCACTTCGACCGGGTATGCAAATGCAGTGGATAATCAAAGCTATCTATAAAAGATTGACAGGAAGTGCTGTTTTGGGGGTTGAAAAGGGGGGGTTTGGATGGAGAAATGCAGGTGTATTTGAGTGTTTAGACGCCGTTACAAGAGTATGCATACAGTCAAGTGCATAAATATTGGGACATTGACAGAATTTTCATATTTTGGCCTCTATTCACCACCACAATGGCTTTGAAATGAAACAAACAAGATGTGCTTTACCTGCAGTCTTTCAGATTTAGTTTGAGGGTAATTAGATCCAAATCAGGTGATTGGTGTAGGAATTACAATGGTTTCTATATGTGCCTCCCACTTTTTAAGGGGCCAAAAGTAATGGGACAAACTAAACAATCCTAAATAAAACTTTCACTTTTTAATACTTTGTTGCAAATCCGTTGCAGGCAATTACATCCTGAAGATGTACAATATTCCAAAGAACAAAAAAGAAGTAACTCGCGACCACAGACCGCTGCTGTGTCCTATCTAAGGTATACCCAAAACCTAAATATACAATTTCAAAACAACAAGATAGTGTCACTAGCGCAGTCTGTATGGAGAGGTCTACAAGGTATCCATCTTCGTCTCACAGAATGTCTTCACCACTGTTTCATTTCAAGATACGGAACCATATTCTGGATAGAACTGACCACTGGCACTCTATTACCGTTCACTGAAAGGTTTCTTTAACACCTCCTTTTTCTTTCAACACATCACACTTCTTAGGGGTCTATCAACAGACACTCACCATGAATCCACCTTGATTCATACGTATAAAGGTTTCTTGTTACGACTCCCCTTATATATCCAATTGATGAAAAAATGTATCTATTTTCTTAAAACAATTCTTTATTCCAAATCGGAACCATAAAAAGTAAAAATAGTCACATCACAAAAAAAAGCACATATAGCAGTATTGGAACTATAGGTGGCAATAGGATATTCACAATATGATTTTTAAACCTTTCTGATGACCCGGGCATAATCCGAGAAGGTAATCCAACTGGATGACACGTGGAAGAAAAAACCATTTAGAGAAATATCCAAAAAGAGATGTATAATACCACCTGTTGTCCAATTCCTGCTGCTTACTCCACCATCTACGCGTTTCGGACTGATTGTCCTTCCTCAGGATGTGGAGCTGTAACCCAGGAAGGGCTTAATATACCCCTCCTCTAAATTAAAAGACAATTAACCAATTATACTAAAAATCGCAAAAAAACCCTCAATAGACCACATTGTGAAACCTCCTATTACCATCTGAAGTCCCTTACAGGATATAACCTTACTTTAAAATTCATAGACATGATAATCTCCCATAGAGTATCCAAAATAACATAAAAAAGGATATAAAAAAAGGATAATATGCATCAATTCAGCGTCAACAAAATCCTGGAATGTAATCCACCACCCACCATAGGAAAAAGACTGTGGCTCCTGCTTATTGCCACACCGCTTCTTCCAGTCTGCACAGCGGAAGTCCTTATAAGGTAATACCCCTCTGTAATACTTCCCTCATAAGTCCTAAAGCCCATATATATGAGCCAATACTTCCGCAGTAGTCGACTACCACACCCGGACGTGAAAACGATCAGGCGCTCCATCCGCCCCCTCTAACACATAAACCATGTGATTAGAAGCGGTCACGCATACTTCCGGAAATCTCTATACGATGCGTCTCACGTCCACATCCGGAATCTGACCCGCAAACCCGGAAGTTGGTTTCAAAGGAATTCCTCCCCATGGGCTCGCTTATTTAGTTCCACAATAGTTATATGCACATATGTGAAATACCACGAAGGTCCACTCCGTTCGTAGATTGATATATAGAGTTCTGGAGATATGCAGCCAGATCCTTAACATCGCATCACCGTGGGGCAGTATATATTCCAAACATTCTAAATTAATACTTTTCCATAGTACCAAATAAAATATCCTCCGTTGTACATGTAAAAAGGGGAAAGTAAACACCATTAGAGAATAAACATAACCCATAACAACCATATAACAATAAAATATATATATATGTGTACACGGCTTCTACGTTCTTACAGAAACCATTTTGTCTCGAAATCTATATTAAGTCCTCTCGGGGCTAGTGTTTTTAACATATAGATTTTTTTCATTTCCATTTGTGCAAGACGTTCTTCCATATTATTTTTCCTCCAATTAGGATGGATAACCTTAATACCACAGAAGGATCTAAGTTCTGTGATATTGCACTGATGTTTCTGCAGAAAATGTAAGGAAACATTATGTGTACTCAATCCTTTTTTAATGTTCCTGGCGTGTTCTGCCAGTCTAATTTTTAACATACGGGTGGTCCTGCCCACATATTGTGAACCACATGTGCATTCCAGCAAATAAACACAATATCTGCTATGACAGGTTATAAAATCAACGATCTTATAACTATGATTAGTTTGAGTAGATTTGTATTCCTTTATATGAGATACTTCACTTTTACATAATCTACACATAATGCACTCTCCGCATCTATAAAAACCTTTTGATTTATTCATCATTAGGTCCCTGGGTTTTGATGTTACACTTTTAACAATAGCATTCTGGATGTTGTTAGCTTTCCGATAAATAAACATCGGTCGTTCTTTAATATATCCCTTTAATACAGGATCTCTAAGTAAGATATCCCAATGTTTAGCTATGATAGTTTCAACTTGTTTATATTGGCTATGATATTTAGATATGAATGGTATTCCCCTATCCTCCCATTTTTTTATAGTTCCATCATTGTTAAGAATATGCCCCCTCTCGAGATCACTGGCCTGAGTCATAGCTTTGGTCACTAGCTCCTTTCCATATCCCTTCTGTATGAATTGATGACTCAAATCGATTGCCTGCACATCAAATACCTTTTTGTCTGTACAATTATGGTTAATACGTTGAAACTGGCTGTAGGGTATACTCCTTAGCCAGTTAGCATGGTGGTTGCTGGTGAAGTCGATGAATGAGTTACAATCAGTCGGTTTATTAAAACTCTTGGTTTTCAATGTATTCCCTTCTATATATATAGTGAGGTCTAGGAAATTCACCTCTACATCACTAATACAAAAACTGAAATTGATGTTATATACATTTTCATTCAAATAGGCACAGAATTGTTCCAAAGACTCCTTGTTACCCTTCCAAACAAAACAGACATCGTCAATATAGCGCATCCAGGACACTAGACTGGCACCAAACTCATGGCCACTCCACACTGATCTATGCTCCTAGAGGGCCATGAATAAATTACCGTAATTAGGTGCCAGTCCAGTGCCCATCGCCGTGCCTGACGTCTGTTAATAAAATGATTCCATAAACCAAAAAAAGTTGTTCTTCAGAACCAATTCTATTCCCTCCAGCACAAATTTTTTATAGGATTCTGTGAAAGACTCTCTATCTAAAAAGAATCTAACAGCCTCCAATCCAAATTGATGCTCTATAATTGTGTAGAGTGATGTAACGTCGGCAGTGACGAGCCAATAGTCATCTCTCCACACAATCTCCTCAAGCTTATGAATAGTAGCTATGGTATCCTTAAGATATGCCGGGGTCTTCTTAACCAGTGGTTGGAGTATAAAATCTAAAAACTTCGAAAGGTTAGATAATACAGAATTTGTGCCAGCTACTATAGGTCTACATGGGGGGTTATTTAAGGTCTTATGGATTTTCGGGAGGCCATAGATTACGGGGACAGATGGTTTTTCAATTTTAATATATGATTTCTCATTTTCATTAATAACCCCTTTGCCTGTATATAATACAAGGAAAGTCTCTAATTTTTTAGTAATCCCTGCACTGGGATTCCCCCGTAATTTTTTATAAGTGGTATCATCACAAAGTTGTTTGATAATCTCTGAATTGTAATCTTCAGTATTCATGATGACCACCCCCCCCCCCTTTAGCCGCCAGCTTAATGATGATATTGTCATTCTTCCTAAGATGTTGTATAGCTTCCCTTTCTGCCTTAGTCAAATTATTATTTCTTACTGGTTTGAACCGGGTCCTTTCTAGATCTTCTCTCACCAATCTTTCAAAGGTCTCCACAAAACACCCCTTTTTGTGCTGTGGAAAAAAGGTGGATTTCTTTTTAAATATGGAGCATGTCATTTCTTCTAATATTGATTCATCTTCAGTCATCTTATTCTTTTCTTCAAAGAATCTTTTAAGTGCCAGCCTTCTAATAAATCTTTGGAGATCAATGAAGATCTCAAATTCATCTGCTCTACTTGAAGGTGCGAATTTTAATCCTCTCTCAAGGACTTTTTTTTCCTCATCAGAAAGAACATGATTGCTTAAATTGTAGATTGCCGTTTTGGTAGTAATCCCTGGTGTTACTCCCTTCTCTACCTTATTAGGGTCAGAATCCACAGATACATAATTATTAACAATTAACAATTCCTCTTTTCTTTCTCCTTCTTCTTATTTTATTGAGGCGGTGGGTCATCCCACTGCCCCTTTTTACCCTCTTTTTTCTCTTCACGTGTTTAAATTGTAATGACGATCTCTTCCTAAAAAATTTTCCTCATACCTTAAGGGAGCAAATCTATTTTCATTATATCTATCCCTCCTATTAAGTTTGTATTCATCCCGAAATGCGGGTTCCCCCTGTTGGTAATCCCTCTTCAATTGATGCCTCCTTCTAACATAATCAACAGGCGGTATTATACATCTCTTTTTGGATATTTCTCTAAATGGTTTTTTCTTCCACGTGTCATCCAGTTGGATTACCTTCTCTGATTATGCCCGGGTCATCAGAAAGGTTTTAAAACCATATTGTGAATATCCTATTGCCACCTATAGTTCCAATACTGCTATATGTGCTTTTTTTTGTGATGTGACTATTTTTACTTTTTATGGTTCCGATTTGGAATAAAGAATTGTTTTAAGAAAATAGATAAATTTTTTCATCAATTGGATATATAAGGGGAGTCGTAACAAGAAACCTTTATACGTATGAACCAAGGTGGATTTATGGTGAGTGTCTGTTGATAGACCCCTAAGAAGTGTGATGTGTTGAAAGAAAAAGGAGGTGTTAAAGAAACCTTTCAGTGAACGGTAATAGAGTGCCAGTGGTGAGTTCTAGCCAGAATATGGTTCCGTATCTTGAAATGAAACAGTGGTGAAGACATTCTGTGAGACGCAGATGGATACCTTGTAGACCTCTCCATACAGACTGCGCTAGTGACACTATCTTGTTGTTTTGAAATTGTATATTTAGGTTTTGGGTATACCTTAGATAGGACACAGCAGCGGTCTGTGGTCGCGAGTTACTTCTTTTTTGTTCTTTGGAATATTGTACATCTTTTACCCTACTAAGTTGTGACTTGCAGCCAATAGATATGTTTAACCACAGACATACTCGTAAAGATTATATTAATAGTGTATTTAGTGATGATCAAATGAATGATGTAGCAGATGAGAATGTGCAGAGTGCTATGACTAAATTAGAAAAATTATTAATTAGAGAGGGAAAAATATGGTGGGAGATTACCTCGTTAGAGCAATATTGTAGTGACCAACTGATTCCTAGAGGTTTGCGCATTGATAAGGTACCAACATTTCAAAATGAGTCCAAAGAATTTAGAGAAGAATGGTTTAAAATATTAGGCTCATGTTCATACTCGTTGATGAGGTTGATTATTAAGGAAAAAACACGTGAACTTAAACAAATAGAGGAGGAAGTGGAAATATATAAAGGATTAATTAAACCATATTCTGCCTCAGAGGATTACAAAGTTTTAGAAGAGAGTGTCATCAGAAAGATTGATAGAAATGAGAGAGACATCAGAATTAAAAAACAAAAAAAATATTTTAGGGACAAACAGGATTTTAAATTAGGCAGACAGCATGCCATCACAAGAAAAGAAAAAACATTTTTAGAAATAAGGAGAAATGAAACACCGCAAAGGACTCAAGTTTGGATGACAGAAACATTAAATCGCACAGAGGATAGAGGATTCACGAGGAAGAGTGAGAACGTTAGGGATGTAAGAAAGAATACGGGGACAAACTATACAAACAGGCAGACCAGAAAAACGTACAAGGAGGAAAGATAGAAGGTAGAAAGAGATGGATTAGATGATGATTATGTTAGAAGGAGGCATCAATGGAAGAGGGATTACCAACAGGGGGAACCCGCATTTTGGGATGAATACAAACTTAATAGGAGGGATAGATATAATGAAAATAGATTTGCTCCCTTAAGGTATGAGGAAAATTTTTTAGGAAGAGATCGTCATTACAATTTAAACACGTGAAGAGAAAAAAGAGGGTAAAAAGGGGCAGTGGGATGACCCACCGCCTCAATAAAATAAGAAGAAGGAGAAAGAAAAGAGGAATTGTTAATTGTTAATAATTATGTATCTGTGCATTCTGACCCTAATAAGGTAGAGAAGGGAGTAACACCAGGGATTACTACCAAAACGGCAATCTACAATTTAAGCAATCATGTTCTTTCTGATGAGGAAAAAAAAGTCCTTGAGAGAGGATTAAAATTCGCACCTTCAAGTAGAGCAAATGAATTTGAGATCTTCATTGATCTCCAAAGATTTATTAGAAGGCTGGCACTTAAAAGATTCTTTGAAGAAAAGAATAAGATGACTGAAGATGAATCAATATTAGAAGAAATGACATGCTCCATATTTAAAAAGAAATCCACCTTTTTTCCACAGCACAAAAAGGGGTGTTTTGTGGAGACCTTTGAAAGATTGGTGAGAGAAGATCTAGAAAGGACCCGGTTCAAACCAGTAAGAAATAATAATTTGACTAAGGCAGAAAGGGAAGCTATACAACATCTTAGGAAGAATGACAATATCATCATTAAGCTGGCGGCTAAAGGGGGGGGGGTGGTCATCATGAATACTGAAGATTACAATTCAGAGATTATCAAACAACTTTGTGATGATACCACATATAAAAAATTACGGGGGAATCCCAGTGCAGGGATTACTAAAAAATTAGAGACTTTCCTTGTATTATATACAGGCAAAGGGGTTATTAATGAAAATGAGAAATCATATATTAAAATTGAAAAACCATCTGTCCCCGTAATCTATGGCCTCCTGAAAATCCATAAGACCTTAAATAACCCCCCATGTAGACCTATAGTAGCTGGCACAAATTCTGTATTATCTAACCTTTCGAAGTTTTTAGATTTTATACTCCAACCACTGGTTAAGAAGACCCCGGCATATCTTAAGGATACCATAGCTACTATTCATAAGCTTGAGGAGATTGTGTGGAGAGATGACTATTGGCTCGTCACTGCCGACGTTACATCACTCTACACAATTATAGAGCATCGATTTGGATTGGAGGCTGTTAGATTCTTTTTAGATAGAGAGTCTTTCACAGAATCCTATAAAAACTTTGTGCTGGAGGGAATAGAATTGGTTCTGAAGAACAACTTTTTTTGGTTTATGGAATCATTTTATTAACAGACATCAGGCACGGCGATGGGCACTGGACTGGCACCTAATTATGGTAATTTATTCATGGCCCTCTAGGAGCATAGATCAGTGTGGAGTGGCCATGAGTTTGGTGCCAGTCTAGTGTCCTGGATGCGCTATATTGACGATGTCTGTTTTGTTTGGAAGGGTAACAAGGAGTCTTTGGAACAATTCTGTGCCTATTTGAATGAAAATGTATATAATATCAATTTCAGTTTTTGTATTAGTGATGTAGAGGTGAATTTCCTAGACCTCACTATATATATAGAAGGGAATACATTGAAAACCAAGAGTTTTAATAAACCGACTGATTGTAACTCATTCATCGACTTCACCAGCAACCACCATGCTAACTGGCTAAGGAGTATACCCTACAGCCAGTTTCAACGTATTAACCATAATTGTACAGACAAAAAGGTATTTGATGTGCAGGCAATCGATTTGAGTCATCAATTCATACAGAAGGGATATGGAAAGGAGCTAGTGACCAAAGCTATGACTCAGGCCAGTGATCTCGAGAGGGGGCATATTCTTAACAATGATGGAACTATAAAAAAATGGGAGGATAGGGGAATACCATTCATATCTAAATATCATAGCCAATATAAACAAGTTGAAACTATCATAGCTAAACATTGGGATATCTTACTTAGAGATCCTGTATTAAAGGGATATATTAAAGAACGACCGATGTTTATTTATCGGAAAGCTAACAACATCCAGAATGCTATTGTTAAAAGTGTAACATCAAAACCCAGGGACCTAACGATGAATAAATCAAAAGGTTTTTACAGATGCGGAGAGTGCATTATGTGTAGATTATGTAAAAGTGAAGTATCTCATATAAAGGAATACAAATCTACTCAAACTAATCATAGTTATAAGATCGTTGATTTTATAACCTGTCATAGCAGATATTGTGTTTATTTGCTGGAATGCACATGTGGTTCACAATATGTGGGCAGGACCACCCGTATGTTAAAAATTAGACTGGCAGAACACGCCAGGAACATTAAAAAAGGATTGAGTACACATAATGTTTCCTTACATTTTCTGCAGAAACATCAGTGCAATATCACAGAACTTAGATCCTTCTGTGGTATTAAGGTTATCCATCCTAATTGGAGGAAAAATAATATGGAAGAACGTCTTGCACAAATGGAAATGAAAAAAATCTATATGTTAAAAACGCTAGCCCCGAGAGGACTTAATATAGATTTCGAGACAAAATGGTTTCTGTAAGAACGTAGAAGCCGTGTACACATATATATATATTTTATTGTTATATGGTTGTTATGGGTTATGTTTATTCTCTAATGGTGTTTACTTTCCCCTTTTTACATGTACAACGGAGGATATTTTATTTGGTACTATGGAAAAGTACTAATTTAGAATGTTTGGAATATATACTGCCCCACGGTGATGCGATGTTAAGGATCTGGCTGCATATCTCCAGAACTCTATATATCAATCTACGAACGGAGTGGACCTTCGTGGTATTTCACATATGTGCATATAACTATTGTGGAACTAAATAAGCGAGCCCATGGGGAGGAATTCCTTTGAAACCAACTTCCGGGTTTGCGGGTCAGATTCCGGATGTGGACGTGAGACGCATCGTATAGAGATTTCCGGAAGTATGCGTGACCGCTTCTAATCACATGGTTTATGTGTTAGAGGGGGTGGATGGAGCGCCTGATCGTTTTCACGTCCGGGTGTGGTAGTCGACTACTGCGGAAGTATTGGCTCATATATATGGGCTTTAGGACTTATGAGGGAAGTATTACAGAGGGGTATTACCTTATAAGGACTTCCGCTGTGCAGACTGGAAGAAGCGGTGTGGCAATAAGCAGGAGCCACAGTCTTTTTCCTATGGTGGGTGGTGGATTACATTCCAGGATTTTGTTGACGCTGAATTGATGCATATTATCCTTTTTTTATATCCTTTTTTATGTTATTTTGGATACTCTATGGGAGATTATCATGTCTATGAATTTTGAAGTAAGGTTATATCCTGTAAGGGACTTCAGATGGTAATAGGAGGTTTCACAATGTGGTCTATTGAGGGTTTTTTTGTGATTTTTAGTATAATTGGTTAATTGTCTTTTAATTTAGAGGAGGGGTATATTAAGCCCTTCCTGGGTTACAGCTCCACATCCTGAGGAAGGACAATCAGTCCGAAACGCGTAGATGGTGGAGTAAGCAGCAGGAATTGGACAACAGGCGGTATTATACATCTCTTTTTGGATATTTCTCTAAATGTTTTTTTGTTCCACGTGTCATCTAGTTGGATTACCTTCTCTGATTATGCCCGGGTCATCAGAAAGGTTTTAAAACCATATTGTGAATATCCTATTGCCACCTATAGTTCCAATACTGCTATATGTGCTTTTTTTTGTGATGTGACTATTTTTACTTTTTATGGTTCCGATTTGGAATAAAGAATTGTTTTAAGAAAATAGATACATTTTTTCATCAATTGGATATATAAGGGGAGTCGTAACAAGAAACCTTTATACGTATGAACCAAGGTGGATTTATGGTGAGTGTCTGTTGATAGACCCCTAAGAAGTGTGATGTGTTGAAAGAAAAAGGAGGTGTTAAAGAAACCTTTCAGTGAACGGTAATAGAGTGCCAGTGGTGAGTTCTATCCAGAATATGGTTCCGTATCTTGAAATGAAACAGTGGTGAAGACATTCTGTGAGACGAAGATGGATACCTTGTAGACCTCTCCATACAGACTGCGCTAGTGACACTATCTTGTTGTTTTGAAATTACATCCTGAAGTCTGGAATGCATAGACATCACCAGACACTGGGTTTCATCCCTGGTGATGCTCTGCCAGGCCTCTACTGCAAATGTCTTCAGTTCCTGCTTGTTCTTGGGGCATTTTCCCTTCAGGTTTGTCTTCATCAAGTGAAATGCATGCTCAATTGGATTCAGGTCAGGGGATTGACTTGGCCATTGCATAACATTCCACTTTTTACCCTTAAAAAACTCTTTGGTTGCTTTTGCAGTATGCTTCGGTTCATTGTTCATCTGCACTGTGAAGCACCATCCAATGAGTTCTGAAGCATTTGACTGAATATGAGCATATAATATTGCCCGAAACACTTCAGAATTAATTCTGCTGCTTTTGTTAGCAGTCACATCATCAATAAATACAAGGGAACCAGTTCCATTGGCAGCCATACATGCCCACGCCATGACACTACCACCACCATGCTTCACTGATGAGGTGGTATGTTTTGGATCATGAGCAGTTCCTTTCCTTCTCCATACTCTTCTCTTCCCTTCACTCTGGTACAAGTTGATCTTTGTCTCATCTGTCCATAGGATGTTGTTCCAGAGCTGTAATGGCTTTTTAGATGTTGTTTAGCAAACTCTAATCTGGTCTTCCTGTTTTTGAGGCTCACCAATGGTTTACATCTTGAGGTGAACCCTCTATATTCACTCTTGTGAAGTCTTCTCTTGATTGTTGACTTTGACACATATACACCTACCTACTGGAGAGTGTTCTTGATTTGGCCAACTGTTGTGAAGGGGTTTTTCTTCACCAGGGAAATAATTCTTCTGTCATCCACCACAGTTGTTTTCCATGGTCTTCCGGGTCTTTTGGTGTTGCTGAGCTCTCCGGTGCATTCTTTATTTTTAAGAATGTTCCAAACAGTTGATTTGGCCACACCTAATGTTTTTGCTATCTCTCTGATGGGTTTGTTTTGATTTTTCAGCCTAATGATGGCTTGCTTCACTGATAGTGACAGCTCTTTGGATCTCATATTGAGAGTCGACAGCAACTGATTCCAAATGCAAATGTCACACCTAGAATCAGCTCCAGATCTTTTACCTGCTTAATTGATAATGAAATAACGAGGGAATAGCCCACACCTGTCCATGAAATAGCTTTTGAGTTGATAGTCCCATTACTTTTGGCCCCTTAAAGAGTGGGAGGCACATATAGAAACCGTTGTAATTCCTACACCGTTCACCTGATTTGGATGTAATTACCCTCAAATTAAATCTGAAAGTCTGCAGGTAAAGCACATCTTGTTTGTTTCATTTCAAAGCCATTGTGGTGGTGAAAAGAGGCCAAAATATGAAAATTCTGTCCATGTCCCAAAATGTATGCACCTGACTGTAATTAAGCCACTGCGAGGGCATACGCACCCTGAGCTATAGATACCAACAGGAAGTTTGGCAGTTTGTGAGGTCAGCTCAACCACAACTGTGCATCTGGGTCTGATGTTACTCAATGTTACTGATGTTTCGCATTGCGGATGTAAAGTAATGGAAAGTGGGCAGCTTCATAAAGTGCTGGGCATCTGAGTATAGTACTGTGATTGCATTCATTTGCATAATTTTGCTGCTGCCAGGCGCGTGCTTCCGCAGACTTGCGATCCAATCTGAATCAGGGCCTTAGTCAGAATCATCTTCTTCCTTAAATTATATTCTAGCAGCTGTACAGCAATTTGGGTTTAATGGTGGAACTTTAATTAGTGTCCGCTCTTGGTCTGTGGGTCTCTGTAGATGACACGCAGGCAAGCAAATTTTTTTTTTTTAAAGTCTTCAATACTTTTAAATAATCATTTAAAAAAAAAATATTTAAAAAAAAATTTAGAAGTCCAGAAGTAAATAAATAATGTGAATAGTTACAGTATGATATAGTCACAACACAACAAGATTTAAATACTATCATTTGGGGAGGTCACCCCACAATAGATAACCAGAAGCTGCACATAAATTATTTCTCATTATCATCAATGAGTACCCACATCTGTGTCCAAAGGTACAGCCATAATACACTGTTCTATGAGCCTGATTCAGCGTGGAACGCATCTGCAAATTTGCATGCACCTGGTCGATATTTGCGCTCTGTGCATGAATCGCACTGCACGTGCGCGAACTAGCCAAGGCAATCGGACAAGGGATCGCAGGCTATACGCAGACCCATCCATAAATGATTAATAGGAATTGCCATTTGTGGGTGGTGACAAAGGCGGGTCGGCTGAATGCATGCATGCCTGTGCATGTGGATGGCGCTGCAGGGGCATGCATAATTAAGCTCCTGTGATGGCATATGAAGCTTGAGCTCTGGTTGCACAGAAGAAGTCTAGAAATTTCTAAGTGAGGTCTGGTCAATCACTATTGTGCATATGGTTCTCATGGGTCTCAATGTGACTGATCTTTTTGCTGTCTTGTGAAATATTGTGGATAAAAGTAAAGGTAAGAAGACGCCATTATGTAGTGCCAGGTACATAGGTAAGGGGGCAGCATTATGTAGTGCCAGGTATTGTGGATATAAGTTAAGGTAAGGGGGCGGCTTTATGTAGTGCCAGGCATTGTGGATATAAGTAAAGGTAAGGGGGCGGCATTATGCAGTGCCAGGTATTGAGGATGTAAGTAAAGGTAAGGGGGCGGCATTATGCAGTGCCAGGTATTGTGGATGTAAGTAAAGGTAAGGGGGTGGCATTATGTTGTGCCAGGTATTGTGGATGTAAGTAAAGGTTATTGGGTGGCATTATGTAGTGCCAGGTATTGTGGATGTAAGTGTAAGTATGGCGGCAGCATTATATAGTGCCAGGTAATGTGGATGTAAGTAAAGGTAAGGGGGCGGCATTATGTAGTGCCAGGTATTGTGGATGTAAGTAAAGGTAAGGGGGCAGCATTATGTAGTGCCAGGTATTGTGGATGTAAGTAAAGGTAAGGGGGCGGCTTTATGTAGTACCAGGCATTGTGGATGTAAGTAAAGGTAAGGGGGCGGCATTATGTAGTGCCAGGTATTGTGGATGTAAGTAAAGGAAAGGGGGCTGCATTATGTAGTGCCAGGTATTGTGGATATAAGTGAAGTTAAGGGGGCAACATTATGCAGTGCCATGTATTGTGGATGTAAGTAAAGGTAAGGGGGTGGCATTATGTAGTGCCAGGTATTTTGGATGCAAGTAAAGGTAAGGGGGCGGCATTATGTAGTGCCAGGTATTGTGGATGCAAGTAAAGGTAAGGGGGCGGCATTATGTAGTGCCAGGTATTGTGGATGTAAGTAAAGGTAAGCGGGCGGCATTATGTAGGGCCAGGTATTGTGCATGTAAGTAAAGTTAAGGGGCGGCATTATGTAGTGCCAGGTATTGTGGATGTAATTAAGGTATGGGGGCGGCATTATGTAGTGCCAGGTATTGTGGATGTAAGTAAGGTAAGGGGCCGGCATTATGCAGTGCCAGGTATTGTGGATGTAAGTAAAGGTAAGGGGGCGGCATTATGTAGTGCCAGGTATTGTGGATGTATATAAGGTAAGGGGGCGGCATTATGTAGTGCCAGGTATTCTGAATGTAAGTAAAGGTAAGGGGGCGGCATTATGTAGTGCCAGGTATTGTGGATGTAAGTGTAGGTATGGCGGCAGCATTATATAGTGCCAGGTAATGTGGATGTAAGTAAAGGTAAGGGGGCGGCATTATGTAGTGCCAGGTATTGTGGATGTAAGTAAAGGTAAGGGGGCGGCGTTATGTAGTGCCAGGCATTGTGGATGTAAGAAAAGGTAAGGGGGCTGCATTATGTAGTGCCAGGTATTGTGGATGTAATTAAGGTAAGGGGGCGGCATTATGTTGTGCCAGGTATTGTGGATGTAAGTAAGGTAAGGGGGCGGCATTATGCAGTGCCAGGTATTGTGGATGTAAGTAAAGGTAAGGGGGCGGCATTATGTAGTGCCAGGTATTGTGGATGTATGTAAGGTAAGGGGGCGGCATAATGTAGTGCAAGGTATTGTGGATGTAAGTAAAGATAAGGGGGCGGCATTATGTAGTGCCAGGTATTGTGGATGTAAGTAAGGTAAGGGGATGGCATTATGCAGTGCCAGGTATTGTGAATGTAAGTAAAGGTAATGGGGCGGCATTATGTAGTGCAAGGTATAGTGGATGTAAGTAAGGTAAGGTGGTGGCATTATGTAGTGCCAGGTATTGTGGATGTATATATGGTAAGGGGGCAGCATTATGCAGTGCCAGGTATTGTGGATGTGTATAAAGTAAGGGGGCGGCATTATGTAGTGCCAGGTATTGTGAATGTAAGTAAAGGTAAGGGGGCAGCATTATGTACTGCCAGGTATTGTGGATGTAAGTAAAGTTAAGGGGACGGCATTATGTAGTGCCAGGTATTGTGGATGTAAGTAAAGGTAAGGGGGCGGCATTATGTAGTGCCAGGTATTGTGGATGTAAGTAAAGGTAAGAGGGCGGCATTATGTAGTGCCAGGTATTGTGAATGTAAGTAAAGGTAAGGGGGCAGCATTATATAGTGCCATGTTTTGTGGATGTAAGTATTTGTAAGCGGTGGCATTATGTAGTGCCAGGTATTGTGGATGTAAGTATTTGTAAGGGGCGGCATTATGTTGTGCCAGGTATTGTGGATGTAAGTATAGGTATGGCGGCAGCATTATGTAGTGCCAGGAGTTGTGGATGTAAGTAAAGGTAAGGGAGCGGCATTATGTAGTGCCAGGTATTGTGGATGTAAGTAAAGGTAAGGGGGCGGCATTATGTAGTGCCAGGTATTGTGGATGTAAGTAAAGGTAAGGGGGCGGCATTATGTAGTGCCAGGTATTGTGGATGTAAGTAAAGGTAAGGGGGCAGCATTATGTAGTGCCAGGTATTGTGGATGTAAGTAAAGGTAAGGGGGCCGCATTATACAGTGCCAGGTGTTGAGGATGTTAGTAAAGTTAAGCGGCCGGCATTATGTAGTTCCAGGTATTGTGGATGTAAGTAAAGGTAAGGGGCCGGCATTATGTAGTTCCAGGTATTGTGGATGTAAGTTAAGGTAAGGGGGCGGCATTATGCAGTGCCAGGTATTGTGGATGTAAGTAAAGGTAAGGCGGCGGCATTATGTAGTGCCAGGTATTGTGGATGTAAGTAACGTTAAGGGGGCGGCAATTATGTAGTGCCAGGTATTGTGGATGTAAGTAAAGGTAAGGGGGCGGCAGTATGTATTTCCAGGTATTTAGGATGTAAGTTAAGGTAAGGGGGCAGCATTATGTAGTGCCAGGTATTGTGGATGTAAGTAAAGGTAAGGGGGTGGCATTATGTTGTGCCAGGTATTGTGGATGTAAGTATTTGTAAGGGGGCGGCAGTATGTAGTGCCAGGTATTGTGGATGTAAGTAAAGGTAGGGGGCAGCATTATGTAGTGCCAGTTATTGTGGATGCAAGTAAAGGTAAGGGGTGGCATTATGTAGTGCCAGGAATTGTGGATGTAAGTAAAGGTAAGGGGGCAGCATTATGTAGTGCCAGGTATTGTGGATGTAAGTAAAGGTAAGGGGGCATCATAATGTAGTGCCAGGTATTGTGGATGCAAGTAAAGGTAAGGGGGCAGCAGTATGTAGTGCCAGGTATTGTGGATGTAAGTAAAGGTAAGGGGGCAGCATTATGTAGTGCCAGGTATTGTGGATGTAAGTAAAGGTAAGGGGGCAGCATTATGTAGTGCCAGGTATTGTGGATGTAAGTAAAGGTAAGGGGGCGGCATTATGTAGTGCCAGGAATTGTGGATGTAAGTAAAGGTAAGGGGGCAGCATTATGTAGTGCCAGGTATTGTGGATGTAAGTAAAGGTAAGGGGGCATCATAATGTAGTGCCAGGTATTGTGGATGCAAGTAAAGGTAAGGGGGTGGCATTATGTAGTGCCAGGTATTGTGGATGTAAGTAAAGGTAAGGGGGCAGCATTATGTAGTGCCAGGTATTGTGGATGTAAGTAAAGGTAAGGGGGCAGCATTATGTAGTGCCAGGTATTGTGGATGTAAGTAAAGGTAAGGGGGCGGCAGCATGTAGTGCCAGGTATTGTGGATGTAAGTAAAGGTAAGGGGGCGGAATTATGGTCCTTGCATCTGTAGAATCAGAAGAGGGAAAGATGGATAAAAGTGACTTTGATGCTCGAAGTGTTGCAGCGTATCATATTTTACTTTCAATGTTGCATTTCAGATGCAGCAAAACACCACTGACCATGCACTAGAGATGCTGATCTGCGAATTTTACCACACAGGATTTAGTTTGAAACATGTATAAATTTGCAGATGAATGGAACTTGGCATGAGGAAAAACAGCGGCCAATCACATTGTAGCACTTCTTACACAGACTCAGACTCAGTCACACACAGATGTACAAATGTCACACATCAAATTGATCAGAGTAATCTAGCAATGTGGTTTTGTCACTTGCAAAGAATATCAGAGCCGCCAAGTTTCCCAGGACCAGGCATGACATGTGGGATTTTTTGGGGCTACTTGAGTAGCAGTGTATGAGGACACATCTGTATGTAGAGCTGTAAATCTCTCTAAGCTCCTGCGATACAACAAGTCACTGTCATCAATGTGCATTCACACCTGCACTGTAACAAGGGCAAAATATACCTCTCATAGCAGCATATACTGTATCAGCTTACTTACTGGTCTACATGGGCCTCATTTGTGTGATAACGCCCTTACTGACCTCCGTCTTGCCTCCCTCATTTCACCTCTTATGAAAATACATTATATGTGTAAAATACATGCTGGCCTCCGTAGTACTGTCTGGGATTTTCTTCCGTGCATATGGAAAGTTCCATCAGATGAGATCTCACTGATATAAAGTGTCAGATGAAGCCAGATGTCACAGTGAAACTGGATTATTGATGTACAATCCATTATACACAGCTCACACCTGTGATCCAGGTACTGAGCATATTTGCATCTGATTCTCATATTTATCTGCATTTCTCACCTCAGTGTATTCATTCTGCTAAAGAGGATTCACAGTAGGATCATAACTAATACACAATGTGGTCAGCTCTGGACCTGTCTATATTAATTATTACACTGATTAATTTTATATTTGGAACCATCTTAAATGGTGTAATTTTCAATGTGTACATCAGACACTGGAGAGAGATCAGTAATCCGGGTTTTAGTGATAAAATCCAGTTTGTTACAGTGCTGACAAATGCCATCTCCCAGGGCATCATGACTGTACATACCATGTTTGCTTTCTATGGGATACATTTGGTGCTGAGCAAAGATATATTTATTTTATTATCAATGTTAAAAATTTATCTGATTGATTTTAATGTTTGGAACACCGTCTGGCTCTCCATCTACTACTCTGTTAGTTTGATGAATTGTTCCAGCTGGTTTTTCTTGTGTGTCAAAAGAAGGTTCCCATCTTCCATTGTTCATCTCTTAATGGGGTCACTGTTGTGTACCATGGTCATTAATATGCCAGTCATATGGGCAACAAGCTTTGATATTCCAAAAAATAACAGTGACAAAACAATCCTGTTTTCAGGCACAATGACTTTGGATGTCTCTTACCTAATCTTTGCCACATTGCATGGATTTTGTCTGCCATTTTCTATAACTTGTCTGTGTATCGGGCTCAGTGTCACAACCCTACTGAGACATGTCTGGAGAATGAAGCAGGGAGACTCTCATATAACATCTGATCAGCTTCAGGGCCTTGTCCGAGTAGCCAGGTAATTGATTTTACGTGTTATACTGGACTTTGTTTTCTATGTGATAATAACAATTGATTCACATTTGCCCAAACCTGATTATAGTTTGAAATGTATATTCTGGTTAATTGTTCTGGTTTATCCCACTGGTCAAACTCTCATTATAATCTATGGAAATCCCAGGCTAAAGAGTAGATTATGTGGTCCCAGCATCTTCACCTAATATAAACTCTTTACAGTTGTAAGGAAATTTTGGTTCTTCCTCATTTTATAGACGACTTGTAATTATTTATATTAGAATTTTAGGATCATTGGTTTTAGACTGGGAAAATATAAATGATTTTACAATATTTTAAGTCTGTTACAATATCCTAAATGAAAAAAAACAAATGAGGGACCAAGAATACAAACAATTACATTTTAAATATGTAATACAATTTATACGTACATCAGAATAATGTTACTAAATAATGATAGGATAATGTAGTCTTGTTTTAACTTTTTATGTTACAAATATTGATTTACAAGAGTGCTAACTGAGTCATTATAATTATGCTAATATACTGTATGTCATTACACTACACTAAAAGTTTTTTTCTTTATAATCAACAAAAACATCCCTATTCCCTGTTCCCTATTTTGGTTTCTCCTGGAATAATTGTTATTCTCTTCTACTTTTATGCAAAGTTGGGTAATGGCTGGAACAGCTGAGTATATAATTGAATTACTTGTTTGTAGGGACACCTTGCTGTTTTTAAAATGTATAGTTTTTTATAGACAATATATATATATACAGGTTGAGTCTTCCATATACAAATATTCCAAAATACTGACTATTCTGAAATACACAGGTTTTTTTTGCATGACTGAGTTAATGGCACCATTGCTCTCTGCTGTTTCAATGTACAAAATTACCTTCAGGCTGTGTGTTTAAGGTGTATATGAAACATAAATGCATTCTGTGTTTAGATTTGGGTACCATCACCTAAAAATCACATTATGGTATGCACATATTCCAAAATACGGAAAAATCTGATATCCAAAATACTTCTAGTGCTTCATTTTAGATATGGAAGACTCAACCTGTAATAAGAATATGATGATGTCCCTGCAGTCTGGTCACCATGAGAGAGGACCTGGCAACATTCTTACTGGTAGAAGAGTGACCATGTACTTTACAATAATAAACAAAACATTGCAGTAATAACATATTGTCCTCATTTGCAATAGGTTTTTCATTTTTTTTCATGCCTTGCATTGCTTTCTTAAACATCCAATAACCCCACCAAATCTCTTGTTCTTTAATGGCAGTGGGTTAGAAGCGAGCTGTATGATGGAACTACTGTGTTATATGTTCTCAATCACCGTGTTTGACTATTTTAGTTGTTTTCAATGTGTTTATATGATTTGAAAGCAAGTGTCATCTCTCTGGTTATGGCCGAAACCATGAGCTGAGCTATGGAGTGTGAGAATGGAGGTGTGTCTGTAGGCAAGGTGAGTGTTGTAATTAAATTAAGGGATATTCTAGGGACTACTAATAGTCCTTCATCTACAGATCACAGTAAGAGAACAGGGCATAAAGAGATCAGAAGCTGGTCAGGTACATTAGACACTGGATATATAGGGCTTTGAAAGTTAGTAAACCAATTTAGAAATAGATTTGCCATCTTACAGACAGTTATTGATGGGGGTATAGAATGGGTATTACGTGGCTGGAAAAGGGCTGGTAGCCTGGCTGCTGTATTATGTATTAGCTGCAAGTGGTGCAATTCTTTTGCTGGGTGACTCAAGTAAAGGGTTTTGCAATAGTCTAAGCATGATAATACAAATGCAATGTATGACTTCATGCAGATCTTCTGTGGGAATTAAGTGATTGATTCTGAGTATATTCCTCTGATGAAATAATGAGGATTTGATTTTGGCTGATACCTAATGTTTAAGCGTCAGATGCCACTCTCCAGGACAACTCCAAGATTCTGCACATGTTCTGTGTTTTGAATTTCAGAAACCTAATATGTACTGTAAGTTCTTTTGGTTTGCTAAGCTGCAGTCTTGTCTTTTGATGGTGAGCTCCTATAAAGGACCTATGTTTTATCAGGATTCAGTAGTTCCCAAATGTCACTGATCAATTCCTGGTGCTCAGCTACAAAGTCATTTTAGAGTTGGTACAGGGTTCTCTGTACCAGGAACAATGTACTATACTGATGTGTATCATATGCACAGCACTCCTTCATTTTCTAGTAGTGTCAAATCTATCGATTTCTATTGTTTCCCCCTCTCTCCTAGAATTCTGGTAATAACTTTAGGATTTTCATGTGCAAATTTATAGTGGGAGAAAAAAAAAACTTCTCTTTGTAACACAAAATCGAAAAACTCAGTTTTCTCACTTTCATATACAGTGAATGTGGAGCTGCATTCATATCTTTATCCAGTCCTGTTTTCACTACTTCATTGACTTTGTTCAAAGGCTATTCTATTTAGCATCAGTGAGGAACTTCATCTTTCTATTATTGTAATTAAACTAGGGTTATACCTTAAAAGTGATTCTTCTACCTGCATGTAAGATGGGTGACTCTATATTTTCTAGGTGCTTTCATCATAAAGTTGTAGACATTTTCCTGTAAAAATCTCAAATAAAATAAAATGGGCAAAACCAAAACATACCAACCAGTAACCATAGTAGCTGTTCACCCTTACTGGATCTTACCTCTTAGAGTTTTCACAATATTTTTCCTCTGAGTACCATCAAACCACTTTTTTGTGAAGGATGCTGAAAAATTATTATATTTGATTGTATTAAGGTTAGATATAATATATATAGTTTGCAAGCCTCTATAAATAAAGCTCTTGCACATTTGGAATCCAACCCCAATAGTATTGTAGAATTGGGATAGATAATGAGTGATTCATATGATTCCATACTGGCAATGCCAAAGACCATTGATATACAAGAGAAAACAATTGATATATTCTAAAAAAAATTGGATGATATGGAAAATCATGGCAGACACAATAACTTGATGTTCCTGAGTACTGAGGATAGTAAGTTGCTTCTCTTCCTTAGTATGGATTTGCTAAATGTATTACAAGTCACAACTATTTTCAGGAATTGTGAATATTCAAAGACTGGGGCCTGAAAGTGATATGGTGATAGAGTGATGCAATACACTGCAACACCACATCTACACACATGTCCATTATATTGTCTTAATTTCTTCAACATACACATTTGCTACACAATCGCCAATTATTTCTTAATTGTTTTGTTTGGTTAATTAACCTTTTTTCCTTATCCTATTTTGCTGTATTCATTCTTTTAATGTAATAATGTTAAAAACATACAGTATGTATTAACTACTTAATTTAAAAGTGTAATTAGTTTATAAAATTGTTTTATCTTTTTCGTCTTCCATTTTGTATCTAATGATCACCACATGCACCATTTTATCAAAGCATAATTGAAGTTTGCAGGAGATGGATTATATAAACTCTTATTATTCAATCATCATCAATCATTGTTATCCATCTGATTTTAAATTATAAGAAATCTTCACAAGTATAACATATTGGACATGTCTCTTAAACTATTATGTCTCCATTCCAGTGATAGGATTGTTTATTTTTATATGTTCTCTTATGTGTTTTACCATTCACGTATATGCTTCATTAAATAGAATTACACTATGTTTCTTCTTCTTCTTCTCTCTTTATTTTTAATATATATTGATGGATTTATGAGGAATTTTTATCAAAGAGTACACTGGGGGAAGATTTAATAAGAATAATTTGCATTCTATGATGCTTGGTGGATGAAAGAACTCATATGACTTTTTCTTGCAAAGAGGAACGTAATTACATATGTTATTTATTGTATTCACCCTTTACCTGTTTTATAAAAGAAGTGCTGGGGGGAGGATCATTATTATCTTTGTTGTTTAACCAAATATTAGATTATCAATCACAAAACTTTAGTCTCATCCTGTCTGTGTTTTGGAGTCTGAATTTTATACCTGATCATAAGAGATGTGAAAATTTGAAAACTTCTAAACTTCATTTGTTTTAAATTAAACCTTACTGTACTTTGTATCATTCAAATTTACTTTTACTTTTTTGTTTTGCGTAAGCGGAATTTCCCTCTCTACCCCACTTACCAGATCAGATGGGCTAACTTGTTTAAATAAATATAGATAAACCTTTATACTGTGGTCACCCTCCTACCTGTAATTAAGCATGCTATCATTGCACCATGAAACGTATCATGTCACAATAGGGACACCTTAATTTTATAGTCAACTTCAAGCAACAGGATACATGGGGATAACAGGACCAACACATTGTGATCTTATATAAGACACTGGTAAACAAAACCATATAGTAATGAAGTTACCTAGTAGGCTGTGATGGAGAAAGATGTCCTTTATAGTGCTTGTTCCACATTTAACCAAGGCCTAGTATTCTGGAATCCAAAAAATTCAATTTAAAAGCTGTTCTGAACTTGAATTTTTAAAATAATGTTTGAATTGGGTGGATGTGTGATAGGGAGAAGACATGCTGCAATTGCAGTACTGGTGGCAATGAGGATGTGACCTTTACATATATGTAAGAAGTAGAAATGTGAAGGATCAACTCGGATTTTCCAGCCAAATTTGGTCCTCACGGAGGCAAAACATCATTGCTTATGGACAAACATCATCTTTCATGTCCATAAAAGATGACAATTTGCCTCTTTCTGAGACCCAAAAATTGGTGGGAAAAATACAAATTTGGCGGGGAAAATACAAACCAAACAGAGCCTGCACATCTCTAGTAAGAAGCTTGGTGAGTCAGATGATAACAATGTAAGAACACATGCTTTAATGATTAGGGAACAGTTGTTTGAGCAATATAATTTAAAAAGGTCTAAAACTTTAAATGATACTGTTAGGGGAGGCTCAAACACATGTGTATAAGGTTGCCTATATCGCCACAATCTCACCAGCATAACCTTTAGCAATTCATTCAGATGGTATGTATTGTCACAGGCAAGAAATCTAAACTGAGTATTCATCATTAACATTTCAGTTTGATTTATACTCTCTGACATGTTGTTAAAATGATGAACTATAGAATCTCTATCTTTTATACAGTAACTTAGCGCTAACTCAGTACCCAATTTGAGTTAGATGGAAGTTTTGTGCTCTAAATAGTAGATATAAGAACCATATATTTGGAGGAGATTCCTACCTTAAACTTAATACATAAGAGATGAAGTGTAAATTAAGGTGAGGGAGAGTTTGAGAAAGGTTCATGGGTGAATCAGTTAAAATATTTATAAAAGTCCTAAGAAGGAATCTTATATTTTACATTCATATTGGGCAGACGACAGTAAACCTTCATCTGAAAATAAGTTCTGCCACATTGACATATTGATCAGTACAGAATAAGTGAACTCAATTTCAATCACTTAAGGGTGCACTTAGTAAAATCATAAAGCATACATTTATCATAAAGAAAAAACGGAGAATAACATTAGACCTAAATCGGATACAAAAATGATTGCAATCCACATAAAATGAAGCATAAATGTTTCAAGAAACTACCCAGTCACTGGTAATAAAAATGATACTTCGACTGGTTTGATTGTGTCCACTTTAAAATTCAAACAGGATAAGAGCTGCAGGTAATTAGTGTCCTTGGCCGCATAAGACATGATGAAATGTCTATTTTTATGAAGATTTATAGCAATTTTACATATGATTTATAGCGGCAATAAACTTTAAACCTGTTCTTGTGAACAATTGTAGCAATGGTACGTAAAGCCTGAAGCAGCAATAGGGTTAGAATTTGATACAATGTCTCTGTGATCCAAAAGCAGCTATGGCAAAAAAGCTTGTTTGTGAGTAGCTTATAACAGCAGGATCAGTGTGTTGCTGGATAGTCTAATAAATCATGCCAGTTTTTATATGGAGATCATAGTCCCGGTATAATTACCCAGCTCACAATTCACACACGAAACCAGGGGGGTAAGACTGGTCCGGTAACAGCCATCTGCTGTGTAGCGTCTCCTAACCAGGCGAAAATCTGCATTAAGGCTCCTGCTCCAGCTGCAGATATGAATCACAGGAGCCACAAAGGATAGGGCCACACACCTTGTAGTGAGATCCGCTGTGCTGTGATACTCAAAGTCGGAACACAATCCCTCCAGATGGAAATAGTGTTGTAGTCAAACAGTTGATGGGAAATAGTAAAAAGTCCCTGACTAGTTTCTCCATCATGTGATGTTTTTTTCTAAGGGTTAGCATACCAGAGTCTTAAATACCCCTCCTTGCTCCAGGAACCAATCCAAATCTTCATCTTATTTGAATGTGAATTAAATAATCAATCTCACCTAATTCTTATGGTTCACCTGAACCAGCAATTAGAGTTGTAAATATGTATCCAATGTATCATTAAAATGCGCATATAATAATCATATAATAGTTAAAACTTTGTGGACAACTTGAATACAATTATGTCAAAGAATGTGTCATTAGAAAACAAAAAAGAAATAAACCTATGGGTTTATTTAACATTAGAAAAGGTATCGCTCACAGATTACTAGGAGATAACAACTACATCTAAATCTTTCATACAAATCCTGGAGCCTCAATGGCTCAAGGAAACAAAGAGCTGCACAGTGATCCCAGAGACCTGGGTTCAATTCCCAACATAGACAGCAATATACAATTTTCTTATAAAACCAAATATAACATAAAAGTAGAAAAAGGAGGGGGATTTAACCCCCTATTGTTCCTCAGCACACTGAATAGTACTTGCAACAATTTATGAAGACTATATGGCCATAGAAATTCAGAGATATTGGTTGCATGCATTTGCAAATACATGGGATGCTGCTAGGCCTCGTCACAGCTTCTCTGTCACTAGCTGTCCCTAACACTAAGAAGGGGTTCATGCCCGGGGCACAGTGCACCCCGAAAAACATCCAGACCGGGACCCCCCCAGGGCATCACATGAAAATTGGAAAAAGGGTGACAGTGCATGTACTGTATCCTGAAAATGCTGGAAATCTTTATTCATAAACTAGGTACACACTATAAGATTATCTGTCCAATCTGGCAGATGACTGTGCATAGACACTTTTGCGCGTGCTCTTTTTTTGAGCATACACAGTGTAAAATCACACAACATATGCTAGATAAACAGGTGTACATTCAGCATCGCATCAGCACCATGGTTCATACTGAATATTAGATGTATCATGAAGTTATGATCCATCTAATGTTTAATGCAACTTCTGTAATAATACTATTCCACATGATGTGTGAGCTGCCCCAGAAAGGCATTTTATACACTACATGAATAGAAGAGGAGGGAAAAAGTATGGGTGCAGCACCTGTCTATATAATCTACTTCTGCTGTCAATACTAAGTAGCAAAAACATGTCTTCTTTAATCTTTGTGCTAGTGACTTCAATCACCTCAACGATGCCTCTCAGGAGCCAGCACCCTTAGGCAGCTGCCTAAAGCTGCCTACTGGTAGCACCGGCCCTGTTCACAGTGCACGAGAGAAGCTGAGCTGCGAGTTTAAATGCACAGGACTTAGATTTAAACATGTACAAAGTTGCATATGAACGAAACTTGGCATGAGGAAAAGCTGCTGCCAATCACATCGTAGCACTTCTTACACAGATTCAGTCTCAGTCGCACACAGATGTACAAATATCACACATCAAATTGATCAGTGTAATCTAGCATTGTGGTTTTGTCACTTGCAATGACTATCGGTGCAGCAGAGTTTCCCAGGACCTGGCATGCCGAGTGGGATTTTTTGGGGTACTTTAGTAACAGTGTAGGACACATCTGTATGTAGAGCTGTAAGCCTCTCTAAGCACCTGGTCTACTACAAGTCATTGTCATCAGTGTACACTCACACATACCATGTAGCAAGGGCAAAAGATACCCCGCATAGCAGCATATACTGTATCAGCTTACTTGCTGTCTACATGGGCCTCATTTGTGTGATAACGCCCTTACTGATCTCTGCCTTCCCTCCCTCATTACACCTCTCTTCTGTTAAGACTTTGTATGACCTGCATACTGCTGTCTGTGTGCATTACATTTCTGAGCATGAGCAGGACAAACACAGTGAAAGCACTCAGCAACTGTTGTACCTTGATTTCTGCATCAGCCCCTATCATGGTAAGTTATTTCTTAAGAAAACAGATTTTAGATGAGTGATAACACTGACAATTTAATTTTACAGTTATATAAACTCTCTCTAAAAAAATCAATGTTGATGCAATTTCTCATCTCGGCCCATCCTGCGTCTTTCATGATTTACATAATGGAATTTTCCTCCGTGCATGTGGAAAGTTCCATCAGATGAGATCTCACTGATATAAAGTATCAGATGAAGCCAGATGTCACTGTGAAACCTGACCATAGAGGCACCGTCCATTATACACAGATCACACCTGTGATCCAGGTACTGAGCATATTTGCATCTGATTCTCATATTTATCTGCATTTTCCACCTCAGTGTATTCATTCTGCTACAGAGGAATCACAGGAAAATCATAACTAATACACAATGTGGTCAGCTCTGAACCTGTCCACATTAATTATTACGCTGATTAATATTATATTTGGAACCATCTCATACTATTTCATTTTCAATGTGTACATCAGACACTGGAGACAAATCAGTAATCTGAATTTTAGTGATAAAATCCAGTTTGTTACAGTGCTGACAAATGCCATTTCCCAAGGCATCATTACTGTTCATACCATGCTTGAAATCTATGAGATATATTTGGTGCAGAGCAAAGATATATTTCTTATGATGTTAGTGCTACATATTACTCTGATTGATTTTAATGTTTGGAACACTGTCTGGCTCTCCATCTTCTACTCTGTTAGTTTGATGAATGGTTCCAGCAGGTTTTTCTTGTGTGTCAAAAGAAGGTTCCCATTTTCTGTTATTTATATCTTAATGGGGTCACTGTTGTGTATCATGGTCATTAATGTGCCAAGCATATGGACAACAAGCTTTGACATTCCCAAAAATAACACTGACAAACCAGTAATGTCATCTAAAACAATGACTTGGAATATCCATTACGTCATCTTTGCCACATTGTCTGGATTTTGTCTGCCATTTTCAATAAATTGTCTGTGTATCGGGCTCAGTGTCACAGTTATACTGAGACACGTCTGGAGGATGAAGCAGGGAGACTCTAATGTAACATCTGCTCAGCTCCAGGGACATGTCCGAGTGGCCAGGTCAATGATTTTACGTGTTATACTGGACTTTGTTTTCTATTTGATGATGGTAATAGAAATATCGAATTTGTTCAAACTTGAGCATTGTTTGCAACTTATAATCTTGATAATTGTTCTGTTTTATCCCACTGCTCAAACTCTCATTATAATCTACGCAAATCCCAGGCTAAAGAGTAGATTATGTGGTCTGAGCGCCATCACCTAATACTAACTCTTTATAGTTGTAAGGAGACTATTGTTCTTCCTCATATTTTAGAACTAACCTGTAAATTTGACATTATAAATCTTGGGTCATTGCTTTCAGACTGGGAAAATATATATTCCTTTACATTATGTAAATATAATGAAAATATAGAAATCAAGAATACAAATAATGACATTTTAAATATGTAATACAATTTATACATCAGAATAATGTTACCAAATAATAATGTATAGGATAATGTAATCTTGTTTTGTTTTTCATCTTGCAGTAAATCTTATAAATATGTCTTTCTTAAATTAGTAGGGTGTTATATGTATTATTAATTATTATTATTATTATTATTATTATTATTATTATTATTATTATGCTAACATATGTCATCACATTTTGCTTAAAGATTTTTTGGAATATACCAAACCTTCTCTATTCTCTCCAATGGTTTCTTGCTGCACTAATGTTATTATCTTCTACATTTATACAAAGATGGGTAATGTCTGGAATGGTTTAGTATAGAATTGTATTACTTGTTAACTGTTTGCAGTTTTTAAAATGTATATTTTTATAGACAATACATAAGAATATGTTCTTGTCCCTGCTGTCTGGTCGCTATGAGAGAGGACCTGGCAATATGCTAACTGGTAGAAGAGTGACCATGTACTTTACAATAATAGATTAAACATTGTAGTAATAACATATTTTCTTCATGTCACTTTTGCTTGTAGTTTGTACATCTTTAAATACTCACAATATAAGAAATGTAGTAATATTTCCATAATTTACAATAAGTAATTTTCTGTATGCCTTTCAGTACCTTCTTAAACATTCAACAACCCCTCCAAATCTCTTGTACTTTAATGGTAGTGGGTTAGACGTGAGCTGTATGAATGAAATGCTATGTTACATGTTTTCAATCAGTGTGTTTGACTATTTTAATTATGTTCCATGTGTTTATGTGCATAAGTAGATTTGAGAGCAGTGAAGTGTTATCTCTCTGGTAATGCCTGAAGCCATGAGCTGAGCTGTTGAGTAGGATTCTGGAGGTGTGTCTATAGGCAAGTTGAGTGTTGTAATAGGTGTGTTTTTGTGTGTTAATAGCCAAGACTAAGAAGATTGACCATTTTGCATATCCATATGTACATTATTCAAGGTATCTTACAGACACTACAACTCAACACCTTCTTCTTGGCACAATATGATCTACTCAAGAATCACCCCACATCAGCAAAAGGCCTATTTTCTACAATGTTATATGTCCATGTAGAACACTCAGTTTGTAGTCAGTGAGATGTAATTACATAAATTATCTTATCCATGCATTAGACTGATTTGTTGTGAATAGAGTTGAAAAGGGCAAAGATGGGGATGGAACTTTATATGTGGTGTCCAGTGGTCGCCAACCCTAATTGAGCTGTGAGCTATTTTTGAAAAATGAAACCTCTTGAAGAGCTACTAGACTTGTAGAAAATAAATCTCTTATTTAAGGAACAACAAAGCATTTAATTATTACAATGATATTGTTGTAGTTTGTAAATAAAACTTAAGCAAAGGCACATTTCACTGTTAATTTACCAACTCTAAGGAGGTATGTGCAGTAGAGGAGCAAAATATACTGTATAGGCAGGGCTGCTGTTTGATTTTCCATCAGGGCTGGGAGGTAGTCACTCGCTCTGCCATAGCATAGACATCGTGGGTGGAACCACAGGGAAGCACAGCTGTGGCAATCACCTGCTGTGCTTACCTGTGGCTCCACCCATAGCTTTGACATTGCGGGGGAGCACGCGTCAGAGGTCACTTCCTTCTAGTTTACTCGAAAGTACTGCAGATAGGTTAGTTACCAAAATTAAGACCGTAAACTACCGGTAGCTCGCGAGCTATGGTGGGAGACCAATGGTTTATTCCATGCTCTCTATGTATTATAGAAAACAAAATGTAAAATAGACAGTTATCAAATTTTAATTCATGTAACACATACACATTGCATAAATATATCCATGTCCCCTATTACTTCTCAGTAAAGACGATGGTGCTCTTGAACACACAATTTCATACATTTCATTTTATTAAGGTAACACTGTTTCCCTGTTTACTGCATAAGCTCCATAAATTAGCTGCACTCACCTGAGCTTTTTTTATTTCTTTTTTTACAACTATAGTTGACGTGTAAATAAATATAGAATAGCAGCACAAGACAACATTTGTTTACAGTATACTGTATATAGAATTTTAACATTTCAAAATTGTAGAGTGCATCATAGCAGAAATCCATTGGAATACTAAGAGAAGCAATAAATTCAGCATAACATAATAATAATAATAATAATAATAATAATAATAATAATAATAATGCATTTATATTATGGAAAATTACAATAGCATTTATTCAGTATTGCAGAAAACAAATCTTACTAAAATGTAGGTGATCCTCTTGATAGTACCTCTATGTTGTACCACATAGTAAGACTAACCGCTTTCCTGTGAGAAGGCAGCCGACATATAAGGAAGCCAAATGGAGAAAAAAAAATCTGCTCTAGATTCTACATCTAATGAGCATTCCAACCAATCATAAGAGTATAAGTATAAGAGAAATGGCAATGGAATCGGGATGTACCCATTGAGAGAAAATATTTTTCTTTGATGCTGCAGCATCACAAACTACTCTAATAGCAAACAAAGTCCACGAAAACAAACATTATTGTCTGAGATGGTATTACAATCACAAAATCCCAACTCATGTGAACAGTAAATGGTGTTTACATTTCTTTATTAATGTATATTTTGGAGTGTGTCCCAAAAGGTTTTAACTTCCTGGCAAAATCACATACAATGAACCAAATCTGCTTCAGGTGCACGTGACTTAAAACAATTTGAGTCATCAAAGATCCCCATAAGTAAACGTAATTTAGGTGTGCAATAGGCCGTATGTAGCAATTTATAGTTCATTTCAGCATAAGAGGAGACAAACTGTTTATTCAATTGTACACAAGATCCAATGATTTCTGTAAAATCCATTCCTAAAAAGGCATTTTTCCATTAAGCCATCCCGGTAGCTAGCATGGTGTCGAAGCTGGATAATTGGCTGAGACAGGATCGGTTTAAAAATTGATCTACGTGAAGCCATTTTGCAAATGGCAATGAGACACCATTTTGCGACTGGCCGCTCAGAGACATTTTAGTGAAACTCGCCACTATAAGTACATGTGGCGATGCTATTATTTAGCATAGTGTGATTCCCACACAATAGAAAGAAGTTAGAAGTCCTCACCACATAAATACAGACAGTCACTAAAACATATAAACTAATTATCCCTGCAAGACATGCACCATAGTGTACTCCACAAAACACATAGCCGCACAATGCTAACTAGCGTCTTTTCCCAATTCCCCAATACTTACACACTGCACACTTACATGAAAGGTTCCCTAGTATTAAAGTGTAATGTTCAAAGTTTATTCAGTGATTATTAATGTTGTGTAATACAGGGTTTTTGATATCTAAGGTGTCTGGTGTTGTACTGATCCACTGTGTCTCCACAGATTTCCAGTATCATTGGTGAGAAGATCAGAAAACAGATGTCGGCAAACTATGGACTATAGAGAGTTAAAACATTAAAATGTACTCTGTAACGTTAGCAGCTTAGATTAGCATGCAGCGGGAAGAAGGACACAAAGGGCGGTTGGAGGCTGTTTGTGTCCTTTTGAAATTGTCCTATAAGCTATGCTGTAACAGAAACATCTTTATGAAGAACCAATAGAATCATGCCAAACTTGCCTATTGTATTGCCAATTCCTGAAAGAGTATATATGTGCGCTCTCTGACCCCAATCAAAATTCTTCTTCCTGTACTGTTGATGGAGGTTTCTAATGCTGATGCCGGTATCTGGGCCCAGAGCGCATGTGTATATAACAACTGTACCTTGTGTCTGTATAATTTATTTGCGCTAATTGTCTTTAGATCACAGTGTGTAACCATCTGTTTTTATGTTAAATAATAACTTTTTGTGCTTTGGAACCACATTCAAGGTCTGAAGGCATTTATTTACTGTGTGACTCATTACGCTAACTTGTGACAATTCTAGAAGGTATAAGCAGGATTTAGAAGGTATAGGTAGGTTTGCATAGTGGTTTAAATTGGGTATCGATAATGGTCAAATTAATGTAATGTCTAGCATGAAGATAAAATAGAGAGATGAGAGCTTAGTTTTGGGGTTTCCACTGTATAGTACAGAATGAGGAGCCTGACAAGTCAGCAGCTGGGAGTTGAGCAAATAATTGGTTTACAAAACTTTGAACCTGGAAATAAGTGAAAAGAGGGATTTCCAAATGAGGGTATTTCTCTTTTAGATGAGATAAAGTGAGTATTATTGAACAATCCATAACCAAAAATTGATATACTGATTGAATACCCTGGAGATGCCAAGACCGAATAACCTCACTAGCCTCACCATTTTGAAAATCAATATTAGATACTAGCAGGAGCACTAAGGAATGAGAAAAACATAAACC
This sequence comes from Taudactylus pleione, assembly GCA_031769625.1. Taxonomy (NCBI): domain Eukaryota; kingdom Metazoa; phylum Chordata; class Amphibia; order Anura; family Myobatrachidae; genus Taudactylus; species Taudactylus pleione. The sequence continues at coordinate 1,223,083 of JAUIMM010000362.1, read as the reverse complement.
CATCCTCTTCCTTAGAGTGTGCCAAGCAACACATGGGGTAATAAGGAGAGGGTTATCAAGCAGACTAAAGGGTATGTGGCCAGGAGAAAAGTGCTGTGAACTGAACAAATCAATCTGTGGGCTAAAAGTTTGACCTATTGCCTTATAAACAAAGTTAATGCCTCCACCTATCCAGTCCAAAATGTATCTATAATTCGTTACCACTGGAGCTTGCCAACTGGTCCAGACCCAGAGACTGCATACAATTAATATCCCCTCTCAAATTGATCCCTCTGCACAATCCTGCAATTTAACATAACGATCCATGAAAAAAAATCAGCTCTAGTAATATGTGGTGCATAAACTCCCACTAGAGTATAGACATAATCATGTAGAGACATCTTTAAAAACAAGCATAAAACAAAGATAACAGTGCTAATCTGGAAAATTTGCACTATAATATATGTATTAACAATGGCATAAGAACATATAAATAAAATCAATAAAGAAACATATAAATATAAAATTGCATCATCCAATCCACCATGTATATATAGAATTAGTCCATGAGTGCTCAGAATCTAATTTGGAAACCAAGAGTAACAGTGCTCAATTGCTGAAATATTAGTCCAAGCTGAATAATTACCAAGTCCAATGTCCAATATAAGTGTGGGGTCCTACTTATCATTGCTGGCAGGCTTCTGCAAAGGTCTGGTCCCCTGGGCAAAGGTATGGTGATGAGCTGGTATAATTGAATGGGTACATAGGTAAACCATGCGACTGGCACTCTTCTGATGTTTGGAGTAGGTGGTGGAGGATAAAAACAACCAAGGCTGATGCGTTTTGCTGTGCCACAATCACAGCTTTATCAAAGGTGGAGATATGGTTGTGGAGAAGTTTATTTAAAGTAGCTACCTAAGATGGCTGCTAATTTGTGGTTTGTTGTGCACCTTTAAAAACAAATAACATCCTTCAGGGTCAGATATAGAACCTTGTATCTGATGCAGGAAGTTTTTATGAAACAAGATCTTCACTCCTCAATGTTTAGCTGCATAGGAAGCCACTTTATAATCTCCAATCCAATTGTTAGAAAGTGTGTTGGGATCAGTAGACCTCCAATGCATTTCCTGTGGGAAAGCACTGTCTGGTCGCAAACACTTTAGGGAAGACAATATATTTTTTTAAGGAGAATTCAATCCCTCCACATTCCATTATATAAATGTATTGCTCCTCTGAACTCTTAGATCATTAGTAGAGGTAGAAGCCATTGATAACCTACCCTTCTAGGCCAGTTTATAAAGAAGAGAAACAATATAATACTAACCTTACCTGTCCCAGTGAGCCGGCATTGGGATAAGTTGGTTTCCAAGAGCACCATATCATAAATTATTTCCATGTATAAAACCAATGAGATAGCATGCTAAGTCAAGAAATATAACCTAAAAATATTATGATATGCTCAATGAACAGGCTAAAATATATGAGCAAATGTTTTTGCAGAAAAAAGATCAATCGAGAATAATAAATAAGGGCAAGATGAGAGCAACTGATAGAAATAGACCAGAATTGTTGGAATATAAAAATAAAAATAATGACAATAATTTTGAGTGTAAAATTCTGTTTATTACTACGTATAACACCAAAACAGTGGATATTGAAAAGATTATGTTAAAACACTGGGACATATTAAAACTTGATCCCCTTCTTAAAAGTATAATCCCTAATGAGCCTAAAATTGTGTTTAAGAGAGCATGTAATGTATAAAATAGACTGGCACCTAGTAATTTACCAAGGATAAAGGGAGAAAACTGGCTTAGCCAAATAAGTGATTTTTATCCATGCAATAGACATAAAATGTGCAAATATTTTTGCAAAGATAATAAGATTTTTTATAATTTTCAACAGGATAAACACTGAGAGATAAAGGGGAAATTCAGTTGTCAGACTACACATGTGATATAAATACTGAAATGCAGGTGTAACAAGATATATATAGGCAAAACAAAACACCAATTGAAATTGAGAATATTAGAACATACCAGAAATATATTACATAAACTTAAAAATCACAGTGTACCCAGACATTTTGCCGATTGCTGCAATTTGGATCCATTTTAGTTTTAAAGTTATTGAAGAAGTGAGAAAGGATGAAAGAAGGGGCAACATTCTAAAACGGCTATCAAAGCGTGAAACATTTTGGATTTATATGTTAAATACCCTCACACCTCGTAGGTTTAATGAGAGTTATGACATCACTCCTTTTCTGCACGATTAGCCCTGAAGGCTGGGACCCTTGGGTAGCAATTGTTGTTGGAATTGTTTTCCCCTTTTACTCTCTTACATGGTCCTGAGCTGTTAGGAGCAGGATGTGGGAACATGATGTATGTCTTTCTGAACTTATGAGATTAATAGTAACGAGATTCCAATATATATATATATATATATATATATATATATATATATATATTTGTAAATAATCAAGGTTGGCATGGGTTAAAAAATATCTATAACAAGGAGGAGTGGAACTTTTTAAGGGTTAACCTTGACTTTGCGACCAAGTTATGTAATTAAAATGTAGATGGTATTAAGTATCTATTCTGAGCTTTTCTTATTCTTTTTTATCTCAGATTTTAATATATATTAAGATTATCTCTAAAGTCTCCGTTGTGGCTGTTAGTTAATGAATAAAACTGTTTATTAAGGTATAGACTATTTAGGTTGGAATTTTATAAAGTTTGGCTATGTAATATTAGTCTGTGGAGTGTGCTAACTAATAGATTATTTGGAAGATACTGTATATGAATGTGATATATGATTGTAATTATGTATTAATTTCTATACTCTCTTTTATATTGTTCTGTGTAATGTAATTTAAAAAAAATATGTTATGTATTTGCATAAGAGCTCATTATACTAGACTGCATTGATATAGAAAGTTTTATAGAAAGCCATATATGTGTATTATATGTGAGCTAATTAATGCATGGTTAATTAAGTATAATAGAAGACCAGTATAAACAAGTGCTGGTAGAGGTTACAAACCACACCACATGATGAAGTTTCTGATGAAACTAGTTGGGCGTGCCCAGGAATCATGAGACTGTGGAACAGTCATCTGTCTACTTCCTGAGTCAGTACAGTGTGCGGCTGGTCCATGAGTATGGAAGAAGTCTGGCTAAGTTTACAGACCTACAAGATCACACATGAAACTTCTAAATTTGATGTACTGTCTGTGAGCAGATATTATTAAACATTGTTTTTTTACTATTCTCATGCTTGCACTTTCCCTCTGTGATTGCATAAAAATATAGTATTTCAATTTTAACAGCACCCAAACGTATGGCAATAAAACCATATATAATATGACATAAGCATAATGAGAAAAGAGGAAGAAAAAGAGATACTGTATGCAGAAAAGAGGACAGAAAGGACATACAGTATAGGGGAAATAGAAAAGAATGTGATAATATAAAGAATAAACATTCCAATAAATGTTGACAAATATCTGAAAATGCACTCCAATATAAGCATGACTTAGAGTACCCGGTAACAACTGCAATATAAAACATATATATATATATATATATATATATTCCAATAATAAAATAACAGCAAAAGTAGTACAATAAACCTAAACTGCAAAGAAATTTGAGATGAAATATACCACAAACACTGGGAGATGATCGGTCCGCATCATCTACTGTTGATGCAGATTATGCGGCAAGGGAGTTCACATAATTGTGTACTCCACTTGAGGATCATCAAAGAAATGGGGTTTACCAGCATGTTAAACCAGCAGCTTGGCCAGATAAAAAGTAGAGCAAAGCTGTGACCCATATCAAATAAACATTTGCAAAGGGGTGAAAATTCTTCGCAGCTACCATATAAGAAAAATCCTGGAACAGGAGTAGTTCATGTTCGTTATAATGAAGGTTAGCATGTTTCCTATAAGCTTCCATGAGGCGCACTTTATACATGTAATTAAGTATCCACATAATTTCTGATCGCATCTGATGACACTGTGTTTGATGATCTGGTCCTATGCGATGGACATGTTCCACTAACAAGAGTCCTTGATTGTACTCACAGCCAAGTTCCTTGAGGAGCCACACCAAAACCAAGTGCATGAGGTCCTGCATTTTTACAGTCTCAGAAAGTCCTATTATGCCCACATTGTTACGTCTGTAACTATTCTCCAAGTACTCTAATTTGTCTTACATAGAGGTGAATGCCTTTTCTTGGGTGGACAATGTGAGGCATGTTGTTTTTAACTTATCCTCCAGATCAGAAGTCTACTGTTCAGCCACAGTGAGGTGCCGAGCCTCTTGATTATCTATATTAAAGCCGAGTCTTGGGTCTCTTTTAATGGAGCTAATTTTTGATGCAATAGGGCAGATAGATCCTCCATCAAATTCTGAGTTTTAAAAGAGTCAGGTGCTCCAGATATTGTGATATCAAGTACAGTGTCTTGAGTGTTACCCTCAGAACCAGAGATGGGGCCATCAATAGATGATAACTCCTCCTCTCTACTCTTACTTTCCTCGGTAACTCTTGGCTCTCTAACAGGCTTAGCAACATATTAATCCATAATGCTAATAACAGAGAGCAATAGCTCTCATTATGAAAAGTTGGTTAAATACACAAAAAGGCCAATTCTGGGATAAATATTAACCTATTGGAGTGAAGGTCATAAATATAGTAATGTCAGAGGTGTCACCAGTCCACAGCACAGTCAGTAGATAATCTGAACAATATGGCTGGTATCTGTACCCAGCACTGTACTTGATAATCAAGAGGTAAGAGAGATTAGTGGTTCCCAACCTAGGGGGACAACATTGAGGGTCCTCAATCCAAAGGCAGCAGTACAGGGAGGGGGGAGAATAGTGAATCCACTGCAGTGGCATGCAGCAGTACTTATGGCTGCACCAGTCCCAAATTGGCAGCAGTAGCAGTGCCCTTACTTTTCAGGGCTGGATTCTGTGGATTAATGCCAGGCAGCGATGTCAAGGCCCGGCCCCACCAGCTCCAAAGCATCCCATTAAGGTGCCCAGGGTGATTGGGCCACCGGAAAGTGCTCCACTCATCTGATAGGATGGTAAGCATGGAGGACAGCAGGGAGTCGAGAGGAGATGTGGCTGCCCCAGTCAGTCCAACCACCGGAAGTCCTCAAGCATTTATTTTTTACCTTGATAAGTGGCAATCAGGTACATCAATAATTCTTGTTTATTAATGAATAATATATGAAAATATATTGCCTATTTCACACTTTTGTAGAGTCATTGGCTCTGGGTAATGTAGTAAAATCATGTGGAAATGGATTTTAAATTAAATCATTTTAATAGATCTGATTGGCTACTGATTGTATAACTCATGTCTACAAAACTGTGATCTGTGGTTCTCAAGATTCTTCAATATTGATCTTCCAATAAACAAAAATCATAGGACAGTGCCTTTGTAACTCCTATAAAACAAAGGAAAATCTAATTAATGATTATTATTATTATTATTATTATTATTATTATTATTTGTAATAATAATAATAATCATATTTTTTCTATAATTTTAGAAAAAAAGGTACATTACTGAAATGATTGAGTAACAGGTCAGTTTTAAGTTTGTTTTTGAAGGATTCTAGAGTGGAGGCTTCTCGATCTGTGTGAGTTAGTGAAATGCTGCAAGGTAATTTTCATGAATTATTGTGAATATACAAGATGACCTGAGTATCCTAAGGTCCAAAAAGATCACACAGTGGGAGTGAGTAGCGATGAAGATAGAAAATGACCTCTACAACTTGCCTGCATTTTGGGAAGGAAAGAGTCAACACTCTTTTTTAAGTTCTTGCCCCTTAGCAATTTAAGTGACAATTTAAAAAAAATGTAAATTGTATTTTTTTTATTTAAGTTACCATATTTTTAAGAAATAATTAAAATGTTTTATTAAAAAAAATATGCCTAGGTGGTGTCTCGCATCCCCTATGTCCATAGGTTCCCATTGGAAAATGACCTCCAACCCTCCATTGACAATAAATACACCCAGATCTTGTTAACATTACCACTCACTGCCCTTGTGGTAAGAGAGACCCTGTTGTAAAGCCCCCCAACCCTGATGTAATATATCCTTGTTTTTTAAACACATCCCCCTCCTTTCCTGTAACCAGTGTATTTTTTTACTATTTTACCTCCCTACCTTGATGACTTTATTGAGAAATTACCACCCAATCCTCACCACATGTGCTAGAAAACCACCTCCAGGAGTATTACCTTCACACCCACATTATATTCACTGTATCAGCATAGGTGTGCAAGGCTGGCATTTGTATTTGCATAAACACAACAGCAGGGATGATAATCACTGTATCAGCATAGGTGTGCAAGGCTGGCATTTGTATTTGCATAAACACAACAGCAGGGATAATAATCACTGTATCAGCATAGGTGTTCAAGGCTGACATTTGTATTTGCATAAACACAACAGTGGGGATGATATTCACTGTATAAGCATAGGTGTGCAAAGCAGATATTTGTATTTGCATAAACACAGCAGTGGGGATGGTATTCACTGTATCAGCATTTGTGTGCAAGGCAGATGTTGTATTTGCATAAATACAACAGCAGGTATGATTTTCACTGTGTAGGTTTGGTATCACTTGCAATTGGTAGAAACCATAATTAAAGTTCCACAAGAATATAGTGAACTGAGAGCAGACACAGCTGGGGATATGCAGAACAGGAGACCAGAACAATGAAACACAACAAATGGACCAGGCATCATCACAAGATAAGCTATCACCAGCAAGGAATGCTCTGAGTGAATGCAATATAACAGGAAGAAGAACCAAAGCAAACATCCTTATTATTGTAATACAGTTGAACTGTAAACACACTGAGAGCTTGGTTTAAGACTGGCTGCACCTGAATGCTTCCACAATACTGTCAGCTTCCCTGCTGCCTAGTAACAGTCAGGAACAAAAACTGCTATGTCTGTCAGAAATCCTGGTAGTGGATCAAAACAGTACCCATCGAGCTTGAGGAAGCACCATGGGTCCCCTATCAACTAGCTTACAAAGGAACTACTAAAATAATGTTCTTTTAATTCCTGAGGCTGCCTGCATGTCTTCTCTTTGGATGGCAAGTGGAAAGCCCCTATCTGCATGGGCTCCAGACCTTCCTCAGGTGATGTAATGGCAAAAGTGCGGGACAGTGGTATGGACCCTCCTTCTCCATACTTCATTCTCTGATGCGTCGATCTACCCATATGCCCAACTGCATCAAGACATCTAAGGAGCTTAATGACAGGTTCTGCTCTAGATGATCATTTATCTTTTCCATTAGGCCTAAATTGAACTGACTGCGTAATGCTGGGTCATTCCAAATGCAATCATTGTTCCAACACTGGAATTCTGTGCAGTATACTTTGGTGGTACTTCTTCCATGCCAGAAAGAATGTAACCTAGCCTCTGCTGTAGTAGATCAATCCAGATCTTCATATAGGATCTCCAAGGCAGCAAATAAGGCATACACTGACTGATGGCCTAGAAGTTCTGCAGATGGACTGAATGCACAAGCTTGTGGGTCACCTTGGAATAATGAGATAACAATCCCTACTCTTTGGACCTCTGATCTGGAGGAGTGTGGTCTTATCCAAAAGTATAGCTTTCATGCCTCATGAAAATTTTAGAACTGACTCTGATCTCCAAAGAATCGATCTGGGAAATTCATCTTGGGATATTTGCTAGATGCCAATGAAGCAGTGCAGAGACTCTGATCATGAGAGGCTACTTGGAGGGACAAATCCTGAAATTTCTGATTCAGCATCTAAAGCTGATCAGCTAGGACTTGGGCAAGATTAATGTTCCAGCTGAAAATCTAATTGAGCTGGTGATAATATTATAAAACACCCCTGTATATGTGTAAGACATGTAGATCCTCCTACTGAGATCTTCTGCCTATAGCAACCACCTTTTGCTCCCATATTATTGAATATACTCACCAGTACTTAGGCACCCCCCAGGACATAAACTATGGCAGTAGGGGCTTACAGGTGATCGCAGGAAATGAGCTGAAGTAGTAATAGATACTTCAAAGGGTTGAGGGAATTCCAGAATCAGAACCAGTACCCACAGGGTTAATTGCAGGACAGTCAGTTTGAATAGCAGCCAGGTGAGTAGCATATCCACAAGTGTGTATGTATGTATATATTTATATATAATTGTGCAAGTCAGATATTAGTAATTGTATAAACTCAACAGCAGGGATGATATTCAATGTATCAGCAAAGGTGTGCAAGGCAGATATTTGTATATATAGAAACATGACAGCAGGGGATGTATTCACTGAGTAGGTTTGGTAATATTGCAGTTTGTAGAAACAATAATTCAAGTTCCATAAGTACATAGTTAACTGAGAACAGACACAGCTGGGCAAATGCAGAGCAAAAGATCAGATCAATGATACACATGCAATGGACCAGGCATCATCACAAGGTAAGCTATCATTGGCAGGGAATACAGGGAATGAATGCAATATAACAGGAAGAGGAACAAATGTTTCCATCCTCCTAATTGCAATACAGCTGAACTGCAAACACAGAGAGAGATTGATTGAGGACTGGCTGCAGCAGAATGCTTCCACAATACTGACAGCTTCCATGTTGCCAAACAGCATTTAGGACTAGAAACTGCTAATGCTCAGAAATCCGGATAGCAGATCGTAACATATTTGCAACATAGTATTCTTGTATTTATGCTTGCCCTATGCTTATACTGCCTCTTAATATTTTTTTCTTACTGCCACTTTATGTTTTATACTCCAACTGTTCCTTCTCTTGTCCCTAATTTCCCTATTGTGTTTTATACTTTTGTTAGTTGCTCATCATGCCCACTATAACCTATGTAGTGCACTGTAGAAGGATTCCTCACATGGTTCCTTTAAAGGTAGAATGAGCAACCCATTAAATTATCTATGTGGATGGTTTCTATGTTAGCTCAATGCTCATTTTATCCTATGTCTCACTTCCATGTATTGCTTATTCACACATTACAACCAATGTAGCGCACCAACCATGGCTGTCTCATCCGGTCCTCTGTGTAGAATGAACAATGTATGGTTAAGAGGGATTTTCAAAGATCTCGTCTGGTACTCTTTTTTTGTTTCCCATTATGAGTCAACAGTTCCAGGCATTGCTTAATTGCCCAGTGTAGTATGTCTAAAATGGCTGCCTCATTGGATCCTTTGTGGGTGGTGATAAATAGTCCCTGCAACTGATGATCCAAAATGTCTGCCACACCATTTTTATTTCTAATCTTTTGTTACTTTCATAGTTTCTGTACTGTTTTGGAAATCTAAATTGCTGAATTTTGTTCAAACTGTCTGTTAAGTGCCTTGAGTCCTATAGTCTTATTGGAATAAGGATGCTATACAATAAAAATTATTATTATTATTATTATTATTAATAAAAATAATAATAATAAGAATAATAATAATAATATTTCACTGTTCACACAGTTAAAGTTTTTGTAATTTATCAGGCACATTAAACATACAGATAAATAATTGTTTATAATTTAGCCAGAATTAACAACATATGAGATTTGTTAATAGGTGTAAACTCAAGAACAGATGATGCAGAGGGTATATGCTGCCAAAACTGTAGATTAATTTTAAGCAAACAAACAATTAGTAAACAAAATGTTATATATATCTGAAAGTGTTACTGTTCTGTCTTTATCAGGCAACAATGATTTGAAGTCAAACAGTCCACCACCTGTAAACAGGTTTGCAGATATCAATTTAGGTAAATCAAGTTTTAATGGCATAGAAAATGGTCAGGCAAAGGACATCAAAAGCAGTAAGTTCAGATTAGACAAAAGCATGATCTGCAGAAAAGTTCATTATTTGATACACAGTAGTGATATTGCAGACAAGTGTATTGCAAAGTGGTGTCAGTTAACAAGTCAAGTGCAATTTCACCAAACAATTACCTAGCAATGTGCACGTGGTGATGTCTCATTATAAGGGTTCCTGGGGTAGTCAGGAAGCTCTGATCATAGACAGATTAGTTGATAGACACTTTGAAAGAACACTGGAAAAAAGTACATGTCAGCCTATGATCAATTTATCCAAACACCTAAGAGTCATATCACGCAACTAGCCTGCTGAAGAAACATTAAATGACCACTGATATAGCTTGAGATATGTAGACACAAATTATAAAAGCACCAATAGGGAGATAATATGATAGCATATACTTTATAAAAAAATATATGTATCAGTCTACTACAATTAGGTTTGATATGCACAAAAACTGACTGAGGAAGTGTGTCAGTGTGGCTGTGTTTCAAGAGATAGCAGAACTTCAATAGACAATATGCAGTGTCAGTAAAGTAAGTCTACTTTGTAAAGTGCAGCAACAGAGAGAAAAAGTCTGCAAGACTCCTAATAAGATTAGAGAGATTACAAGTCTACAAAAATGCAGGAACGACGGTCTGCTAAAGATGAAATAAAAAATGGGCATAACAAAATAAAATGAAAACAAACAGAAAAAAAGCACAAAAATAATGAAAAATGTTCAAGTCAGATGAAAACATAAGTGTCAATCTCTTTATTGAAGCATGTGTACCAGAAAGTACTCTAGCAGTTACAGTGAATTTGTCCTTAGCTCAATAATCTATTCAAAACATAATGCATAAACCCAGTTTATGTAAAAGCCAGTTTAATGTAAATCAGAAAGGGAAGTTCAACAATGATACCAATCCAGAGATTAAGGTTTACCAACAACCATTCACATGAAAACAATCATTAATCACAGTGTGGTCCCAATGCTACACAATGGCAAATATAGAACCAAATGCCACAACATACATATCTGTTATGGGTTTGTGCAAGTTTTAATTGAAACCATTTTATCTTTTTTCTTTTCCACTAGTTTGTAGATGATAGGGGAGTTAAAGCATTTGTTTTATGATCATACTTTTCTTTAAACACTTAACTGAAAAACGTTGTTGATTACTTTCAATGACATATGGTATACTGTAGTGCCTTACATATATCTGCTGAATTTAAATACATACAAACCATTATACTACATAATTGTCTGACTTTTGATCAGGGACATACAAATTCCCACTCTGTGAGAAAAGATATGTTTGGATTTTTGACACATGATCAATGTAAGTACAACTTTAATACAATGAGAGTGTTCTCTTAGTTGCATCAACTTTATCATCACTAGATCTATATAGATTATTTTGGAATACAGTGAATCTGTCACTCCGTCCATTTTATGGAAACGCAATGTGAAATTCCACACCAAGAATGTTAAGAGTTGCTTATATATTGAGTGACACTTAATGTACTATATATTTTAGGCATTATTACTTGGGGATGTAGTTTAAATCCTGGTTGCCGGGATGACGGTGCTTAGAATACCAGCGCCGTAATTCCAACACCAGTTAGAATCACGACACAAGCATCTTGAAAACCAGTATCCTGATGGTAAGTAGTGGGGTTAGGGGAGAGGTTAGGGATATGCACTAGGGGCAATGTGAAGGTTAGGCAGTAGGGGGATATTTAGGCTGCAGGGGGGTTAGGTTTATACTGTGGTGTGAGGGTTAGGTTTTGGCAGCAGGGAGGATGGTTAAGGTATAGGATTAGAGGTAGGGTTAGGAAACTTACCAATAGGTGTTGGTATTCTAACCTTATAGGGATGCCAGCATTGGGATTCTTATCACTTGGATCCTGAGCGCCAGAATGCCATACATAAAATTCAGGTGTTGGCAAATTATACCACACACATATCATCTGCCTCAGCAGGAGAGAGGACAGCCATGCCCCAACCCTACTACTTACTATGAAATTAATGTGATTTCTGGCAACAGCCCATTTACATCTTTCTACCATTGCAAAAATATGTACTCACTGAAAGGAATGAGCATACTGTATGTGATTTCATCGTCTACAGGATCTGTAAGTGACTGTTTGCAATCTGCAGCATACTGTATATAGCTAAGGTATGGTGCAAAATTGTATTTAATTCTCTATTTTATAAGATTTAACACTTACACATTTATGTGTTGTTGTGTCTGAAATTATTAAAAGCTTGTAAATTCCCTAAACTATGTCAATATATCTGACACATAGCTTGAAAGTCCATAAAGTTAAAGGTAACTGGAAAGTATCTTACTCATCAATCAATTGTAAGGCATTTGTACCACTGCAATTGCACTCGTGGTTTAATACTGCTGAAAAAGTTAATACAAAAAATAAACATTTCTTCAGTCTCATGTCTCTTGCTCTTTTAAGATTGTAGTTGAAGCTGCTGACAATATCTGGAACCCTTGTTCAGCAAATGAAATGACTTAGATTATGTTTATACCTTATATGAAAGTAGTATTTTGGTATTGTTATCTTTTGCTATATAAGCTGAAGTACGTCATACCTGTGGGGCTTTAGACTTGGTGTGAACTGCAGAGCACAGCGAGTCAACCTGTTGACTTCAAGTCCAGATTGTGTCCAACCTGGAAGTGGGGACGTGGCCCTGGATACCACCACCACTTGAACTTATTGTGTGGAGCAATCTGTAGCTAAGCACATTTCAATGTAATTCAAATCAATATTGCTTTATTCTAATATAAATAATATTGTAATCTATTTATATTAGAATAAAGCAATAATTAATTGAATTACTGTTCTGTCCATTTTTTTCTAACCTTGTGTACCCAAAGAACTTAGGGCCTAATTCAGACCAATTCACTGGATGTGGCCACTCACTCTCTGCATATGCAAATTCAGCTAAGTGACGTCAAGGCAGGTGATTGCATGGCAAGGAAATAAGCATACCTACTATGTCTTTGCGAGTGGTCACTTTGTGTATGCAGATGTCCATTAGCATATGGTATATGCCTATTAGTGCACATCATTTCCAGGAAGTGTATTAAAACATTAAATTAATGCCACTTTAAAACATTGTGAAGACTCACTGGGATCTCTCCTATGCTTGGAAGATGCAGGCTATTACATTTCCCACCCATTGAAGCAATTTGGTCACTGAAAGGTGAAGGCACTGTCCAATTGAAATTGATTGTTTCTCATTTTAATTGTTAGCATTTATTATTGAGAAGTAACGGACCACTCCTGTATTGACTTCTGTAGTTTTAGTTTTTGTTTGTTGGGATTGGCCATGGTTGTTCTCTTGTATAGGAAATATATTGGTTTTAAGTACCAAAGGCTATTACCATGTATTTATTGACAATTTGGTACTGTAAAGGAACCTACCACCCTCCTAACCTAATTTATGGGGTCCACTATTATTTGTAGCTGTCGCAGCATTGTACTAAACAGCCTGTTACCCATAAATAGTACAAAATAGCAAAAAGATTAAAAGTACAAAATAATGTATTATTATTATTATTATTATTATTATTATTATTAATAATAATAATAATAATAATAATTGTTATTATTAATCAGATGATGATGGCAAATTATGCAACTAAAACCACTTAATTGTTGAAATTAGAATTTTGGAACACCTGGCAGTGGGTGCCTACTTTTATCCCCCTTATGTCAAAAGCTGACTATACCACTGTATAAATGAGTATTATTTCTTGATATTGTTTTTTTCTTGCTGCAATGTTTACTGGATTCAAGTTTGTCAACTAGATTTACTGTTGTTCTCCTTACATGATTCCTTTTCTAGACCTACACAGTTTTTTGCATGTTGCACAGTTATTAGAAGGTTTTATCAATCATTCAGTTGTATCTCTTCTCTCAGTTCTACACAGTGTTGCTGAACATTCACAATATACACTCAAAGAAGATACAAGCATCTAATGCTAAAAAAATACAATATATATTTGATTCAAGTCATATGACTTTTAGCAACTGTTCCTTTTTATCTCTTACCAAAGTTTGATACATTTCCCTGAAAGTATTCTGATCACCAGACAATAACTAATAAGAAGGCAGATTGTTTGAATTAGATAATTTTCTTATTTAAAGAATAGTTTATCCACATATGTTTTTTTGGGCCAGTATGTGGGAAATTGGACATGCATTATACAGTACTCTCTCATCTATGGAAAATATAATTTTCCATAGTGCACTGTAATATTATTTGGTAATCACATGTTATCACCAGTAAATAGCTAATAGTGGTCCTTGTCATTTGAAAGAGGAAAGTCCTTTGTTTCAATTTATGAAAAATGTATGTTTTCAGATATCCTGGATCATATTGTGTGATGATCACATATGATCACCAGAAAATATATTCTAATGTGCTGCATCATTTGAAAGAAGAGACTACTCTCTGTCAGATGTACAAATATGTCCAGTTTCATCTTTGCCACTTGTGCAGCAAATCATGCCATGCATGGTGCGAGTCACATGCCTGCAAATGGTTATGCACACTGCTTTCGCACCTGAAGCCCATAGGATTGCCTGGTGAAAATGCAGCACCCAGCATTGTGTACAGTGGCGCATGCACTTTCTGAAAACTGCATGGTGTGATGCATGTGCAGAGCAGCAAGGATGCAAGAGGACAAATCCATACTGTATGTGCCCTTTAAATATAGGATTGCAGGTTCACTGATCACCAGGCAATTACTTTTAGAATACACACTATGCCATAGTTGTATTGAGGGTGAGATAGGGAACATTTAGTACTCTCACAATCCCAGTGTTACTTTTCTTTCTTTATAATGTAAGTGATGATGTCACTCTCCTGTGATGTCAGCATCTCCCTATCACTGTCAGTGGGTAAGGAAGGATTTGCTTAGTTTTTTAATTGTTCTGGATCTGGAAGATGAGTGAGACTCATCTGCCTCAGTTTTAAGGTATATGCTGAGGACAAGCCTCATCTCAGATAAAGAAGTTAAAAGTGGAACTAGTCAATTAGTTACAGAAAAGGGCATAGAACTAAGTGTAAATATTATGAAGAGATCCCAGACTATAAAATACCTGAACTCTAATCTAACATTAGTATGCAAAAGAAGTGTTCCTGTTAAAGTATCATGAAAATAATTGTATTCATTCACAAAAGAGTACAGATGGGAATTACAGTAAATCTGTAAAATACCCCAGCAAGGTCTATACAGCACATGATCTGTTGCACTTAAATCTGACACAACAATTATGTGACATAATTACTATTAATGTGCTGACCATTTGTCGGTAAAAGGTAGTCACCATATTTTTTTGACTCAGGGCCTAATTCATTAAGGTTCACTATTGCAATTGCAGCTCCATAATTGCATGCAGATCTGCTGCAAAAATATGCTACTGAATGCTACAGCAATGCCGTCTCACTACCAGCATAGAGACGCCCACTGACACCGACTAAAACTATCTCACATCCATATTACCCTGCAGTCTTGTGTACACATCAGTAACATTGAGTAACATTGGCCCCTCATGCAGAATTACAGCAGCCCTGACCTTACTTAGAAATTGCTAGTCTCATTGCACACAGTAAGTACTCATCGCAGTGGCTAATTTATTCACACCCATGCAATGGCATTCAAATGGACAGGCATGTCTGCGTTTCTCCAAACAAACCCCCTTCACCACACCCAAACACTCATTGCCTGTAAATCACTCTGCAATGGATCTCTGTGGTCTCTATGATTGCGGTGTGTTCAGAGTGGTGCCTTCATGCATGCACATTGCAATGCATACACTTGCGCAGTACACAAAAATTGACCAACTGCGTACACTTTAGCAGTTGTGATCACTAATTAATCAGCCCCTCAGTTTTTAGTCCAACAATATACTTTATATGTTACATAATATGATTTTCCTATAAATGAATCAATCACTACTTTTACATTTGATTGATTTGGAAACTCCAATCTATAGAGATAATTATAGATGGACAATATGGGGTTATTCCAAGTGCCTTTGAATTCACCGTCATATAATGGCATCCTGTCTTATGGAAAATGGACACATTTGCTATTTCTATAATTGGAAGTACTAGCCAGTTAAAGTCTTAGATAACCTTGTATTGCACTATTTACCTGGATGCCCTTATTCCCACCAGAACCCACATGCTAATAATATAATGGGTCTGGATGTAATGAAATGATATTCTTCTGATCATTAAGGGGTTAAGGATCTTTCTGTTTGGAAACATTTTCTAATGCTATCAAGAAAAACAAACCCAGTATACAAATAGGAACACTATACTGGCCATATTTACATGTACTATGTATTACATTTGCTTTTTTATACTTTAGATTTGCAAATTGTCTCCTGGCTCCAACTACAGCATCCATGACACTGCTGTCTACTATTACAGGGACCTTTGCATTATTGGTTTCTTTGTAATGAGTTTTATCTAAAGAGTAAATAATAAAGCCAAAATTAACTCGGGGGAGTAAATTTACTAAAGTGAGAGTTTTTTGAAGTGGAGATGTTGCTCATAGTAACCAATCACATTCTAGCTATTCTCTTCTAGAAGGTGCTAGTTTAATGTTAAGTAGACTCTGATTGGTTTCCATGGGCAACATCTCCACTTCTAAAAACTCTCACCTTAGAAAATACACCCCTTGATGTTATGTTGTTGTCAGTAAAGATGTTACAAACATAGCTGTCCAAATTAAACTGGATTCTTCTAATAGGATCATTAGCCTTAAACTAGTTTACTGCTTACTATTTCTTTTATTATTTACATTGATCATACTCAGTCTTACATTTCCTCTGCAACATAAATTGTGTAACCAGTAACATTTGTATTTAAAAGTACTATAGAAACAAAAGTTCTCAATGAATCTAGTTAGAGAGTGTATTTGTGCTCTGCATTAACCTTGTTGAAAGATAATGTATGCATGCTATAAGTATCTCTAGGTGCACCTTTTAGGAAGTTTACCTTTTGCCATTTCTTTAACTTCAAGTCTTCATAATGACGTCTGATGCATCTATGATTTTGATAAATTAAGCACAACTATGCAGATTCAACAATTTTAAGGAACAAAGGGCCTCATTTAGCATGAATCTCAACTGCTAAAGCGTATGCAGATCGCCGATTGTTACGTACTGTGCATATATCGCAGTGCACATTTGCGAAGGCACCACTGCAATCGCACTATGATCACAGTCATCACGCAGACCCATCACAGAGTGAATGACTTGAAGTGACCATTTGGGGGTGGTGATGGGAAGGTGGTCTATGAAACAAAGCTGTGTCAGTGTGTTGAATGCCATAACAGAGGCATGCATAAATTAACCACTGTGATGGCAGCTCTCACTGTGTAATGGAAGGTTGGCAGTTTCTGAGTTAGGTCTGACCTTTTGCAAATGGCTCTGATGTTACTTGATGGTACCAATGTTTTCACATACTTGCACGGTATTATGGATGCTTGCATAATTGCACCTGTGATCACAGCTGCAGTCCGTGCTGAATCAGGCCCAAAGTTCCTTATTTCAGGCACTAATAAAAAATTAAATTATTTCAGCAACAGCTACATATAAAGTCTGTGTATACTTACTCTTAGAGGCACCAAAAACAAATAAAGAAGTGGCACTGCATTAATTTGATAAACTAAACATATCAAATACAAATATTAAAACATTGTATCAAAAGCAATAAAACCTTCATAAAATGATTCCATTCAAAAAAAATATACAATGCAGAATTACATAGTATTATTCTACAAGGTAACATCATTTTTAAAAAAAAATAATGTAATTAATGGAAAAAAATGTAGCAAAACAGTCCTTTTAATCTCACACTTTATCTGGTTTTAATAGAAAGGCACTTTCATAAGCAAATAGTTTTCTTATCTGAATGTAGATTTAGAAAAATGCTCCTTGGACAAATAAAGTAGAAACAGAAGGTTTCACAGTCCACAATTTATGGAGCAACAACTACCTGTAAATGAATAGGACCATTCCAGGCTTGTGAAGAGCTCAGCGGCTTTTTAACAAGTGCTCTGGGTTTAGTAATAACCATGCAACATTACACACTGTTACCTGGCTCTCTAGAGCATGGGATAATAGGATGAATAGACTATCCATTAGCCCGCATGCATCCTCAGCTGTATAGACAATGTATGTGATATTTACCATCCTGCAAACTACAACTCCTAATTTATATTTGCACTGATGCAAAATCAGCTGTGTATTAATAAGTATGTGTATAATATTGTATATGTTTGTTGGTATTGCCTTTTTGAAGATGTTGTTATTTAGTGAAGTGTCATTTATGGCCTAATGTTTACTTAACATAGGGTAATTTAACTCGTTTGATTAGATGGTCATGTGGCTTCAGCTGTCTTAATTCAGACCTACTTTATCCTTGCTTTCAGTTATGGTGGCAGTTGTCTGAGTTCAAAAATATACAAAGAGAGGACATTTTCAAAGTCTGGAAACATTTTAAATAACAGTTAACAAAAAATAGATGAACATACATTGAACAAAATCTGAGTCCAGGTAATTCCAAAATTCAAAGAAGCAAAGTAAAGAACTGAAATATCCAGAGGTGGTGCACTAGAGAATCCCAATATTAAAACCAAACTTTTATTGTTACTCAGATAATAATACAAATGATAACAAAAAAAAGCAAAAATAGGTTAAAAAATATAAAAGTTAAAAGATAAGTAACTGTGCTCTAAGAACCCCCTTGGTGTTGGGTATGATATATGAGGTGCTCAGGAAATCTTAATTAGTAAATAACAAAGGATATACTAAATTAAATAGTTTACTGTATCATAGCTGAAAATACACAAGAGAAACTGTATACAAAAAGGTATAATTAAAAATGAATATATATCAAATCATGTAATAACTGAGATTTAGATATACACACAATATGGGATAATTGAGTGTGCGATTCTCATGCACAGCATAAATAATCAACTTGTGTGAAGTAGATAATTGTTCAGAACTGAAGCATATAGTAATATTTGTATAACATGGACAGAAAAAACAATGATAATGGGTGTGTCTCTTGACACACACCGGTGGAAAAAAAGTCAGTATTGGTAGTGATCAAGATACTGGTATCTTCAGGGTATATTAGTAAGTGATGTGTGAGAACACATTTAGCACAATGTTGATGTGCAGATTGATCGATAAATATAGGTAAGTGACCAGGAGATAGGAACTATGTTGTGCTGAGAATCGGGATAAGTACAATACTGACTGTGGCGTCCCGCTAGTCAGTGTCTGGTTCCTGATATTGAGTGTCTATAACTAGAGGTGCCAGGGATGGAGTGTTCTTGGGGCAAGTAGTATGGGATCCTGAGATAGCAGGCATATGAGTCTCACAGCTGTGTTGTGCACAGCAATGCCCACCCAACTGAAGAGATGAGCACCGCCAGCACATGTGAGTGGACTGCACTAGCTTGGGAAAGAGGTGTAGCAGTTGTGGCTCATAGAACCAGAGACTGCACTCCTCCTATGGTGCTGAGACTTACCTTCCTAGGACGTGACGGGGTCCTGCTCTTTCCCCTAGCTGGCTGCTGTTGTTTGGAGTCCTCTCACTTCTGGCAGGAACTTACAGGTCTCATGGGCCATCTGCGGTTGGTTGCGGGCTGGATGCTTCAATCGCAGAAGGGTTTTGTAGTCCTAATTACTCCTGGTCAGTCTCTGGTAACAGGAATCTATCAGAATCCAGCAGATAGAGGGTGTAAGTGCTGCAATGCATTTCGACCCTCTTGGGATCTTCTTCTATGTAGTATGCATTGAATTACTTTTAATGGGGAGGTAATTAGTAGAGAAATATGTACCCACCTCCTATGTGATAGGTTGTCCTGTGTGTAATTTGATTGGTGGACCCTCCTGGTGTATGCTGACTGGCTGGCTTATGATCTTGTCAGTCAGATGCATGAGTTGTTCTAGTGACTCAATAAGTATATCCTGAAAACATGTTAGAAGCATGGATATTTTTGTAGTGGTTAAACTGGAGACAAGTCCTGGTACTTATTCCTAATTTATAGTCATGAATAATTCGTGTAAATAGGAAGATGGTCTTAAAGATTAGTGCTGGGTTGTCAGCCAGACCATTTGAGTTGCTATTTTAATAGAATTAAAAGTACATAAGGGGGAATTATGTATTATGAGAGTTGATAAAATCTCATATAGAATGAATAGTACTTAATGACAAGTAGAATAGGTTGACACTGAATATGCAGTCTCTGGTGTGTAGTAATTATTACCAGTAGGGACTCGTAACAAAACATAATAATGATGGACCCTTATTGTTATGAGACAGGGAATTAAGAAAATGAATGTGGTTGACTTCAGGAGGTCTACAGGCAATGTAGTTTGAATATATATGTCCACCTAAAATGGTGTGAGGGAGATGGTCACAAAAGGGTAAAGATGGATATAACACAACATAAACATAAACGGCTGTGTTGCCTAAAATATGACAATATTAGCTCATTCTCATAGGATCAGATGGGACTAGTCACAAAAAATGGATCTAATTTCATTGTCCCGATTGAGACCCCCAGGATGTAGGGACCCCATGTTAATCATAATGTGTAATTCCTCTCTGTTGATTAGTCTGGTGTAATCGCCACCTCTCCAGTTGGGTTTTACTATTTTGAGGGCAGTGAAATCAAGGAATGTGGGCTCTGACTTGTGATGATTTTTGAAGTGCATGGATTTAGGATGTTCCTCACAACCTTTCCTGATGTTGCGCATATGTTTATTTTTATTATTTATTAACAGTTTCTTATATAGCGAAGCATATTCCATTGCGCTTTACAATTGTAAACATTAATAGAACAAAACTGGGTAATAACAGACAGATATAAAAGTAGGAAGGCCCTGCTCGCAATCTTACAATCTATAGGCAAGCTTACAATCTATTTATGTTCACTAATCCATACTTTAAGTAGGCAAATGGTTCTCCCTATATATTGTTGCTGGCAGGGACATTGTAGCTAATAAATCACACCTTTGGTGTTGCATGTCAAATTGTCTCATATCTTAAATATTGTGTTGTTCATTGTGGATTGTACTGATTGTATCGGAATGGTGCTTCTTTTATTTGTGGTGGTACATGCTTGACATACGCCACAATAAAAGAACCCTCCTTCATTCTTGCCTCTTGTCTTGAGTTTCCAAATGTCAGTAAGTGTATTTTGTTTTGAGACTGTAGGTGCTAAATGATTTCTTACTATTTTGGTTCTGAGGTCTGGAGCTTTACGGGACACTACCTGATGTTTGGGCGGTAAGGAGCTACCTAAAATCTCGTTTCCCTAAGAGTATTGGCCAGTGTTTGTTCACTATTTTTTTAATGTCTCATGCTTGACTGTTTTATTGAGTCACAAAAAATATCTTACTGTCAGTGTCTTTATTTGACTCTTTGTTTTTATATTATAACAATGGGCCCCTATTTGATACTTGTAGGGTTTATAAGGCTGATTGTACTTTGTTGGCATTATATTTCTTGTTTAATAGTTGTGTTTTGAGTATGGCAACTTGTGATTCATAATCGTTGATTCTGGAACAGTTGTGTCTTATTCTCTTAAATTGTCCTGTAGGTATCTCATTTAGCCAGCTAGGGTGGTGACTGCTAGTGGCCAGGATAAAACTGTTTACATCTACTTGTTTGCAGTATATATTGGTATGAATGTAGTTGATAAAAAAATATAAAGAATGTGACAAAGTACAATGTGTTTAAAATTGTTGCAGCGCCCTTGCTATTCCACCAAATGTCATATCAGTGTCAATTATATGGCATTATTGTATCTATATAATCTGTCTCCACCTCACATGAATTAATAAATTAGACTATCTATGATGGTCAAAAAATAATCATAGTGCTTCTTATTGACAGATTATGTATGTTAAAAGATTAACACCATTTGAGAGATGAGCCAGTTTTTGTTAGATGGTACACAATGTTTACAGCTATATAGAAATAATTAAATAATTGCAATGATAAACTCAATTGTTCCTGTGTAAATCCTTACAATGTTGAACCCTTCATCCTAAGAGTGACAAGGATCTATATGTTTTTGAGTTCATTGTGTAGGACCCCACTAATTATTATACCATGATTATATCTATTTTTACACACAGTTGTTATTCATAGTTTGTTAATAAGTTGTTCTTCCAAAATGCTATTAACCTCATAGTGAGTATGAATTCCTTGTATATTCAATTTAATCAATGTTCTCACATCTTAATACTCATTATTTAGGGTGGAATGTGATAAATAATATTCACCTAACAGTACACTTTCTCCTATTCAAGGAAATATATATCCTGCAGCATCGGTAGGAGTGTATTCTGGGAAAAAAATATGCAAATTTATACCGTGTTTTATTCACATGCACCTGATATCATGTTTCTCACTGGAAAAGGAATTAGTGGGAGGAAATTAACTTTATTAAATTAAATTAACTAGTGTGTTACCATCTCCTGTCTTTATATAAAGTAGGAGAATGTTGTTTCTATATTTAGTCTCTCATGTTCTTTATTAGAGAGGAGCTCTTGAACATGTAAACTCTGTTACACCACATGGGAGTCTATCACAGACTCACGCTGTCATTACACATTAAATCCCTCCCGGGTTTTACTGGCATGTTTTAAATCAGGCATATGTATAACATTTAGACAAGGTAAAAAGTAGCAAGGCATGCCACAGGACCGATGCAGCATTTTGCTTATGGCTTTATCAAGGTAAGCCGAGTATCACTCCAGACCTGCCTTATGTACCCACAGCCTGAATGTCTGGCCAATCAAGAGCCTGCATGTTTTCTTTGGCCAATCATATCCAGCCACCTCAGTTAGCCCTGCCCCTTCTATTTGGATCAACAGCTGTGTTTATTCCTGGGGGTGTGTGACGTATATACTGGATGCTTAATGGAGCCCTGATCTACTGA
This sequence comes from Taudactylus pleione, assembly GCA_031769625.1. Classification (NCBI taxonomy): domain Eukaryota; kingdom Metazoa; phylum Chordata; class Amphibia; order Anura; family Myobatrachidae; genus Taudactylus; species Taudactylus pleione. Next base: position 1,200,267 of record JAUIMM010000362.1, on the reverse strand, counting down.
TTGTTCTAAGACTATAACAATCAATAACTGAGTCTCACTCGTATTTACCTCCTAGTGATGATTATTGTGGACTGTATTTTAATTAATCAGCATCTTGGAATGGTATAGATATATGTTAATCCAATCTTGCATACCGATTTGTATTTAATATTAAGATTAATAAATAGATGTCTGAAGAGTCAGCTAGGAGAATCCTGCAATAAAATTAAGTTTAAAAGTTTCTTTACACCTCACTAGCATAATAATATTGTGCATATGCCCAAAGCCAGGAATCATAAATAGGAAGGTACTCTGCACATAAGTCTTTACCAAGATACCTTGGTTCAATTATTAATGGAAAGTACACCAAATGGCCCAAGACATTGTGATAACCTAAATAATATTAATTATTTATCTTACATGCGTAGTAATGGCAAGTGAGTGCTTTATTTAATATGTAAATGACAGGAACTAGTATTACTGTATCTCTAATGTTCTGATATTTACATATTTAACAAAACTTTTAAAGGGATGTGACTTTATAGGTGTTTGATTTAGAAGTTTTTTGGGGAGAGTTTGGTTGTTAAAAGTAAAGTATTGGAGATCAGGTCTTGTCAAGTAAAGTTAAGTGAACATATGTAATATTGAGTTTTAAAAGTATATTTATTCATAGGTCAGCTTTGTGTTTTTTGGGCAATTTTCATGGGTTTTTACTAAGGCAAAACTGATGGAAAAACAACAAAATGTCTTTAGAATATTGGACCAAGAATTATTTAACATACAGCAGAATAGGATATGCAAATTTATTAATGATTGGTTTTTAAACCAATTGAAACCCACCACACAATGAATTCAAACCCACCCAAACAAAAGGCCAGCCTGGATTGAGTTTGGTAGAAGCACTGCACAGATCAATATGGCCATAAGTTACTTGGCAGGTAAGCTTTATACTAGGGATGTGCAGGCTCGGTTCTACTCGGTTCTGTTCGTTTTTTTTTACCAAATCTTATTGGCTATCCAAAACTCGTGACAGCTGAAACCCAATAAGATTCGGTAAAAAAAACCGAATGGAACCGAGTTGAACCGAGCCTGCATATCCCTACTTTAAACCAGTTAACATTTTTTTAGGTTTAAACTCTGTGATAGCAGCTACCAGGTTTCCATCAGTGTGACAGACAGTGCTAGGACCTGCAGAGAGATGGAGTCCCGCGATGCGGGCTGCAGGCTTAAATGCATTGATCTATCCATGGACCAAAATCCCATTATTTATGTATTAATGTGAGTGATTTAACAATGATGAGTACTGAGTTTTCTGTTTATATATATATATATATATATATATATATATATATATATATATATATAATTATACTGTAATTAAACATTTACAAGGGTGTTGTCCTGTTTGCTGTTACAGCTGCTACTGCTTTTTGGAACAAGTGAAATGGGCACATTACATGTTTTGTAAGACTGGCTTCTATATGTACTAGTAATAGGACCATTCATTCATTACTGATGGAGATTCCTAGCATTTAGCAACCTTGTCTCTGGGAACCAATGCTGTCTTCAGAAGGTGTTGGTTCCTGGAGCCCCATTCCTTCATATCAGAAGGTGGTCTGGGGTTGTAAAGGTATTTTAAACAAATCAGAACATCAATTCATGGACAACAAACATCTGGTGATACTCATATTTTACTATTGGCTCAAAATTCACTAGAGTATCCACCAACCACCAGGCAAACTACAAATTGTGGCCATTTATTCATTGGCATTCAATTTATCACAATGCATCGACAGATTTTTTCAACCGTATGTCAAAAAACAAATATCCTACCTGCAACACACTACTGATATTTTAAGAGTATAAAAAAAACACTTGGGAAGATGACTGCTGGATGTTCACCAGTGATGTCACCTTGCTATACACAGTAACTGATCATGAACAGGGTCTACAATCAATTGAGAATATTCTAACATCAGATAAGGAACTAAAGAAGGATCAAATTGACTTCATAATTGAGGATGTCTAACACATATTCCAGAACAAATATGTCTGGTTCAACAAATTCTACAGACAGGCCACTGGCATCGCTATGGGGACCAGATTTGCAAAGAGTTATGCAAATTTATTTATGAGCACATGAAAAAACAGTATCATATGGTCTCAGCATGAATTCAGTGCAAATCTGGTCATTTGGCAACAATACATAGATTACATCTTCTTCATATAGAACTGGGAGGATAGCTCTCAAAAGATCTTCATCAATAATATAAACAAAATCATAGGGACCTGGTTTTCATGAAAGAATACTGCCAGAAACAAATCAACTTTATAGACCTTACATTTTTCATAAAGAATGGCAGTATACACATGAGAACATACCAAAAATCAGTTGATGTCAACATCTACATCCTATCAACCAGTGGACACCACCCACCTGGCTTAAAATAATGCCCATAGGCCAATTTAGAAGGGTAAGGATAAACTGACAGGCTATAGATGAATAGAGAGACTGTGACACGCAAGTAGCAGCCCCTAATTCTCAGCAGCTAGTATCAGTGGGAGTCAGAACACTTCAGGGAAAGAGTAATGTTGGAAGTTTGAAGCATTTAGGACTACATACAATGTGTTCTATACAGTAATTCTCCTCCTGACTTTTATATTGTCATGTGGTGCAGAATTTCCTATATCACCAGAACTGCTGGTTAAGAAGTTGAACTGCCAGTATAAAGCCATAATTGTGTGTCCTATCTATATACTAAGCAGCCTATCAGTGTCCATGAGATTTCCTGTGTGTGTGTGAGTGTATATTGTGTATATATATCCATACAAACTCAGCACTCACTTACAAACTGTAATTTCTTTGAATACAGGGAAGTTTAGTTCCAAAATATTGCACAGTCTACCTATCTGTGCCATGGATTAAGCCTGTCATTTATTAAAATTTTGTGGTCACATTTGCAATGGTACCTGCTTTTCAAAAAACAAATATCCTACCTGCAACACACTACTGATATTTTAAGAGTATAAAAAAAACACTTGGGAAGATGACTGCTGGATGTTCACCAGTGATGTCACCTTGCTATACACAGTAACTGATCATGAACAGGGTCTACAATCAATTGAGAATATTCTAACATCAGATAAGGAACTAAAGAAGGATCAAATTGACTTCATAATTGAGGATGTCTAACACATATTCCAGAACAAATATGTCTGGTTCAACAAATTCTACAGACAGGCCACTGGCATCGCTATGGGGACCAGATTTGCAAAGAGTTATGCAAATTTATTTATGAGCACATGAAAAAACAGTATCATATGGTCTCAGCATGAATTCAGTGCAAATCTGGTCATTTGGCAACAATACATAGATTACATCTTCTTCATATAGAACTGGGAGGATAGCTCTCAAAAGATCTTCATCAATAATATAAACAAAATCATAGGGACCTGGTTTTCATGAAAGAATACTGCCAGAAACAAATCAACTTTATAGACCTTACATTTTTCATAAAGAATGGCAGTATACACATGAGAACATACCAAAAATCAGTTGATGTCAACATCTACATCCTATCAACCAGTGGACACCACCCACCTGGCTTAAAATAATGCCCATAGGCCAATTTAGAAGGGTAAGGATAAACTGCACACTTTATACTGATTATATCCAACAATGCCAGAAAATCAAGTAAATGTACATATCTAAGAGGTACAATACATCAATGGTAAATGAAGCTTACAAGAAGACTTTATGATTAGAAAGAGACACACTGATCAAATACAAACCAAAGCCACTGATCAAAAATGATGCTTGCCAAGACTCAATAGCAAATTGAACAAAAACCACATCCCACCAACAGGATACACACAATATACACTATCTAATATGACACAACAAGGGGGTTCTTCCACTACGGAACCTGCTCCTCTTGTCAGATGCATACAGTAACAACTAAGAAAATCAAGTCATTTGTATCAACCCAAACAAAGCAGGAATATACCATCAGAGACCATATCACATGTGAGAGTTCAGGGGTGGTTTACCTTGCTGAGTGCCCATGTGGGCTACAATATGTGGATAGAACACTAAGTAAACTTAAAACCAAAACTGCTGAACATGTGAGAAATAAAAACAAGGGCAAAGAAACCTACAGTTTATCCAACCATTTTAAACAGGTTAAGAATAACAGGTATACAGCAGGTTAGGAAAAACTTGAGGGATGGGCAGTTCACCATAGAACTAGAAAGGGAAGAGCTCAAATGTATTTTTACACCGAAAACACTTAAGGGACTGAATAAAGACAATGAGGGAAAATCCATTGTAAACCAAAGAGGTCAATTACTCTGCATGACAGTTGAGCCCTGTGAATAGGATAGAAACAATCCTTCATTGCTATATAATACCTTACTCACTAGTGTGTATGAATTTAGACAACTCTGTCCAGATCCAACAGTAATAACAAAAAAATAGCCAAGAGTGTTATTAATCAACAGTATCAAATACCATAGAATGATATCCCTTATTAATCTCCTTAAATAAGGTTTTCACTTTACAAAAGTTAAATATACCACCGTAAAGACAAACAACACAAAAGGTTTAACCATGTGTCAATTTCCTATATAATCAGCCCACAGATGTTATACACAGAGGACTCTAACCAATCAGCAGTTTTGTGTACAGTACTACCATGAAAATGGTAGCTTCACAGCATGCGTGACATCATGCAGGGTTCCCTAATAAAAGAGACACTTCTGACATTGCAACAGCACATCCCCGATAAAGGCTTGTGAGTGGCTACGCATCAGTCCTACATTGACTGCACATACCCTATCTAAGGTGCATCTTAGGACCTTTGCTTCATACTACGGTGCATACTCACATTGCCTATCAAGTCAGGACCTCACAATATCACAAGTAATCCCTGGAGAAACCTGCAACCTCCAAGGCATCCATAGAGTGTGTAACTAGGCACATACTCAGGAACAAAATCCAGTCTTGCCGCTGACAGATCCTAAGTCTCCTCACCACCAGGGTGAGTGGAGCAGCCAGTCCTAGTGGCAGATGACTGGGGACCACATAAAGAGGTGGGATTGTGGGACCCGGTAGTCTCGCTGTAACTGATGATTAATCAGAGCTGGATCAAGGGGGTGCTCAGGGGCAAATACTGCTGTTCTCCCTCTCTTATGGTCCCCTGTCTGGAGCTGCTCTGACCTAGTCCTGGTGCTGCTAACTGCAGTGACAGATAATTTAATTTTTTTTAGACAATGGAGACACCTCTTCTCCTTCTCACACTGGCCAGGGACTGTGGTGCATTGCAGGTGCTGCAAATGTGCAGCAGCTTCTCAGACAGAGAGCTGTGCTTGGCAAAGCATTCTGAAGTCATTCTGAAGCCGTGGCTGGATGTGTATTTTCTTCCTCAAATCACAGCCCACTCAGCATGCCTCAGTGTGTAGCTGACAGGCTATAGATGAATAGAGAGACTGTGACACGCAAGTAGCAGCCCCTAATTCTCAGCAGCTAGTATCAGTGGGAGTCAGAACACTTCAGGGAAAGAGTAATGTTGGAAGTTTGAAGCATTTAGGACTACATACAATGTGTTCTATACAGTAATTCTCCTCCTGACTTTTATATTGTCATGTGGTGCAGAATTTCCTATATCACCAGAACTGCTGGTTAAGAAGTTGAACTGCCAGTATAAAGCCATAATTGTGTGTCCTATCTATATACTAAGCAGCCTATCAGTGTCCATGAGATTTCCTGTGTGTGTGTGAGTGTATATTGTGTATATATATCCATACAAACTCAGCACTCACTTACAAACTGTAATTTCTTTGAATACAGGGAAGTTTAGTTCCAAAATATTGCACAGTCTACCTATCTGTGCCATGGATTAAGCCTGTCATTTATTAAAATTTTGTGGTCACATTTGCAATGGTACCTGCTTTTCAAATGTCCAATAAACTTTGTCAGTTTATCCCCACATGTTTATTAACTGATATCCCTGGGTGTGGTTATGTCTTTTTAAGTCAGGACCCATATTCATGTTTAAAATGTGTGCATGCTTGAGCCAAAAGTGGCAGATCAAAGATCAAATTTCTGAAACTCTGTGTAGGGACTGGCCAGGTGGGAATGAATGTGAAGTGGTTGGTCAGCTTGACAAATTATTGCAATATTTTGGAACTAGCATTCCATGTATTCAAAGAAATTACAGTTTGAAAAGTAAGAGATTGCCGAGTTTGTATTACATTTTTTATGTAGTTGATGTGGTCGCATACCAAGGGCAACCCAGATGGTTGAGTACCATGGATTAAGCATGATATATATATATATATATATATATATATATTTGTGTATTGTGATGGTCTCAGTGACTAGTTTTAACAAGCCTCCTTTATTTTATATATATTTTATACTTAAAAGATCAGTGTTTCGCACTTTCTTGCCTCCATGAACTTGGTCTGATCATCCTATTGAGATAAGCAGATGATCCATTCTTTTTTGTCTTATTAAATATATTTTTATCTATCTATCTATCTATCTATCTATCTATCTATCTATCTATCTATCTATCTATATATATATATATATATATATATATATAATTTTTTCCCTGTTTGTATGTATATGTACCTTTTTTGGTTTTAGGCATCTGTGCCACAACGTATTTGAAATATCCTGTCTGTTTTTATTTACTGTTTATGTTTATTAAATTATTTTTTTATATATATATATATATATTTAAATACATTTTTTGCACTGTCAATATTTATTATACAAAAAAACTGGTGAATACACTGCATAGAGCATTAATTTATTGTACAAATTTACATTTATTTATTGTATAATTCACATACACACTAGACACTTTATATAGATTGTTTTTATGCACTATAATTTGGTGTATATATATATATATATATATATATGAAGTGTATAGGTACTGTCGAAGCTGGATTAGTGGCTGAGACGGAATCAGCGTAAAAATTAGCGTGCACGACACCATCTTGCGAATGGCAGCTAGACTCCATTTTAGAAACAAGAATTTGCAAGGCGCCATTTTGCGACCAGCGCCATTTTAAGTTACAACTCACGAGCTAAGTACAGATGGCAATGTTTTTGATAATCTACCAAGGGCAACTGGAAGAACAGCCTCCTGAGAAAATGTAAATAGAATAGACAATGCACCAGAACACTGTGAGTGTTTTACATACAAATTGGGAATCCCTATATGTAGACAAGTATAGTTGGGGTAATTGTAATATAACCCAGGCATCGATCTACACAATTGAATTTGTCTGAATCCTAAACAGGTTTTAGTCCCACACCCAGAGAGAATGACCCCGGGCTTCACAGCTGGGGGTAACACATTTGCATTGCAGTTTGAAACTGTGAGTGAGGAATGAGATAAGTGTGTGTGTGTATGTGTGTATATATATATATATATATATATATATATATGTTTGTGTGTGTATTTACATGTGTTTATATATATGTATAAGTTAAGTCCATCATAGATAGAATCTCATGCATAAACACCGCACATTACGCACAGTTGAGCTGCTAACATGATGCTCAGTAGCGAATGCACAATATCCTGCATGTGAACGCTGTTTAGTAACTGCATGCACATCTGCCCCAAATCAGATAAACCTAACTAGCATCTTTTCCCATATCCCTAATACTTACATAATGCACACTTACACAAAAGGTTCCAAAGATTCAAGTTTTATTCATTTATTACAAATGCTGTGAAATAAAGACTATTTTGGTATCTAAGGTTTAATACATGATAAGTAAGCCGTGTTTGATATTATACTGATACACACTTTATCCACAGCTTCCCGGTATCAGCTGTGTGAAGATCGGAACATGCTTTCGCAACTTATGGACCGTAAAGACATAAAGAACCAAAATGTATTTTTGTGCATGCAGGGGAAATAGAGGAGGCAACAAGCTGTTAGAGGCTGCTCTGTGTCCATTTGAACCAACCAGTTAAATGCTCTGTAACAGATGCGTCCCTCTTGGGAACCAATGGCATCAGCAGCAAGCCTTTCTATTGTCTTGTCTATTTCTGGGGGGTATAAATAAGTGTGCTCTGACCCTGGGTTGCTAGTCTTCTTGCTGATTGCTGATTGATGGAGGTTATCTTGCTGATGCCGGGATCTGGTCCAGAGCGCCTGCATATGTATAACTGTACTTGGGTCTGTATAATTTCTTTACTCTAAATTGTACTTAGATCATAGCGTGTAACTGACTGTAGTTTTACTTGAATAATACTTTGTGCTATGGAACCACAGGTTCAAGGTCTGGAGTCTTTATTTAATGTATGACTGCGTACACAAATTGTGTCGACCTTAGAGGTTTATAGGCAGGATATTAGAAGGTATAGGCAGGAGTGTGTGAAGGTTAGAATCCAGAATCCTTAGCACTATCATCGCTCACTTTTCAACTTTATTTTTTATATATATATATATATACATATACATATATGTATATATATATATATATATATATATATATATATATATATATATATATAAGAAAGTAGATCTATGGCGCTGCTCTTGAGATTAGTTCAGTCTTAGTGGTGGTTGCTACTGGTAAGAAAATCTTTATCTTCTTTAAATGGTTACTCCCACTATGCTCCTTTTATATGTGAGAAGGTAATTAAGAAAAATTATATTAAAATGGTAGATACATATAGCTACCTTCACTTTAAAAGTGGACATGCTAGACGGTGGAAGGAAAATATACCGTACTCTCAATTTTATCAGATTAAGAGAAACTGTTCTAAATAAACAACTTATCAAGAACAAGTACAAGTGTATACAGATCACTTTAGAGAGAGGGGATACCCTGAAAATATCTTACAACAAGCCCTGTCAAAAAGTGAATGGAAAAATAGACAGGAGCTATTAGCTCCGAGTATTGAAATCCTGAAGAAGAAGAAAGAAGATTTTATTCCTTTTATTACTCAGTATAATAATGATGAGGTGAAGATTAGATAAACCATCCCAAAGCATTGGAGTATTTTAAAGATGGACCCAGTTTTCGGAGAGATCTTGCCATATAGACCAGCAGAGGTGTTTAGAAAAGCAAAGAATTTGAAGGAAATCCTGGCTCCTAGCAAATTGAAACACAGAAGCAAACAGAAACAAATCATGCCTAAATGTGTTGGCTCCTACAAATGTGGACACTGTAATGTGTGCAAGTATGTGAATCCTGTTAGAAGAACTTTCACCAATTCTGACCAGACTAAGGAATATAAATTGAAACAATTCACCAATTGCATGACTACTTCTGTAATATATATGATTGAATGTGGATGTAAATGAAAATACATTGGGAAAACTAAGAGACTTCTTAAGCTAAGGATCCAAGAACATCTGCGTAATATCAAGAACAAAGTTCAATGCCACCCGCTCTCTAGACACTTTTCAGAGATACATAACTCATCTGTAGACAGTTTTTCATTTAAAGCAATTGAACATGTAAACTTGGGCCCAAGAGGAGGTGATTTAATGAAACTATTGGCTCAGAGAGAGATGTTTTGGATTCATGAACTCAATACACTGGTACCACATGGTCATAATGAGGGATATGAAATAGCCCCGTTTCTTTAATGACTCCATAAAATAAGCTAACTCATTAATTTTTTATGTAGTTAGAAATTCATGTATTGTATCATGTATCCCTGAATTACGTACAAGTAAAATTGTTACTGGTATTGTACATTTATTTGTTGGTTGAAATCTGGATCTTTTTTGATATATATATTAATAACATTTTAATGTATTTTATACAGTTTTATGTGAATTTTTAACATTAATGGTTTTATTATTGATTTGTATTGTAGTCCTCTTCCCTCTCCTTTTTTATCCTTTATTATCCTAGTCTGAAAAATTTGGTGTTGTGTTTTGTCCCCTAGACTCCTGAAAGTTCTGTACTCAGGCATGTGCAATCAATACCAAAAGAATCCTCTTATTAATTGTTTATATAGGAGGTTGAGCTCCAACAAAATGGCATCCGGAGCTACTATAAGGACTCCAAGAGAATGGAGTCGATTACACATGGACTAGCAGGCAGTCCTTTGCTAGTATAGGGGATCCCCCAGTTTGAGTTGTCTTGATCACCTCTGGCAGTAGCCACAAACCGGAAGTGATGTACACTTCCGGGAAAGGTTGTGGATACAATATATAGGGAAAAAACATTTCTTTTTTTTTAGAGGGGAACACCTGAGTGGGTGCACACTTCCATTTCCGGGTCCCAGCGCATTCGAAGTGATGTTTTTTGCCATTTTTGGTGCCAAAAACAGCCAAATCTTGGAGGACATACATGTATAAAAAGCCCCCTGTGAATTTATCATGTAAAAGCCCCTGAGGAAGCCTTGTTAAAGGCAAAATGCATTGGAAAGCTACACCAACTCTACAAACCATCCAGACCTACCCTAAAGGGACTTATATGGACTTTTATTAGATGTACCTGGAGGTACTACTACTGGAACTGACCCCTGCGACCTATAAGATAAGCTACGTTCTTATGTATGTTTTTGTGTGTGACATGTATATTTGTGTATATTAAAAACCATATACTAATAAAACATACCACACTATGGAAGCAAATTTTTCTACTCCAAAAAGGTTGTAGCTATCTGGTCAGCCATTCCCTGGGTGAAATCTGGCTGAAGGTTAAGACTGCTGTGGAAACCGGTTGTGAATAATCTGAGGATTGGTTCCTTATATGCTTAATATACAAGCATATTCATGGTACGCGCATATGAATATATTTGTATCTAATATAAGTCAACACTAACTACTACACTATCAGGCACTTGTCCTTGTCACCCTTTTTCTTCATATATATATATATATATATATATAAATTTATTCCATAGACAAAAAAAAACGTATAGTTTCACATGTCCCAATAAGGCTTCTTAGACATGATCTGAAATGTCACAAAGCATACTGAATTTGTGCCCCTCAAACTAAAAAAAGCAATGAAATTCAGATCATTAAGGCTGACACCTTAATTGACGTGTTCCTTGTGCAATACAGATATGGTAAGCCAACACACCCTGTGGTTAACTGCAAATTCAGCACTCTCACAGAGTGAGAGTGCTGTCACTCACAAAATGGTGGAGCAGCTACTTCACAGAATTGTGTGCTCATTGGAATACACACATGCAGTCTATGCAACTGAGGTCTGAGCATTTATGTGGCACACACATGCCACTCAGTGCCCACAATCTTTGGTCTCCACAACAATTCCACTCAGTTGCAACATCCTTCTCAGTTCATACATCTACAGTATCTCATTTAGAATACACATTCAGATCCCTAATTGCTATAACTATTATGCTCTGGGAATGCATGTACACTTTCTTCCCCTATATGCCTCCATGATGCTCTATCTTCCACAATCCCTACTGCTGTGTGGTTTCCCAACTGTGCTAGTCTGTATTCCCTCATTCACAACAATCTGTCTTTCCCCATCCATGCTGCCCTGTCTACCTGCATCCACACCAATCTGTTTGCTTACATCTGCAAAATGTTTTGTGTATTCTCCCATATGTGCTAGTCTGTATTCTCTCATCCACATAAATCTTTCTTTACACAACTATGCTGCTCTGTCTTCCCGAGTCCTTGCCACTCTGTACCACTCCATACACATCACTATATCCCCCAAAACAATGCCACTCTGTCTCCCCCCATACACACTGCTATCTTCCCCCCATCTACATCACTGTTTTCCATCCATCTGCATCACTTTGCCTCCCACATCTGCACCACTGTTTTCCACCCATCTGAATCACTTTGGTTTACCCATCTCAACTATTTTATCTTCCCCCTCTCCATGCCTTTCTGTTCCTCCCATCCAAACCACTGTCTCCTCCCCCCATCCATCCCACTGTATCCCATTTGTGCAGTTCTAGCTACTACTCAGACCTCAGTTGCATAGACTCCATGTGTGTATTCCAATGAACACACAATTCTGTGAATTATCTGCTCCACCTTTTTGTGAGTGACAGCAATCTCACCCTGTGAGAGTGCTGAATCTGCAGTTAACCACAGGCTTTGATGCCATACCATATCAGTGTTGCACAAGGAACACATCCATTTAGGTATCAGCCTTAATGACTGGAATTTCATTGTTTTTTTAAGATTGAGTGGCAGAAGTTAAGTAGGTTTGTGACATTTTAGATCATGTAAAAGTAGACTTAATGGGACATGTGAAACCGTAAGGTTTTTGTCTATGAAATTTCATTGCTTTTTTTATTATTTATTAACTAACATGGTTTGGAGGAGCAAACTGGGCCACCTGCAGGGTAGAAGGGCATCAAAATGGTATACTAGTGCAGGTGGAGGATGGGCTGGCACACAGGAGGTGTTTTGGGGGTGCAGAGTGAGAAAAGGCTGCAGATGTGGGCTACAGGTGTGACAACAGCAGGGATATGGAGCAGTGCCTGCAGCAGGGCAGTGCTCAGGGTCATCAGCAGGCGTCAGAGTTCTCACTGGTGCTGAGCATGTATCTGAGAAAAAAAACAATAAAACACAGATGCATGGATGTATCAGTGAGATATACCTATACATTTATGTTAAATACTGAATATGTGTAAAATAAAAAAAGGATGTGGACCGGCCCCCTAAAGCACAGGGGACAAAAATGCATAGGGGTTCCCCTTATTTAGCACAACCAGCACTGGGCTTTTCAGAGCCAGTCCTGGTTGTCAAAATACAGAAGACAAAATAGTAAAGGGTCCCCTGTATTTAGCAAAACCAGCACTGTGCTCAGCCGAGCCAGTCCTGGTTTTGTAAATACAGTGAACACAAAGCATAGGAGCCCCCTGTATTTTCCATAACCAGCACCAAGAGCTTTCTGGCGGGGGATAATGCCACAGTAGTCAGCCCAGGCCTGGGATACCTGGGGACCAGGGAACCCCTCAATAAAAGCAGTCCCTTTTTCCAGGGCACCCCAGGCCTGGGCTGATTGCACAGGGCTATCCCCAGCACCCATGGAGCGGTGGGTGCCAGGTTGATTGTGTGAAGTGACCCCACCCTCCCCCTAAAGCACAACCAGCATGGGCTTTTCACTGCTGGTCCTGGTTGTAAAAATACAGGTGACAAAAGACATAGGATTCCCCTGTATTTATCACAACTAGCACCAAGCTTTTTAGAGGCAGTCCAGGTTTTGGAAATACAGGGGAAAATATTTAGTAGGGTTTCACTGTATTTACCAAAACCAGCACTGGACACTTTCTAACAGGGGGCAATGCCACAGCCAGGGGAGCCCTTTCACTGGGTCCCCCAGCCAAATCATTAACCCTGACCACTAGTCATCCCAGGCTGGGGATCCTTGAGGAGCTGGAGACCCCTTCAAAAAAGGGGTCCCCCTTTCCAGGGCACCCCAAGCCTGGGATAATAGCCCGGGGCTATCCCAGGAACCCCTGGGTGGTGGGTGCAGGTTTATTGTGTAAGTGTAGTGTTATTTATTTTTCATTGCAGGTAAACCACAGGTCCCAGCAAGCCTCCCCTACATGCTGGTATTTGGAAAACCAGAAGTACCACCATGCAGGGCATTAGGGCCCCCTGGCACCTATATTCCACCAACCGACCATCAACCCACCAAGACTTTAACATCAACCCACCAAGACTTTAGCATCTTCACCTGGGGGACAATGGCCTTTAAGCTCTTTTGCATAACCACAGCCATGACAGGGCTAAAGAGTATTTATTTGGCCAGTGCTAACCTGCCAGGGCTTTGGCATCTTCTCCTGGTGGGTGTCAACTTGCCAGGGCTTTGGTATCCTCACCTGGAAGCTCTAACCCGCTAGGGCTTCCGGCATCTTCACTTGAGGGGTGGCAGCCAATAGGCTCTTTAGCGCAGTGCTCTAGGACTTCCAGCATCTTTATACTTCAGGAGCTCTTCATTGCTCCCTCCCAGCCATTGAACTGCCATGCTGCATCCTCGCACTGGTTTATATAAGCCAGCCGAGGGGGCGGGATGATGACATTGTGAACCATGATTGGCTTGCGGTGGCCATTTTTTAATTTAAAAAATGGTGCTGAGGCACGATTTTGAAATGGGCTCTGCTGCCAGACTCTGCAGAATGGCTGGCAGGGACTGGATCATCTTGGATTCAGGACAGCCGGCAATGTCTCCTTGCCCCCGCTGGGTCCCCCTATTGAAACCCACACTGCAGCCGCTGATGGCCGCACAGCTCAAGGTCCACGCCTGGCTAACTCACAAACCATTGCTGGGTCCCCGACACTGCTACCACCGACTACCATTGCCGGGTCCCAGCACCACTAATGCCAGTAAAGGATGGCCATCTTGGTATACCCAGTTGAATCCACAGTGAGTACACCAGCCTGCTGAAGGCACGTACTGAGGCTGTGCAACAAGTTGAAGCTCCCTATCTATATAAAGTGGCATTTGTGAGGTAATAGTTTCAAAACTGTAACTTTCTCAATTACCTGAACCCAAAAAGCACTTACCCTGGAACAATAGCTACCTAATAATGAAACCCAAGTATAAATTCGCACCTACCCTGACTTACTGTATGCCTTACAAACAATTCCCCACAGAGAACAGCAGAAAAGTGGTCCGAACTGAGAATGTAAGAAAAAACTGATAGTTGGAAATTTGGCATGCAGCAACAAGCAACAGTTTCATATAAAACCAAAAAAGTCCACACTCACGTTTACAAATCCAATGCTGGGGTGACTGACCCAAACAAGGTGCCACCTTGCTAGAAACAATTTTCAAAAGTAGGGGTGCACTCACCAGTCTTCATGAAAAATATTTTACTTTATTTAAACCTTTATAATAAAAGTATGATGTAGGTATATGATTAATATTAATACTTTGGTGCTTATGTTTCCTGTTTATATAATCCAGCGTTCATATTCTTTATTTATTTATTTTTGTTTTTTTCAGCTATTTATAATTATGTATCATTTATGGTTTGTGCTAACTTCATTTCTACTTTTTTAGTTTTTATTATTTTCACTGACCATTCCCTTCTTTTTGCCATTTAAGAATGCCTTTGTTTTGATGGAGAACAGAGGTGTATATCATAATATGAATTGTTAAATCATGCACTCTTTGTTTAGCATGATGCATCTTTCATTTTACTATTAGAAGATTTTGCTGGCCCTTCGGTAATCTGGTGAGCCTGCGTTCCAGTGTAAGGAGGAGTGACTGGATCGCAGGCTATCAGTATGTACTCATGACCACCTTTGCTTTTGTTGACATGTAACCATGGAAATCAGTGGGAGTGTACTGTGATCATAGAGCTGGAGCATCCACTGACACTAATGATTATGTCCCTGCACACTATCACATGATTAATGAGTATGTCTGCATTCTGGACACAGCTCTTGTGTTGCTCTGACAATGAGGGAATGTGTGTTCCAAAAGGAGGAATAAGCAGTGACTGGAAGGTTAGGTCTAGACTATACAGTGCTGATGGACCTGTGACATCACACCCACGTGACCTGGCCTGAAAAGGGGAGGGGCGGGGATGCTAATGGGGACCAAAAGTGTCCCTTCGTGGGCTCACTATGCTCAACATGCTTCGGGCACGGTGGCAAGCTGCGCTCGCCACAAATATTTATTCTCCCTCTATGCCCTAGTGGATGGTAACACAGGAGTGGTCCAGGCTCCTGCAGAGGTCACATGGTGAATACATCACAGAGGTCCTTTAGCCACATAGGAAATAGCAGCAACCATGACTGGAATGCACGCTGTTGCCTCATTATGAAATAAGATTCTGAAGACTGGTGAGCGATGCTCATAAGTTTCATTTTGCAGATTAAATGGTGGGAACAAATAGCATCTAGATACATGCCTAGGTTTTATATGGTTTTGCTCAAGAGTATGTTGATACATTCCAGGTGGTTATGGTGGGAGGAACTTACCTGTGTTAATTGTGTAATTGTTTAATCGGTATGTATATTTATATGTGTTCTGTGTTACATGTACTTGCATCTTCACAAAGGTCCATGGATTGGACTGAAACGTCGATGGCTTTACTTTTTTTAAAATGGTTTAAATAAAGTTAAATATTTTTCATGAAGACTGGTGAGTGCACCCCTACTTTTGAAAATATTATATATATATATTTAAATATATTTTATATAATTTAAGTATATACCCTACTTAAATTCCTTCAATTGTCCCTGGTGAATCTGTTCCTTTGCTGCCCAAGTGGAGGTTATGCAGTACTCCCCAGATGCAGGAGTGGAGGTAGGACCTCATGAAGGTGCTTGGAGAGGAGGTACACACATAGCGGGGACAACCAGGTGGGCAGTGCTGAAAAGAGGGGGTGGTCCTATCCTGTTTTCTGTATACCAGGCTCCCCGAAGGCTTAATCCAGCCCTGTGATTAAAAAAAAGAGCGATAGAGAGTGTATAAATGGGGGCACACTCCACGGGAGCAGGAGCAGATAGAAAGACCAAGAATCAGGACAAAATATCCAGCAAGAAGACTATCAACATCTTCTACTTAAGGGTAAGTTGTTGGACCAGAGAGAATGGGATGCTCCCCTTCTTGAGCACAACAGGGCTGGTTCTGACTAACCCGGTGCTGGTTGTGCTTTAGTGTGGGGGACCCCTACATCATTTATCCCCTGAATTTAAGCACATCCAGCACCGGGTCACTAAAAGCCCGGGGCTGGTTGCTCTTTGATTTGGGGGGGGACAGATGGGTCTCATTGACCAATCCATGCTCTGTGTCAATGACAAAGATGCAAATAGCACGAGCGCAATGGAATATGCTGCACTATATAAGAAAAATAAAAAATGCAATACTAAAAGCTACAGAGCTTTGTACTAATTGGGTTTGAAAAAGCAGTGTAGTTTACAAAACAGGTATCAAGTAGTGTGAAATTAAAAAAAGATGGCTTTTAGGAAATAAAAGTAGACCCAAAATAATAATGACAAAGAGGTGCATCTTGCTAGAATGAGGGAGGCTAAGAAGGTGATGAGGCTGCAAAGGCAGAAGCTGAGGAGAAAATGGTCCAGTCAGTAGATAAAGGGAGAAAAACTTTTTTTTAAGTATCGAGTGAGACAAAAAAAAACAGATCATCTAAATAATTATTTTTGTTCAGTATTCACTACAGAAAAATAGAGGAAGGGGCCACAGTTAAGTTGCAGAGGCATTCATAAAAATGAAGTTCATGAAATGTCATTTACAGAGGAGAGGGTCCTAACAGAACTCTCAAAACTGAAATTGGATAAATCAATAGGGCCGGATAGGATACATCCAAGGATACTAAAAGAGCTTAAGGGGTCCTGATAACACCATTAACAGAAATATTCATCCAGTTGCTAGTATCAGGAGTAACTCCAGAGGACTGGAAAAGAGCAAATGGAAGACCACTGTACAAAAGTGGAAGCAAAGAAGAAGCCAGTAACTACAGACCACTAACTACAGACCAGTAACTACAGACCAGTAACTACAGACCAGTAAGTCTTACATCAGTAGTGGGAAAAATAATGGAAACACTATTTAAAGAAAGAGTGGTGGAATATCTCAAATCCAACAATTTACAGGATCCCAAACAGCACGGATTACTCAGGGGAGATCTTATTTACTTTTTTGACTGGGTGACAAAAGTAATAGATCAAGAGGGGGATCGTAGATGTAGCTTATCTAGACTTTAGTAAGGCTTTTGACATTGTCCAGCATCGCAGAATGATAAACAAACTGGAAAGCTTGGGATTGGATACTGTTGAATGGATAAGATCTTGGTTGCAGGATAGGAAATAGAGAATTGTAGTAAATGGAGTATATTCAAGGGAGGAAAAGGTTACCAGTAGAGTACCCCAGGGATCTGTACTTCGGCCAGTGCTTTTTAATATCTATGTTGGTGAAATTGCAAATAAGGGTAAGTATGCCTTATTGCAGATGATACAAAAGTTTGCAACAGGGTAGACACACCAGGAGGGGTAAAACAAATGACTGAGGATCTGGGTAGACTAGAGGAATGGGCAAGGACATGGCAACTACAGTTTAATGTAAAAAAATGCTAAATCATGCACTTGGGTCTCAATAACCTAAAGGCTAACTATAGTATCAAGGACACTATAATGAAAAATACAGAGGAGGAAAGGGATTTGGGTCACCATTTCAAATGACATAAAGGCAGGCAAGCAATGCACCAAAACATTGAGGAAAGCAAGTTAGATGCTTGGTTGCATAGGGAGAGGAATCAGTAGCAGGAAAAAAGAAGTGATAATGCCACTGTATAGATAATTGGTACGGCCTTATATAGAATACTATATTCAGTCCTGGAGGCCATATATCCAGAAGGATATAGACATATTAGAGACGGTACAAAGAAGGGCAACTAAAATGGTTCATGACCTACATCACATTACTTACCCAGAAAGACTAAAAGATCTTAATATGGGTAGTTTGGAACAGAGAAGGGACAGGGGGAGCATGATAGAAACTTTCAAATACATGAAGGGTTTTAACAAGGGACAAGAGGGAGACATTCTTCAAAGAAAGAGATGTACAAGAACACGAGGACATGCACTTAAACTGGAGGGAGGTAGGCTTAGAGGAAATCTGAGGAAAAAATAATTCACAGAAAGGGTAGTGGATAAGTGGAATAGCCTCCCATCAGATGTGGTTGAAGCTAAAATGGTGGAACAATTTAAACACGCTTGGGATAGGCATAAGAATATCATTAAGAGAGATGTAAGGAGCAAATAGGGTTGAAGTTGCCTAAAGGATACATGAAAATGGGCAGACTAGATGGACCAGGTGGTTCTTATCTGCCGTCAAATTCTATGTTTCTATGTTATTATTATTATCCTTTATTTATATGGCACCACAAGTTTTCCACAGCACCTTACATAGTACATAGAACTAATAGGTGAACAAGAAACAAGTAACTTACAGTACATTACAGTGCAGGACAAGGACACAATTTATATACATTGCTGCAATAGCGATTTAAGCACTCACAATAAGCAGCAGGGAGTTGGCAGTCACGTGTTAGGTGCCCTAATGGGGAGTAAAGAGAAGAAGAAAATGTAAAGAGAAGCACATGAGGGAAGAGGTCCCTGCTCGTGAGAGCTTACATTCTAAAGGGGAGGGGCAGACAGACAGGCTTGACACAGAAGGGGAAGATAGGGAGGAAAGAGCATGAGGTGGGTTAGGATGAGAGCTGGAAGGCCTTGATGAAGTAGTGGGTCTTGAGAGCCCGCTTGAAGATTTGTAGAGTGGTGGAGAGTCTGATGGGGAGAGGGAGAGCATTCCAAAGCTAGGGAGCAGCATGGGCAAAATCTTGGATGCGGGAGTGGGAGGAAGTAATCAGTTGGCAAGAGAGGCGGCATGCATTTGGTGAGCGAAGTGGATGGGCGGGAGTGTGAAGAAAGAGAAGGTCAGAAATGTATGTTGGAGAGGAATTGGTGAGGGCTTTGTAGGCAAGTGTAAGAACCTTGAATTGGCATCTGATGGGGAAGGAGCCAGTGTAGGGTTCTATGTAACACCCGGACATTTTAGTGCCACTACCTTCCATCATAGAGAATACTATTTATAAATGAACTTGGCTCTAATACATTCTGTTGGGCCATATTAAGAGACATCATTGTTCTTGCTTAATTACCCATACACAGTATTTGCTGTTACCTATATACTGCTAATAATTAGGGAGCACTGTGACCTTATTATTAAATCAATCATTTTACTATACCCTTTGAAAGTTAAGGTTATTCCACACCTAACCTGAGCATGTTTTTTAACTATTAAACTCACTGAACATCTGTCCATATCAACTAAGCAGCCAACAAGCGCAGGCACAATTAGTAGATTTTAGGAAATGTATTTAATAAACCCAAGATAAAGAGCAATTAATGCTGCAAATTAGTCTGAAGTAAAACTAATGTTATCGCAGGTAAATGTGTCCTCACTTTTGTTATCAGTGTAACCTCTCTGACAAAGAGAGCTCTCCAATAAATACAACTTGTCATTATTGATAATACTGTCTCTTTCATGCTTTACACTTAATGATTTGTCTACTGTTTATGATGAAAGTTTACAGGGAATCTTACTGATATAAATACATTTAGTATCATATGAAGACAGAGGTTATTTTTGAAACCTGATTATAGTGTCACCACCATTATACATGGCCACACCTGAGAACCAGATACTGAACATAAAGTATTTGCATTTGATGTTCTTATTTATTTGAATTTCCTGCCTCAGTCTTATCATTCCACTACAGACTTCTCATCCATAGAATAATAACTGCTATAGAGGAATCGTAGGAGTCTCCAGACAATGTGGTCAGCCATGAACCTGTCCATGTTAATTATTACAGTAATTACTGGGATATCTGCAACCATCATTTACTCTTCAATTTTCAATGTGTTTATCAGACACCGGAAAGAGATCAGTAATCCAGGAGTTACTTATAAAATCCAGATTATTATAGTACTTACAAATGTCCTCTTACAGAGCATCACGCTAATTGATATATGTCTTGACGTATTTGAGACATGTCAGATTGTGCTCAAAAACATATTTGTATTCCTGTTTATTCTACAAAGTGTCCTGGTTGATTTCAGTTTCCTGAACACCACCTGGCTCTCCATGTATTACTGTATCAGATTGGTGAACATTTCCCACCAGTTTATCCATTGTGTCAAAACTAGGTTTCCTTCTTCTGTTCCTCAACTCATAATGGGATCACTGTTATATTCCGTGCTCATTAATATCCCAATCATATGGACATTGCACATTGAGGTTCACAAAAATAACACAGACCATCAAATGATGTGTGGTTATGCAATTACGTGGGATTTTACTTACCTCATTATCAATAATTTACTTAAATTTTCTCTGCCATTTTCTATAACTTGTCTGTGTATCGGGCTTAGTGTCACAACCCTACTGAGACACATCTGGAGGATGAAGCAGGGAGACCCTCGTGTGACATCTGCTCAGCTCCAGGGCCATGTTCGAGCTGTCAGGTCAATAATTCTATGTGTTATGCTGGACATCGCTTTCTGTTTGATAATAACTGTGAGTGATTTCTCAACACTTGAAGATAATAAAACTTTCCAGTTCAGCTACTATGTGTTTTTCCTGCTATACCCAACTGCACAAACTCTCCTTATAATCCATGGAAATCCCAGGTTTTCAAGTAGACTTTGTGGTCACTGCAGCAGATGTTAAATTTTTACAGATGTGATTTTATATATATATATATATATATATATATTGTGTATAGCTTCTTTCTGTATGACCAGATCAGTAAAAATTAACAGTACAAAGGGAAGTATCCATTAGTCGTGCTGCTAATTGGTTATGAAAGGGAAATCCAATTAGCCCTGAAGTGCCACCCGACAACAGCAATTATCGTGGATCCACAATAAGTGCCATTTTTTCACAGCCTCAATAGTGAAACCGCACAGGATCTGTGAGAAGCTCATTGACCTATGTGTTTTCAAGCAAAATATCCTATTATTTCATCCACAATATTAGGATAGGGGGAAAAAAGCATCAGCAAAAAAATGAGGATAATCAACGAAAAATCCCTGTTGGCTAATTGGATACCCCTCAAAATGTTCATTCATTTCAACCTAAGAAAATTAATGTTCGTTTACAATATGTTAAGTTAAAGAATATAAAAAAAACATGAAATTACATTTTAATTCAGTTTATATTTTTGTTGTACCTTTCTTGCCCCTGAGACTATTTTATAATTCTGTGCATATTTTTATGATAACTCAGTAATGTTTCGATTGTCTATGTTAAAATTTATGAATAGATTTGGCTACTTCCTCGAGTGTGATGCCTGTGTCATTATTTTATTATATAGATACATATACTGTAACAGAAATCTCACACTGCATTAGAAAGTCCCTTATACTGTAAATCATGAAAATCCAGATCACAGGATGCTACAGTAATTTCTATTCTCTGTCACTTCACTCACCCTAATGTTGTTCTTCAGTAACTTTATTGGTAGATGAGCAGTTACAAGGAAGGGAAAGAATTGCAGTTGCTAAAGCTGTGTGGGTAGTTACCACTGGTGTTTTTCATGTTTAAAATTCTGCAATTTACTGCATGATAACATGATAAATATTCTTGTAACAAATTATTTATATATATATATATATATATATATCAAATCTTTGTCTCTAAATATTATTTCTATTTCTGTATTGAAAAGATTTCTATGTATGTAGAGTATGCAGTAAATTCTACAATATATTGCAGGAGAACTGTTTGAATACACTGGTTGTGGCTTAGCACATGCTGTGTGTATGTGTGTATTCCCATACAGTATATAGGAGAGAGTTTCGGGAGCAGTGACATCACACCTCTCTGGAAATTACTGAAAGTGTAAGCTGACTGTTTATCTTAGAAGTCTCCCTCCTAACTCTGCAGTCTATGACCTCTCCCCTCTACTTTGTGACCACCCATATCCCCTATAGATTATAAACTCACATGAGCAGGGAATTATTCCCTTTGTATATATATATTAGGGGTGTGCACCGGCCACTTTTCGTGTTTTGTGTTTTGGTTTTGGATCTGGATCTTTCTTCGTGTTTTGGATCTGGATTGGTTTTGCCAAAACCACCCTTCTGTGTTTTGGGTTCTGGGTTTTGTGTTTTGGATCTGTATTTTTTTGAAAAAAAGCATAAAAACAGCTAAAATCACAGAATTTGTAGGTTTTTCTGCTCCTATGCTATTATTAACCTCAATAACCTTAATTTCCACTCATTTCCAGTCTATTCTGAACACCTCACACCTCACAATAGTGTTTTTATGTCCAAAAGGTTGCACCAAGGTAGCTGGATGACTATGCTAAGCGACACGAGTGGGCGGCACAAACACGTGACCCATCTAGGCATGATACTGCAGTGGCAGACAGGATGGCAGTTTGAAAAACTAGGCCCCAAACTGTACATAATGCAAAGAAAAAAAAGAGGTGCAAGATGGAATTGTCCTCGGGCCCTCCCACCCACCCTTATGTTGTATAAACAGGACATGCACACTTTAACAAACCAATCATTTCAGCGCCAGGGTCTGCCACACAACTGTGGCTGAAAATATTGGTTAGTTTGGGTCCCCACAAAACAAGCTGGCAATTAATCTGTCCCTGCACAAACTGGCTCTACGGAGGCAAGATGTCATCCTAATCCTCCTCATCCACCGATTCCTCACCCTCTTCAATGTGTACATCCTCATCCTCACAGAGTATTAATTCGTCCCTGCTGGAACCACTGGTCCCTCTGTACGTTCTGGAGGCTGGTCTCCCTGGAAGAGTAGATAATTCATTTTATGAACATCATCTTCTCCACATTTTGTGGAAGCAACCTCCTACGCCTTTTGCTGACAAGGTTCCCGGCTGCACTAAACACTCTTTCAGAGTACACACTGGAGGGGGGGCAACTCAGGTAAAATAGAGCCAGTTTGTACAGGGACCTCCAAATTGCTTCTTTTTCCTGCCAGTACAG
Source organism: Taudactylus pleione (assembly GCA_031769625.1). NCBI lineage: Eukaryota > Metazoa > Chordata > Amphibia > Anura > Myobatrachidae > Taudactylus > Taudactylus pleione. The sequence goes on along the minus strand of JAUIMM010000362.1, from coordinate 1,176,792 downwards.
CTACGGACTGTCTGACATGCCTACTTGGATGCAGTCACCGATGTAATCCTTTAACAGACAGACGCACGCTTGTCGCTGCTGCTTTAAGGATGCAGGTGCGGCTACAGCCCACACAATTTACAAAGACAGAAAAAAGAAGAATATTTTTATTGTTTGTGTAGCACACTTTGAGGGTGTCACCACCCTTTAACAGACAGACACACGCTTGTCGCTGCTGCTTTAAGGATGCAGGTGCGGCTACAGCCCACACAATTCACAAAGACAGAAAAAAGAAGAATATTTTTATTGTTTGTGTTGCACACTTTGAGGGTGTCACCACCCTTTAACAGACAGACGCACGCTTGTCGCTGCTGCTTTGAGGATGCTAGTGCGGCTACATCGCACACAAGTCACAAACACATTATAAAAATAGTTTTTTATTTTTTGGAGCACTTTGAGAGTTACACCACCCTTTAACAGACAGACGCATGCTTGTCGCTGCTGCTTTAAGGATGCAGGTGCGGCTACAGCCCACACATTTCACAAAGACCGAAAAAAAAGAACATTATTTTAATTGTTTGTGTAGCACACTTTGAGGGTGTCACCACCCTTTAACAGACAGACGCACGCTTGTCGCTGCTGCTTTAAGGATGCAGGTGCGGCTACAGCCCACACAATTCACAAAGACAGAAAAAAGAAGAATATTTTTATTGTTTGTGTAGCACACATTGAGGGTGTCACCACCCTTTAACAGACAGACGCACGCTTGTCGCTGCTGCTTTGAGGATGCAAGTGCGGCTACATCGCACACAAGTCACAAACACATTATAAAAATAGTTTTTTTATTTTTTGGAGCACTTTGAGAGTTACACCACCCTTTAACAGACAGACGCACGCTTGTCGCTGCTGCTTTAAGGATGCAGGTGCGGCTACAGCCCACACATTTCACAAAGACCGAAAAAAAAGAACAATATTTTAATTGTTTGTGTAGCACACTTTGAGGGTGTCACCACCCTTTAACAGACAGACGCACGCTTGTTGCTGCTGCTTTAAGGATGCAGGTGCGGCTACAGCACACACAATTCACAAAGACAGAAAAAAGAAGAATATTTTTATTGTTTGTGTAGCACACTTTGAGGGTGTCACCACCCTTTAACAGACAGACGCATGCTTGTCGCTGCTGCTTTGAGGATGCTGGTGGAATCTAGACGGGATTTGGAACTGAGGACACACTACCTCCATCAATTGTCTAAATCCCACTGCACAAATGGCAGATACCGGACGCACGTCTAACACCAACATAGCAGTCAAGGCCTCAGTTATACGTTTTGCTTCAGGATGACTGCCGTCGTACTTCATCCTCATCGCTAGGGACTGTTGGAGGGTCAATTGTTTAGTAAAAGTAGTGATGTTTCTACTTCCTCTCTGGGATGATGAACAACTCCCAGCAGCAGCAACAGCACTAGGAGGAAGTGGTTCTTGATCTTTCCCTATTTTATTTTTATCGGAGAAAGTTTGGTCCTCCATTTATGTTATATTGATATATACGTGCGGCTAAAGCGCACACAAACACAGAAAATATTTTTTTATTTTTGCTGGAGAGTAGTGCACTTTGTGGGTTACACCACACTTTAAGAAATGAGCCAGCCGGCTCTTTACTTATGGGACACAGGCGCACGCTTGGCGCTGCTCCTTTGTTGATGCACGTGCAGCCACAGTGCACACAAGTCACAAACACAGAAAATATATATTTTTTTGTTTTGGAGTGTACTTTGGGGGTTACAGAACCCTTTAACGGTCAAGCCAGCCGACCCTTTACTTATGACACAGGCGCACGCTTGGCACTACTTTGTTGATGCACGTGCGGCTACTGCGCACACAATTCACAAACACAGAAAATATTTTTTTTTTTGGTTTGGACTGGAGTGTACTTTGGGGGTTACAGCACCCTTTAACGGTCAAGCCAGCCGGCCCTTTACTTATTACACAGGCGCACGATTGGCACTACTTTGTTGATGCACGTGCGGCTACTGCGCACACAATTCACAAACACAGAAAATATTTTTTTTTTTGGTTTGGACTGGAGTGTACTTTCGGGGGTTACAGCACCCTTTAATGGTCAAGCCAGCAGGCCCTTTACTTATGACACAGGCGCACGCTTGGCACTACTTTGTTGATTCACGTGCGGCTACTGCGCACACAATTCACAAACACAGAAAATAATTTTTTTTTTGGTTTGGACTGGAGTGTACTTTCGGGGGTTACAGCACCCTTAATGGTCAAGCCAGCCGGCCCTTTACTTATGACACAGGCGCACGCTTGGCACTACTTTGTTGATACACGTGCGGCTACTGCGCACACAATTCACAATCACAGAAAATATTTTTTTTTTTGGTTTGGACTGTAGTGTACTTTCGGGGGTTACAGCACCCTTTAACAGTCAAGCCAGCCGGCCCTTTACTTATGACACAGGCGCACGCTTGGCACTACTTTGTTGATGCACGTGCGGCTACTGCAAACACAATTCACAAACACAGAAAATAATTTTTTTTTGGTTTGGACTGGAGTGTACTTTAGGGGGTTACAGCACCATAAATGGTCAAGCCAGGCGGCCCTTTACTTATGACACAGGCGCACGCTTGGCACTACTTTGCTGATACACGTGCGGCTACTGCGCACACAATTCACAAACACAGAAAATATTTTTTTTTTGGTTTGGACTGGAGTGTACTTTCGGGGGTTACAGCACCCTTAACGGTCAAGCCAGCCATCCCTTTACTTATGACACAGGCGCACGCTTGGCACTACTTTGTTGATGCATGTGTGGCTACTGCGCACACAATTCACAAACACAGAAAATATTTTTTTTTTTTGGTTTGGACTGTAGTGTACTTTCGGGGGTTACAGCACCATTAATGGTCAAGCCAGCCGGCCCTTTACTTATGACACAGGCGCACGCTTGGCACTACTTTGTTGATGCACGTGCTGCTTCTGCGCACACAATTCACAAACACAGAAAATAATTTTTTTTTTGGTTTGGACTGGAGTGTACTTTCAGGGGTTACAGCACCCTTTAACGGTCAAGCCAGCCGGCCCTTTACTTATGACACAGGCGCACGCTTGGCACTACTTTGTTGATGCACGTGCGGCTACTGCGCACACAATTCACAAACACAGAAAATAATTTTTTTTTTGGTTTGGACTGGAGTGTACTTTCGGGGGTTACAGCACCCTTAATGGTCAAGCCTGCCGGCCCTTTACTTATGACACAGGCGCACGCTTGGCACTACTTTGTTGATACACGTGCGGCTACTGCGCACACAATTCACAAACACAGAAAATATTATTTTTTTTGGTTTGGATTGGAGTGTACTTTCGGGGGTTACAGCACCCTTAACGGTCAAGCCAGCCATCCCTTTACTTATGACACAGGCGCACGCTTGGCACTACTTTGTTGATGCACGTGTGGCTACTGCGCACACAATTCACAAACACAGAATATATATTTTTTTTTTGGTTTGGACTGTAGTGTACTTTCGGGGGTTACAGCACCCTTTAACAGTCAAGCCAGCCGGCCCTTTACTTATGACACAGGCGCACGCTTGGCACTACTTTGTTGATGCACGTGCGGCTACTGCAAACACAATTCACAAACACAGAAAATAATTTTTTTTTGGTTTGGACTGGAGTGTACTTTCGGGGGTTACAGCACCATTAATGGTCAAGCCAGGCGGCCCTTTACTTATGACACAGGCGCACGCTTGGCACTACTTTGTTGATGCACGTGCGGCTACTGCGCACACAATTCACAAACACAGAAAATAATTTTTTTTTTGGTTTGGACTGGAGTGTACTTTCAGGGGTTACAGCACCCTTTAACGGTCAAGCCAGCCGGATCTTTACTTATGACACAGGCGCATGCTTGGCACTACTTTGTTGATGCACGTGCGGCTACTGCGCACACAATTCACAAACACAGAAAATATATTTTTTTTGGTTTGGACTGGAGTGTACTTTCGGGGGTTACAGCACCCTTTAACGGTCAAGCCAGCCGGCTCTTTACTTATGACACAGGCGCACGCTTATCACTACTTTGTTGATGCACGTGCGGCTACTGCGCACACAATTCACAAACACAGAAAATAATTTTTTTTTTGGTTTGGACTGGAGTGTACTTTCGGGGGTTACAGCACCCTTTAATGGTCAAGCCAGCTGGCCCTTTACTTATGACACAGGCGCACGCTTGGCACAACTTTGTTGATGCACGTGCGGCCACTGCGCACACAATTCACAAACACAGAAAATAATTTTTTTTTGGTTTGGACTGGAGTGTACTTTCGGGGGTTACAGCACCCTTTAACGGTCATGCCAGCCGGCCCTTTACTTATGACACAGGCGCATGCTTGGCACTACTTTGTTGATGCACGTGCGTCTACTGCGCACACAATTCACAAACACAGAAAATATTTTTTTTTTGATTTGGACTGGAGTGTACTTTCAGGGGTTACAGCACCCTTTAACGGTCAAGCCAGCCGGCCCTTTACTTATGACACAGGCGCACGCTTGGCACTACTTTGTTGATGCAGGTGCGGCTACAGCCCACACATTTCACAAAGACCGAAAAAAAAGAACAATATTTTAATTGTTTGTGTAGCACACTTTGAGGGTGTCACCACCCTTTAACAGACAGACACATGCTTGTCGCTGCTGCTTTGAGGATGCTGGTGGAATCTAGACGGGATTTGGAACTGAGGACACACTACCTCCATCCATTGTCTAAATCCCACTGCACAAATGGCGGATACCGGACGCACGTCTAACACCAACATAGCAGTCAAGGCCTCAGTTATACGTTTTGCTTCAGGATGACTGCTGTCGTACTTCATCCTCATCGCTAGGGACTGTTGGAGGGTCAATTGTTTAGTAAAAGTAGTGATGTTCCTACTTCCTCTCTGGGATGATGAACAACTCCCAGCAGCAGCAACAGCACTAGGAGGAAGTGGTTCTTGATCTTTCCCTATTTTATTTTTATCGGAGAAAGTTTGGTCCTCCATTTATGTTATATTGATATATACGTGCGGCTAAAGCGCACACAAACACAGAAAATATTTTTTTATTTTTGCTGGAGAGTAGTGCACTTTGTGGGTTACACCACACTTTAAGAAATGAGCCAGCCGGCTCTTTACTTATGGGACACAGGCGCACGCTTGGCGCTGCTCCTTTGTTGATGCACGTGCAGCCACAGTGCACACAAGTCACAAACACAGAAAATATATATTTTTTTGTTTTGGAGTGTACTTTGGGGGTTACAGAACCCTTTAACGGTCAAGCCAGCCGGCCCTTTACTTATGACACAGGCGCACGCTTGGCACTACTTTGTTGATGCACGTGCGGCTACTGCGCACACAATTCACAAACACAGAAAATAATTTTTTTTTTGGTTTGGACTGGAGTGTACTTTCGGGGGTTACAGCACCCTTTAACGGTCAAGCCAGCCGGCCCTTTACTTATGATACAGGCGCACGCTTGGCACTACTTTGTTGTTGCACGTGCGGCTACTGCGCACACAATTCACAAACACAGAAAATATTTTTTTTTTTGGTTTGGACTGGAGTGTACTTAAGGGGGTTACAGCACCCTTTAATGGTCAAGCCAGCCGGCCCTTTACTTATGATACAGGCGCACGCTTGGCACTACTTTGTTGTTGCACGTGCGGCTACTGCGCACACAATTCACAAACACAGAAAATATTTTTTTTTTTGGTTTGGACTGGAGTGTACTTTCGGGGGTTACAGCACCCTTAATGGTCAAGCCAGCCGGCCCTTTACTTATGACACAGGCGCACGCTTGGCACTACTTTGTTGATACACGTGCGGCTACTGCGCACACAATTCACAAACACAGAAAATATTTTTTTTTTTGGTTTGGACTGGAGTGTACTTTCGGGGGTTACAGCACCCTTAACGGTCAAGCCAGCCATCCCTTTACTTATGACACAGGCGCACGCTTGGCACTACTTTGTTGATGCACGTGTGGCTACTGCGCACACAATTCACAAACACAGAAAATATTTTTTTTTTTTTGGTTTGGACTGTAGTGTACTTTCGGGGGTTACAGCACCATTAATGGTCAAGCCAGCCGGCCCTTTACTTATGACACAGGCGCACGCTTGGCACTACTTTGTTGATGCACGTGCTGCTTCTGCGCACACAATTCACAAACACAGAAAATAATTTTTTTTTTGGTTTGGACTGGAGTGTACTTTCAGGGGTTACAGCACCCTTTAACGGTCAAGCCAGCCGGCCCTTTACTTATGACACAGGCGCACGCTTGGCACTACTTTGTTGATGCACGTGCGGCTACTGCGCACACAATTCACAAACACAGAAAATAATTTTTTTTTTGGTTTGGACTGGAGTGTACTTTCGGGGGTTACAGCACCCTTAATGGTCAAGCCTGCCGGCCCTTTACTTATGACACAGGCGCACGCTTGGCACTACTTTATTGATACACGTGCGGCTACTGCGCACACAATTCACAAACACAGAAAATATTTTTTTTTTGGTTTGGATTGGAGTGTACTTTCGGGGGTTACAGCACCCTTAACGGTCAAGCCAGCCATCCCTTTACTTATGACACAGGCGCACGCTTGGCACTACTTTGTTGATGCACGTGTGGCTACTGCGCACACAATTCACAAACACAGAATATATATATTTTTTTTGGTTTGGACTGTAGTGTACTTTCGGGGGTTACAGCACCCTTTAACAGTCAAGCCAGCCGGCCCTTTACTTATGACACAGGCGCACGCTTGGCACTACTTTGTTGATGCACGTGCGGCTACTGCAAACACAATTCACAAACACAGAAAATAATTTTTTTTTGGTTTGGACTGGAGTGTACTTTCGGGGGTTACAGCACCATTAATGGTCAAGCCAGGCGGCCCTTTACTTATGACACAGGCGCACGCTTGGCACTACTTTGTTGATGCACGTGCGGCTACTGCGCACACAATTCACAAACACAGAAAATAATTATTTTTTTGGTTTGGACTGGAGTGTACTTTCAGGGGTTACAGCACCCTTTAACGGTCAAGCCAGCCGGATCTTTACTTATGACACAGGCGCATGCTTGGCACTACTTTGTTGATGCACGTGCGGCTACTGCGCACACAATTCACAAACACAGAAAATATATTTTTTTTGGTTTGGACTGGAGTGTACTTTCGGGGGTTACAGCACCCTTTAACGGTCAAGCCAGCCGGCCCTTTACTTATGACACAGGCGCACGCTTATCACTACTTTGTTGATGCACGTGCGGCTACTGCGCACACAATTCACAAACACAGAAAATAATTTTTTTTTTGGTTTGGACTGGAGTGTACTTTCGGTGGTTACAGCACCCTTTAACGGTCAAGCCAGCTGGCCCTTTACTTATGACACAGGCGCACGCTTGGCACTACTTTGTTGATGCACGTGCGGCCACTGCGCACACAATTCACAAACACAGAAAATAATTTTTTTTTTGGTTTGGACTGGAGTGTACTTTCGGGGGTTACAGCACCCTTTAACGGTCAAGCCAGCCGGCCCTTTACTTATGACACAGGCGCATGCTTGGCACTACTTTGTTGATGCACGTGCGGCTACTGCGCACACAATTCACAAACACAGAAAATATTTTTTTTTTGATTTGGACTGGAGTGTACTTTCGGGGGTTACAGCACCCTTTAACGGTCAAGCCAGCCGGCCCTTTACATATGACACAGGTGCACGCTTGGCACTACTTTGTTGATGCAGGTGCGGCTACAGCCCACACATTTCACAAAGACCGAAAAAAAAGAACAATATTTTAATTGTTTGTGTAGCACACTTTGAGGGTGTCACCACCCTTTAACAGACAGACACATGCTTGTCGCTGCTGCTTTGAGGATGCTGGTGGAATCTAGACGGGATTTGGAACTGAGGACACACTACCTCCATCAATTGTCTAAATCCCACTGCACAAATGGCGGATACCGGACGCACGTCTAACACCAACATAGCAGTCAAGGCCTCAGTTATACGTTTTGCTTCAGGATGACTGCTGTCGTACTTCATCCTCATCGCTAGGGACTGTTGGAGGGTCAATTGTTTAGTAAAAGTAGTGATGTTCCTACTTCCTCTCTGGGATGATGAACAACTCCCAGCAGCAGCAACAGCACTAGGAGGAAGTGGTTCTTGATCTTTCCCTATTTTATTTTTATCGGAGAAAGTTTGGTCCTCCATTTATGTTATATTGATATATACGTGCGGCTAAAGCGCACACAAACACAGAAAATATTTTTTTATTTTTGCTGGAGAGTAGTGCACTTTGTGGGTTACACCACACTTTAAGAAATGAGCCAGCCGGCTCTTTACTTATGGGACACAGGCGCACGCTTGGCGCTGCTCCTTTGTTGATGCACGTGGAGCCACAGTGCACACAAGTCACAAACACAGAAAATATATATTTTTTTGTTTTGGAGTGTACTTTGGGGGTTACAGAACCCTTTAACGGTCAAGCCAGCCGGCCCTTTACTTATGACACAGGCGCACGCTTGGCACTACTTTGTTGATGCACGTGCGGCTACTGCGCACACAATTCACAAACACAGAAAATAATTTTTTTTTTGGTTTGGACTGGAGTGTACTTTGGGGGTTACAGCACCCTTGAACGGTCAAGCCAGCCGGCCCTTTACTTATTACACAGGCGCACGCTTGGCACTACTTTGTTGATGCACGTGCGACTACTGCGCACACAATTCACAAACACAGAAAATATTTTTTTTTTTGGTTTGGACTGGAGTGTACTTTCGGGGGTTACAGCACCCTTTAACGGTCAAGCCAGCCGGCCCTTTACTTATGATACAGGCGCACGCTTGGCACTACTTTGTTGTTGCACGTGCGGCTACTGCGCACACAATTCACAAACACAGAAAATAATTTTTTTTTTGGTTTGGACTGGAGTGTACTTTCGGGGGTTACAGCACCCTTAATGGTCAAGCCAGCCGGCCCTTTACTTATGACACAGGCGCACGCTTGGCACTACTTTGTTGATACACGTGCGGCTACTGCGCACACAATTCACAAACACAGAAAATATTTTTTTTTTTGGTTTGGACTGGAGTGTACTTTCGGGGGTTACAGCACCCTTAACGGTCAAGCCAGCCATCCCTTTACTTATGACACAGGCGCACGCTTGGCACTACTTTGTTGATGCACGTGTGGCTACTGCGCACACAATTCACAAACACAGAAAATATTTTTTTTTTTTGGTTTGGACTGTAGTGTACTTTCGGGGGTTACAGCACCATTAATGGTCAAGCCAGCCGGCCCTTTACTTATGACACAGGCGCACGCTTGGCACTACTTTGTTGATGCACGTGCTGCTTCTGCGCACACAATTCACAAACACAGAAAATAATTTTTTTTTTGGTTTGGACTGGAGTGTACTTTCAGGGGTTACAGCACCCTTTAACGGTCAAGCCAGCCGGCCCTTTACTTATGACACAGGCGCACGCTTGGCACTACTTTGTTGATGCACGTGCGGCTACTGCGCACACAATTCACAAACACAGAAAATAATTTTTTTTTTGGTTTGGACTGGAGTGTACTTTCGGGGGTTACAGCACCCTTAATGGTCAAGCCTGCCGGCCCTTTACTTATGACACAGGCGCACGCTTGGCACTACTTTGTTGATACACGTGCGGCTACTGCGCACACAATTCACAAACACAGAAAATATTATTTTTTTTGGTTTGGATTGGAGTGTACTTTCGGGGGTTACAGCACCCTTAACGGTCAAGCCAGCCATCCCTTTACTTATGACACAGGCGCACGCTTGGCACTACTTTGTTGATGCACGTGTGGCTACTGCGCACACAATTCACAAACACAGAATATATATTTTTTTTTTGGTTTGGACTGTAGTGTACTTTCGGGGGTTACAGCACCCTTTAACAGTCAAGCCAGCCGGCCCTTTACTTATGACACAGGCGCACGCTTGGTACTACTTTGTTGATGCACGTGCGGCTACTGCAAACACAATTCACAAACACAGAAAATAATTTTTTTTTGGTTTGGACTGGAGTGTACTTTCGGGGGTTACAGCACCAATAATGGTCAAGCCAGGCGGCCCTTTACTTATGACACAGGCGCACCCTTGGCACTACTTTGTTGATGCACGTGCGGCTACTGCGCACACAATTCACAAACACAGAAAATAATTATTTTTTTGGTTTGGACTGGAGTGTACTTTCAGGGGTTACAGCACCCTTTAACGGTCAAGCCAGCCGGCCCTTTACTTATGACACAGGCGCATGCTTGGCACTACTTTGTTGATGCACGTGCGGCTACTGCGCACACAATTCACAAACACAGAAAATATATTTTTTTTGGTTTGGACTGGAGTGTACTTTCTTGGGTTACAGCACCCTTTAACGGTCAAGCCAGCCGGCCCTTTACTTATGACACAGGCGCACGCTTGGCACTACTTTGTTGATGCACGTGCGACTACTGCGCACACAATTCACAAACACAGAAAATAATTTTTTTTTTGGTTTGGACTGGAGTGTACTTTCGGGGGTTACAGCACCCTTTAACGGTCAAGCCAGCTGGCCCTTTACTTATGACACAGGCGCACGCTTGGCACTACTTTGTTGATGCACGTGCGGCCACTGCGCACACAATTCACAAACACAGAAAATAATTTTTTTTTGGTTTGGACTGGAGTGTACTTTCGGGGGTTACAGCACCCTTTAACGGTCAAGCCAGCCGGCCCTTTACTTATGACACAGGCGCATGCTTGGCACTACTTTGTTGATGCACGTGCGGCTACTGCGCACACAATTCACAAACACAGAAAATATTTTTTTTTTTATTTGGACTGGAGTGTACTTTCGGGGGTTACAGCACCCTTTAACGGTCAAGCCAGCCGGCCCTTTACTTATGACACAGGCGCACGCTTGGCACTACTTTGTTGATGCAGGTGCGGCTACAGCCCACACATTTCACAAAGACCGAAAAAAAAGAACAATATTTTAATTGTTTGTGTAGCACACTTTGAGGGTGTCACCACCCTTTAACAGACAGACGCATGCTTGTCGCTGCTGCTTTGAGGATGCTGGTGGAATCTAGACGGGATTTGGAACTGAGGACACACTACCTCCATCAATTGTCTAAATCCCACTGCACAAATGGCGGATACCGGACGCACGTTTTACACCAACATAGCAGTCAAGGCCTCAGTTATACGTTTTGCTTCAGGATGACTGCTGTCGTACTTCATCCTCATCGCTAGGGACTGTTGGAGGGTCAATTGTTTAGTAAAAGTAGTGATGTTCCTACTTCCTCTCTGGGATGATGAACAACTCCCAGCAGCAGCAACAGCACTAGGAGGAAGTGGTTCTTGATCTTTCCCTATTTTATTTTTATCGGAGAAAGTTTGGTCCTCCATCTATGTTATATTGATATATACGTGCGGCTAAAGCGCACACAAACACAGAAAATATTTTTTTATTTTTGCTGGAGAGTAGTGCACTTTGTGGGTTACACCACACTTTAAGAAATGAGCCAGCCGGCTCTTTACTTATGGGACACAGGCGCACGCTTGGCGCTGCTCCTTTGTTGATGCACGTGCAGCCACAGTGCACACAAGTCACAAACACAGAAAATATATATTTTTTTGTTTTGGAGTGTACGTTGGGGGTTACAGAACCCTTTAACGGTCAAGCCAGCCGGCCCTTTACTTATGACACAGGCGCACGCTTGGCACTACTTTGTTGATGCACGTGCGGCTACTGCGCACACAATTCACAAACACAGAAAATAATTTTTTTTTTGGTTTGGACTGGAGTGTACTTTGGGGGTTACAGCACCCTTTAACGGTCAAGCCAGCCGGCCCTTTACTTATTACACAGGCGCACGCTTGGCACTACTTTGTTGATGCACGTGCGGCTACTGCGCACACAATTCACAAACACAGAAAATATTTTTTTTTTTGGTTTGGACTGGAGTGTACTTTCGGGGGTTACAGCACCCTTTAACGGTCAAGCCAGCCGACCCTTTACTTATGATACAGGCGCACGCTTGGCACTACTTTGTTGTTGCACGTGCGGCTACTGCGCACACAATTCACAAACACAGAAAATATTTTTTTTTTTGGTTTGGACTGGAGTGTACTTTCGGGGGTTACAGCACCCTTTAACGGTCAAGCCAGCCGGCCCTTTACTTATGATACAGGCGCACGCTTGGCACTACTTTGTTGTTGCACGTGCGGCTACTGCGCACACAATTCACAAACACAGAAAATAATTTTTTTTTTGGTTTGGACTGGAGTGTACTTTCGGGGGTTACAGCACCCTTAATGGTCAAGCCAGCCGGCCCTTTACTTATGACACAGGCGCACGCTTGGCACTACTTTGTTGATATATGTGCGGCTACTGCGCACACAATTCACAAACACAGAAAATATTTTTTTTTTTGGTTTGGACTGGAGTGTACTTTCGGGGGTTACAGCACCCTTAACGGTCAAGCCAGCCATCCCTTTACTTATGACACAGGCGCACGCTTGGCACTACTTTGTTGATGCACGTGTGGCTACTGCGCACACAATTCACAAACAGAGAAAATATTTTTTTTTTTTGGTTTGGACTGTAGTGTACTTTCGGGGGTTACAGCACCATTAAAGGTCAAGCCAGCCGGCCCTTTACTTATGACACAGGCGCACGCTTGGCACTACTTTGTTGATGCACGTGCGGCTACTGCGCACACAATTCACAAACACAGAAAATAATTTTTTTTTTGGTTTGGACTGGAGTGTACTTTCAGGGGTTACAGCACCCTTTAACGGTGAAGCCAGCCGGCCCTTTACTTATGACACAGGCGCACGCTTGGCACTACTTTGTTGATGCACGTGCGGCTACTGCGCACACAATTCACAAACACAGAAAATAATTTTTTTTTTGGTTTGGACTGGAGTGTACTTTCGGGGGTTACAGCACCCTTTAACGGTCAAGCCAGCTGGCCCTTTACTTATGACACAGGCGCACGCTTGGCACTACTTTGTTGATGCACGTGCGGCCAATGCGCACACAATTCACAAACACAGAAAATAATTTTTTTTTGGTTTGGACTGGAGTGTACTTTCGGGGGTTACAGCACCCTTTAACGGTCAAGCCAGCCGGCCCTTTACTTATGACACAGGCGCATGCTTGGCACTACTTTGTTGATGCACGTGCGGCTACTGCGCACACAATTCACAAACACAGAAAATATATATTTTTTGGTTTGGACTGGAGTGTACTTTCGGGGGTTACAGCACCCTTTAACGGTCAAGCCAGCCGGCCCTTTACTTATGACACAGGCGCACGCTTGGCACTACTTTTGTTGATGCACGTGCGGCTACTGCGCACACAATTCACAAACACAGAAAATAATTTTTTTTTTGGTTTGGACTGGAGTGTACTTTCGGGGGTTACAGCACCCTTTAACGGTCAAGCCAGCTGGCCCTTTACTTATGACACAGGCGCACGCTTGGCACTACTTTGTTGATGCACGTGCGGCCACTGCGCACACAATTCACAAACACAGAAAATAATTTTTTTTTGGTTTGGACTGGAGTGTACTTTCGGGGGTTACAGCACCCTTTAACGGTCAAGCCAGCTGGCCCTTTACTTATGACACAGGCGCATGCTTGGCACTACTTTGTTGATGCACGTGCGGCTACTGCGCACACAATTCACAAACACAGAAAATATTTTTTTTTTGGTTTGGACTGGAGTGTACTTTCGGGGGTTACAGCACCCTTTAACGGTCAAGCCAGCCGGCCCTTTACTTATGACACAGGCGCACGCTTGGCACTACTTTGTTGATGCACGTGTGGCTACTGCGCACACAATTCACAAACACAGAAAATAATTTTTTTTTTGGTTTGGACTGGAGTGTACTTTCGGGGGTTACAGCACCCTTAACGGTCAAGCCAGCAGGCCCTTTACTTATTACACAGGCGCACGCTTGGCACTACTTTGTTGATGCACGTGCGGCTACTGCGCACACAATTCACAAACACAGAAAATAATTTTTTTTTTGGTTTGGACTGGAGTGTACTTTCGGGGGTTACAGCACCCTTAACGTTCAAGCCAGCCGGCCCTTTACTTATGACACAGGCGCACGCTTGGCACTACTTTGTTGATGCACGTGCGGCTACTGCGCACACGGGCCCTCATTCAGAGCGGTACGCTCTGAGCAGAGCGCACGTTCTGAATGAGGGCCGGGCTCCATTTTCATGGAGCGTCCTCCTGGACGCTCGTATAGCTGTGGGTCACCACCCACAGGCTTTACAAGCGTGCTTTGTGATGGCCGCGATGGTCGAGACCATCGCGACCATCGAAATTGCGAGCCAGAGCCTGAGGTTGATGTTTTCAACCGCAAGCTCCGGAGTGATTTTGGCTCTATCAGAGCCAAAATCACTCCCACTGACATCACTAGTGATGTCAGTGGGCCGGCTTCTGACGGGAGGCGTTCCCGTGGGAACGCCCCCGTCAGGGAGGCACGCCCCCGGCACGCCCACCAAAGGGGGCGTGCTGTCAATCAACATTGACAGCACGCCCCCTTTGATCGGACACAACGAGCGAAGGACTTTCCTTCGCTCATCGCGTCTGGCGCATGCGCACAATGGAGCTCCCTCCGTCGTTCGCATGCTCAGTCCATAACATCGACCCACTTGCGAGCGGACAGCCGCTCGCGAGTGGGTCTGAATCAGGCCCACAATTCACAAACACAGAAAATATATAATTTTTTTAGCACTTGGGGGGAGCACCCCTGATGAACAGAGCACCCCCTGGACAACACTACAGCACCCCTTTAGGACTGGGACACTGCACAGGACTTTGGAGTGGACACAGCCCCTATGGAGAACTGACTGCACAACACAGTCCAGCCAGCCCCTATGGACTTTGAAGTAGTGGACACAGCCCCTATTAACAACAGCAGCACAGCACAACACAGCCAGCCCCTATGGACTTTGAAGTAGTGGACAACAGCAGCACTACACTACACTACACAGCCCTAACTCCCACCCTCCCTCTTCACTGTCCACAGCCGAGTGAGAAAATGGCGCCGACGCGGGTACCTTATATATGATCCAAAACCCGCGAGACTCGGAAGGCGGGATGATGACGTTTTGCCTCAATTTCAGATCCGAGTCAGGCGGGAAAAGTCGAGCCTGACTCGGATCGGACTCGGATCGGGGGGGCTCGGGGGGGTTCGGATTTCAGAAATCCGAACCCGCTCACCCCTAATATATATATATATATATATATATATATGTGAATCCATATAATATCTGTATTACCTGCACTTATGTATAAGTGCCACAAAGGGTCTTTGGCACATTATAGATACAGATAAAGGGCCTTATTCAGTAGTGCAAGTTAGTGCAATACTGAACGCAGATTCCCGATGATTGGGAAACTGCGCAGGTGCCTTACCTGTTCTGTGCATGTGATGAACGGGTCTGTAATCCCGCACGCAAACTGGCAGCAGGCTGTCATTGATTGATAGTATGCTGCCATTTGTGAGTGGGGGGGTGGGCCTCCATTTCCTGAAACAGGGACGTGTCACTGCCGTTGAGGGGAAGGAAGAGACCAGGATCTCCGTTGGCTGACAGAGATTTCCTGCCCTCATCCTCTCATCTGCAGCGGCCAGGTGCGTGACTCCATGGGTCACTTAGCCAGCCGAGGTTCTCACTGAGTATCCAATGCTGACTTGGACAATGCAGCTCGGATAAGTAATGCAGCAGGATGCGTGATGCCTCCTGTTAATCACCATATTTACAAGGATCACAATTACAAAGCTGCCTGCGAGTATACATCATATCTATAGTCTGACAGCAGCTTTGGAAATCCTTAGGAATTAAATAATAAATAAATTCTACATAGCAGTCATTAAAAACACAAAAAAGTTCCTGCTGGATATGCCACATTGCAGTGCCCTCTTTTCATATTATGCTGCACAGCGCTGCCAGGTAACAATATGCCACATTTCCCCAGTTAATGCAGGGCCCTTAGTTCACATTACACCACTTTGTAGTGTCTCATATTATGTCACATTATAATGCCCCTAGATTACACTATGGGGTACATTTATTAAAGTGAAAGTTTTTTAGATTTGCAACTAATCAGATTCTAGCTATTATTTTCTAGAAGGTGCTAGTTAAATGTTAAGTATAGTAGAATCTGATTGGTTGATATGGGCAACTCCCTATGATTCACAATCTAATTGGTTGCTATGGGCAACATCCCTATGACTCACACTACACCCCCAAGTTATATTATACCACATTTCACCACCCCCAGTTTATACTACAAAATGCCACATTATAATATCCCCAGTTCACATTATGAGACACCATGGCTCATTTCACATTATGCCACATAATAGTTCCCTCTGTTCCCACTATGCATTGCACACTATGCCACCTTGTAGTGCCCACAGATTATAATATGAAACACCGCAGTGCCTCCATTTCACATTATGCCACTCAGTGCACCCTTCTTACAGTACGTACCAGGGACACTGCTACTCATATAGTTTATTCCACTACTGTGTTTTTGGAAGGATACAGCTTTGCTCCTAAGCTTCATATGTGCTGCAGCTGCACAAGCTCCATTGTAAGACTAGCGGAAATGACTTAGGGACAGTCTAAAAATTGCTCTTCTTGATTTGGTGTATTCAAAACAGTGTATTGAACACACTAGTATAACAACAAGTGGTGTGTGTTATGTCCCTTTAGTAGTGTATTGAATACAGTGAATTAAACACAGAGATACTAAGTGTACAGTATACCAAACACAAACAGCATCCAGTGAGGTGGAGGGGAGATGTGCCCCAGATACGGGCCCCCTAATCTTGCTAGTTGCTTAGCAACAGCAGCTCTGCATCCACTATACATTATCGGAAAATAAGTCATAGGTTTCTAAAGATGTAATCACAATGGTAGTACTACCTGTGCACAATGGCGGCTATACTACCTGTGCACAATGGCGGCAATACTACCTGTGCACAATGACGGCTGTACTACCTGTGCACAATGGCGGCTATACTACCTGTGCACAATGGCGGCTGTACTACCTGTGCACAATGGCGGCTGTACTACCTGTGCACAATGGCGGCTATACTACCTGTGCACAATGGCGGCTGTACTACCTGTGCACAATGGCGGCTGTACTACCTGTGCACAATGACAGCTGTACTACCTGTGCACAATGACAGCTGTACTACCTGTACATAATGGATGTACTACCTGTGCACAATGACGGCTGTACTACCTGTGCACAATGGTGGCTGTACTACCTGTGCACAATGGCGGCTGTACTACCTGTGCACAATGACAGCTGTACTACCTGTGCACAATGACAGCTGTACTACCTGTACATAATGGATGTACTACCTGTGCCTAATGGATGTACTACCTGTGTACAATGGGTGTACTACCTGTACACAATGGCTGTACTACCTGTGCACAATGGCTGCTGTACTACCTGTGCACAATGACGGCTGTACTACCTGTGCACAATGACGGCTGTACTACCTGTGCACAATGACAGCTGTACTACCTGTGCACAATGACAGCTGTACTACCTGTGCACAATAGCTGTAATACCTGTACATAATGGATGTACTACCTGTGCCTAATGGATGTACTACCTGTGCACAATGGCTGTACTACCTGTGCACAATGGCTGTACTACCTGTACACAATGACAGCTGTACTACCTGTGCACAATAGCTGTAATACCTGTGCACAATGACAGCTGTACTACCTGTGCACAATAGCTGTAATACCTGTACATAATGGATGTACTACCTGTGCCTAATGGATGTACTACCTGTGTACAATGGGTGTACTACCTGTACACAATGGCTGTACTACCTGTGCACAATGGATGTACTACCTGTGCCTAATGGATGTACTACCTGTACACAATGGCTGTACTACCTGTACACAATGGCTGTACTACCTGTGCACAATGGATGTACTACCTGTACACAATGGCTGCACTACCTGTGCACAATGGCTGTACTACCTGTGCACAATGGATGTACTACCTGTGTACAATGGGTGTACTACCTGTACACAATGGCTGTAATACCTGTGCACACTGGCTGTACTACCTGTGCATAATGGATGCACTACCTGTGCACAATGGCTGTACTACCTGTGCATAATGGATGCACTACCTGTGTACAATGGGTGTACTACCTGTACACAATGGCTGTACTACCTGTGCACAATGGCTGTACTACCTGTGCACAATGGCTGTACTACCTGTGTACAATGGGTGTACTACCTGTACACAATGGCTGTACTACCTGTGCACAATGGATGTACTACCTGTACACAATGGCTGCACTACCTGTGCACAATGGCTGTACTACCTGTGCACAATGGATGTACTACCTGTGTACAATGGGTGTACTACCTGTACACAATGGCTGTAATACCTGTGCACACTGGCTGTACTACCTGTGCATAATGGATGCACTACCTGTACACAATGGCTGCACTACCTGTGCACAATGGCTGCACTACCTGTGCACAATGGCTGTACTACCTGTGCATAATGGAGGCACTACCTGTGTACAATGGGTGTACTACCTGTACACAATGGCTGTACTACCTGTGCACAATGGCTGTACTACCTGTGCACAATGGATGTACTACCTGTACACAATGGCTGCACTACCTGTGCACAATGGCTGTACTACCTGTGCACAATGGATGTACTACCTGTGTACAATGGGTGTACTACCTGTACACAATGGCTGCACTACCTGTGCACAATGGCTGCACTACCTGTGCACAATGGCTGTACTACCTGTGCACAATGGATGTACTACCTGTGCACAATGGCTGTACTACCTGTGCACAATGGCTGTACTACCTGTGCACAATTGATGTACTACCTGTGCACAATGGATGTACTACCTGTGCACAATAGCTGTACTACCTGTACACAATGGCTGTACTACCTGTGCACAATGGCTGTATTACCTGTGCACAATGGATGTACTACCTGTACACAATGGCTGCACTACCTGTGCACAATGGCTGTACTACCTGTGCACAATGGCTGTACTACCTGTGCACAATGGCTGTACTACCTGTACACAATGGCTGTACTACCTGTGCACAATGGCTGTACTACCTGTGCACAATGGATGTACTACCTGTACACAATGGCTGCACTACCTGTGCACAATGGCTGTACTACCTGTGCACAATGGATGTACTACCTGTGTACAATGGGTGTACTACCTGTACACAATGGCTGCACTACCTGTGCACAATGGCTGCACTACCTGTGCACAATGGCTGTACTACCTGTGCACAATGGATGTACTACCTGTGCACAATGGCTGTACTACCTGTGCACAATGGCTGTACTACCTGTGCACAATGGATGTACTTCCTGTGCACAATGGATGCACTACCTGTGCACAATGGCTGTACTACCTGTGCACAATGGCTGTACTACCTGTGCACAATGGATGTACTACCTGTGTACATTGAATGTACTATTTGGGCATAATGGATGTACTACCTTTGCACAATGGCTGTACTACCTGTGTACAATGAATGTACTATTTGGGCATAATGGCTGCACTACCTGTGCACAATGGCTGTACTACCTGTGCACAATGGATGTACTACCTGTGTACAATGGCTGTACTACCTGTGTACAATGGCTGTACTACCTGTGCACATTGGCTGTACTACCTGTGTACAATGAATGTACTATTTGGGCATAATGGATGTACTACCTGTGCATAATGGATGTACTACCTGTGCACATGTATAAAAACAAGATGAGTGGTTTCTAAAACTTACAATGAAAAGTAATTTGTGATTGATCGATTGTTTTATAAACTGCAATACTCAATATGTGATATACTGTATTGACAAATTTGCCCTTGCAATTTATATTATGTAGGTTGCACTAGACAATAGACAGGTTCACTTATCAAACACTCAGTATAAATGCTTAATCAAACTGGCAGCTCCACCAGCAGGGTCTGCTAACTGCTAAAAATACACTATTTATTTACATTTTATATTATGTTTGTTGCGTCAAACAAGCACTTCATTGTGTTTATTGGTTGAAACAAGTGCTCCATCTGTCTAAATTGGGTTGCACGATTATTAAAAATGAGGTTTCTCGAACACAAACAGAAACATTACCAATAAATGAAGGAATCATAATGTATCAATGCACTTTTGTGAATTTCATGATAGTGACTCCACGTCTAACATGCAATTGGTTTGGAACATATTAAAACCACACTAAGAAGTGGTGATCATTTTATAGAACTATGCAGAAAATAAGCTGATTGGATTCTGGAACTGAATTTACTCAGGTCCCAGGGTTTGAATGACAACATATGTTAAATACTATAATCAATGTAAATTGGAATATAGTGTAAGAGTTACAACAATCTTTTTTTCTCAATTTGTGTTATATTTGAGGATTTGCATGGAATCGGTATGAAATACCGCCTGCTGCATGGCCGGCGGTTCGATTCCCGGCAGCGGCAGCCCGACATCGGCAGAGTTCCCGGCAGCGGAAGCCTGACAGTGCTGGAAATCCCGATCGTGGATAGGTAAGTATTCTCTAACCTAACCCCCCTAACCCTCCTTAGAAGTTCCTAACCCTAACCACCCCCTTCCCCTCTGCCTAAACCTAAGTCAGCCGGGGGGTGCCTAACCCTAAGTCCTCCCCGGGGGTGCATAACCCTAACCCTCCCTCCCCCTAGCCTAACCCTAACCCTCCCGGGGGGGTGCCTAATCCTAAATCCCCCCTGGGTGGCTTAAACCTAACCCTCCCCCCCGTGGCTGTCAGCTCGCGGTGCCAGGCATCACTACGATTGGGATACCGAGTGTCGGTCTCCCAGCGTCGGGGAAATGCCGGGCATCTACATCTAGATGCCCGGCATTTCACCCTCGCCGGGATATGATAGTCGGGAATCTGGCTGCCGGTATTAAGGCAGTCTGCTTCCCGAATGCATACCATTTGCAGACCTCAATTATTGTTAGCTACTGTGAAGATAGATAGATATGAGATAGACAGATAGATAGATAGATAGATAGATATGAGAGAGAGAGATAGATTATTTTAGAGTCTTTGGCACAAGGAATCACTTTTCTTGTCTGGTACTGATGCCCTGCCTTTTATGTCTCTACAGAACCCTTGTGTCACCTTATAATAATAATAATAATAATAATAATAATAATAATAATAATAATAATAATAATAATCCCTTCAGTATGAAACTTAATGCTCCACTGCAGAAACTTTCTGCTTAACCTGTAAGAAATGCTGCTTATCACAGCACAGAACATGCAGCTACTCCTCTTCCTGAGGCTTTTACTAAATTTGGTAAGTAATATGCATGATCTGCACAAAAAGGTATTTTATACTATTTGAGGGATGTTTTAGGGAATCCAATGTGTTGCCTGAGATTATAAACAAGTTTCTCTTATTTGTGTTATACTTATATTTGTGGTGTTATCTCCTATGGCACAATATTGGAATACAGTAGGTGGGGGAGCTGAGATGGGGTAGGATAGTGAGTAAGAAAAGATTTGAGGATTATAGTTCCAATTCCAAGTTTGTACTCTGATGATTAAAGTGTGTAATTATTATTATTATTATTATTATTATTATTATTATTATTATTATTATTATTATTATTGTCCTTTATTTATATGGTGTCACAAGAGTCCGTAGCGCCTTACATAGTACATAAACAAATAGGTTGGCCAGTGACTTACAGTACAGTACAATACAATATAGGACATGGATAATATACATTGCTACATTTCCAACCATAACACCCAGATAAGCAACAGAGCGTAAGCAGCCAAGTGTTAGCTGCCCTAGTTGGGAGTAAGAAGTAGATGAAAGTAGAGTAAGGAGAAGCACAAGAGGGTAGAGGGCCCTGCTCTTAAGAGCTGACATTCTAAAGGGGAGGTGCAGACAAACAGGTTTAACACAGGTGGGATAAGCAGGGAGGAAGGAGTATGTAGCAGCAAGTTAGGATGAGAGGTGGAAGGCTATGATGAAGTAGTGGGTCTTGAGAGACCGTTTGAAAGATTGTAGATAGGTGCAGAGTTTGATTGGGAGAATACCAGAGAATGCAGGTATACCACAGAAACCTTATATGGTGCAAAAGCTAATGTCATCAGTCTTAATGTATTGGTATAACTCATTAAGAATTTATTACTGAATTGTGGCAAACATTCGGTAAAAACAATATCAACTAACTAACATCATAAAAGTTCTATGATATCATAATAAAATAATGTCCAGATGTTACAATAGTGTTTGTAATAGCAGATATATTTCAAAACATAAAAACTTCAATAATCATACTTTTCCCCTAAAAGTCTTTCAGATAATGTGTACTACAATAATCACAATATGAGTGTCCCGGGAATTGCACAAACATAGACTATACCTGATTAGTGCTATTCTTTCTATCTAATAATGTTTAACAGGGGGTCTTATCTAGTATCAGACAAATCCTCCCAAGTGGGCTGCAACAGGGATCTGGGGCAGGAGGCTGTTACACTGCTGTCAGCCCCTTTAACTAACTCTATCGGTATGAACTGCATCGTGAACACACCCGAATGTAATTTCCCTTTCTAGTCGGAGTCTGATTCTTAGCTGATAGGGAATGTAATTCTCCTTACCCCAGATGGACCATTCAGTATTGCTGTGGACAAATGCAGTTGTATTTTGACTTCTGTGGGATGAAGATGAAGCTGAGAGTTTCTCCTACATGTTTCACCTGTTTCACAAGCTTCGTCAGGGTGTTTCACATGAGCTGTTTACTTTTATGCAGCCTTTTTGTGCCCCCCCCTCACTAGCACATTTGCAGAGTCTAGTGCTCAAGCACTTATCTCAGCACCATTTTCCCAGTGATTGATTTACTGCACATGTGCTATTTTTCTAGTGACTTCTGCAGCCGACAAAGAGGTAAGTATCATTTATGGGTGCATGTTGTGCAGTGAGGGACCATGTGCTCAGCCCACCCTGTACCCAATATAGATACGCCATGAAAGAGCACAATAGCGCAAATCCTAAGGGACATTCCTCCACCCTATAAAACTATTGCCTGGTGTGAACAGGTAATCAGCAAAGTCAAAGTGTTCTTTGAGCATTTCTTTCTTCTCCCACAGGGCCGATTCAATTAGACGCGGAAATCCGTAATCCACTAAAAAGTTTTGCCTATTGCCGCTTTTTGCCTGTTTGTGTCTTATCTCCAAATTCAATTCCAGGACGTTGTTGTGGAAACTCAATGCACTGTAACAGCTGGAAAAGTTTCTCCAATGAATAAAGTGCAAACAAAAAGTATGGTGGTCGCTCACATCAGCTTAATGATATTGCACAGGTGCTTGTAAATGGCGGGGTTTACACTGAACCACAGAGAAAAAAAGATTCCCTACAGCACACTGCAGCAATATCATCAAAAATACTCAAATCCTACATAATAATAGAAATTCAGAGGTATCAGTTACATACATTTGCAAATATATGAATAAGGGCCAGGCCAGCATCAAGGCTCCTTTATACTTGTGTCCCTAACATTAAGGGGTTCACATCTGAAGCTCAAGGTACCCCAAATTCCATCCATGGACCATCCCTAGGGCATCACATGAAAAAGGGAAAGAAGGGGATAGTGAAGTGTAAAGTAGAGATGTGTAAAGATAATCAATAATTAAAGTGCAAAGTCTCTATTTTGGAGTGCAAATATAAGGAATTGATTCAGAACCCTTTGGACACCCCCCAAATGACAAATCAGGCAAAAAAATGTTTTACCTGAGAACACCCCAAAAAAGACAAGTCATTTTGGGGCAAAAATGACAAAAATGGGGGGACAAGGATAAAAACTAGCAAAATAGGTTTCTTGTGGCTGTTTGGATGGGGCAGGTGTTTTTAGGATTGCAGGTGCATGAAGCAGTAAGATTTGTCACATTTTTTTAAAAGTGCACTTAGAGACACAAAAAATTGCTACCACCCATTTTCAAGTACCCCAAATTTGACTGGACTATTTATGTTCACCAAAAAATACTGTTTTCTATCATTCTTCACCACTTTTACAAAAAGCTTCTACAAAGCTTTTAACATGACTTAAGGAGACAAAGGCCCTGATTCAGACCCACTCGCGAGCGGCTGTCCACTCGCAAGTGGGTTGATGTTCTGCACTGAGCATGCGCACAATGGAGGGAGCTCCGTCGTGCGCATGCGCCAGATGCGACGAGCAAAGGAAAGTCCTTCGCTCGTTGTGTCTGATCAAAGGGGGCGTGCTGTCGATGTTGATTGACAGCACGCCCCCTTTTGTGGGCGTGCCGGGGGCGTGCCTCCCTGACGTGGGCGTTCCCATGGGAACGCCTCCCGTCAGAAGGCGGCCCACTGACATCACTAGTGATGTCAGTGGGAGTGATTTTGGCTCTGATAGAGCCAAAATCACTCCAGAGCTTGCGGTTGAAAACCTCAACCACAGGCTCCGGCTCGCAGTTTCGATGGTCGCGATGGTCACGACCATCGCGGCCATCAAAATGCATGCTTGTATAGGCTGTGGGTGGTGACCCACAGCTATACGAGCGTCCAGGAGGACGCTCCATTTTTATGGAGGACGGCCCTCATTCAGAGCGTGCGCTCTGCTCAGAGCGTACGGCTCTAAATGAGGGCCAAAGTACATTTGTTATGGCTAATAGTACACATCTGTAATGAATTCCAGTGTCAGAGTGTCTTATTTTGGGGTACAGACTGATTCCCCCATTCTATTCAGTACTTTCCGCCTGTTATGCATTCGCCCATTTGTGTTTTCTCCTGTGATGCAATAGAATATGGTGAAATGCGGGGACATGCAAGCTGGGTATTTGCGTCCCAAACAGGCGAAGGCAGCAGAAAGTACAACAGGTGAAAAGTCCAGGACTTTTCGCTGCTAATTGAATAAGGGCCTAAGTCCTCATACCACAAAGAAGGTTTAATTCTTGGACACTCTTGGCTACTTTAGTCCAGTGTGTATGTACATTAGAGATGTGCGCCGACCCTCGTGTTTTGGTTTTGGATCTAGATCTCCCCTGGTTTTGGATCTGAATCTGGTTTTGGATTTTTTTCCTTGGTGTTTTGTTTTTTAGTTTTAGTTTTGGATCTGGATTTTTTCTTAAAATATCATGAAAACAGCTAAAATCACATAAAATGGGCCTGTTTTTGTTCCTACAGTATAATCAATCTCAATAACATTTATTTCCAGTAATTTCCAATCAATTTTGACCACCTCATAATATTATATTTTGATCTAGTTAAGGCCAAAATGTTGCATCCAGCTAGCTGGCTGACTAAGCTAAGTGACACAGTGGGCGGCACTAACCTATGGCAGTTTAGTTTCTAATTTCCAACACGGATAAAGTACGTTATACAGTGTGGGATGGATACACCAATAGTGCACTTACTGTGACAGCAGTGTTGGCAGTGCAGGGGTTGTTGACTGTGTCCGCAGTACATGGAATGGCGGTGTTGTGGTGCTGGCAGTGTCCTCAGTGACAGGTAACGGAGATATCGGTAGTGTGGGGGTGCCAGCGGTGTCTTCAGTGCTGGTTTGTAGTCTGCGTCGGCAGTGCAGGGGTTGCTGATGGTGTTCTCAGTACATTGAATGTCAGTGCTGCGGTGCTGGCAGTGTCCTCAGTGAAGGCTACTGGCGATGTTGTCAGTGCCAGTGGTGTCTCTAGAGCAGGTTTGCTGGCTGTGTCGGCAGTGCGGGGGTTGCTGACAGTGTATTCAGTACATGGAATGCAGTGCTAGCAGTGTCCTCAGTGAAGGGTACATTACAGACGGCTCTCTCAGCCAATCTGCATTAAGCCTGCTCAATACAAAACCTCGCAACTCGACAGCGGGATCGCAAGGTTTTGCCTCGGGTGGGTTTGGTTCTCTTAGAACCGAACCCGCTCATCCGTAATGTACATACACATTTATGTACGGTCAGCAACACATAGTATAACTGGTCTCAGACATGCTCACCAAATGCGCATTTCGCTGTGGTTTCATCTGGCAATATGGATTGTTGAAACTTTTTCTACATGTGGAATGTCTGTCATTTTGGTAATGTCAGACATCATTCTGTAGTCTGTTACTGGCATTCTGTTCATTCAGTAAATAAGTAATGAAGGGAGGCTCTAGGTGTAAAAAGATATGGAAAGGTCAAGAAAATATACTGGAAAACAGATATTTTATGGCACTTATTTAAACAAATTATTTATGCATCAAGGAGAACAGATATTGCATTAGCACTATTTGTGTTTGTTTTTTACTTGGGGAACTAACATTTTATTTTTTTAAGTTTTTTATGAAGGAATAAAAATGTCCTGGCCATTAAGAGGTAAATGATCTCTGTCTATGGAAACATGTAAGGAAAAGAAAACAATCAAAATGCACAAATAGAAACAAGATATCCACCAGATTTGCATGTCTTTTATATAGCACATAGTTCAAGTATACTGAATTTTTGCATAGTGTGCACCCATTACGCTACTGATTGATGATGATTTATTGACCTGTATATGACTTCAATAGTGAAAAAAAAAGAAAAATCAAAGTTAATTCTTTTTATCATCTTATTGTCAGGAAAAATAGTGAAGACCATCATTCTGAATATTACAATGTTGTTTGGAATCCTCCTCACCTAGGATCACTGTGTATTTCATACAATGGAAACTAAACCCACAACCTGTCTGTGATCAGGTTTTCTCAATAGTAGTTACTAAAGCTCAGTGGGATTCTACAAGCTTGTAGGGTCTATATGTTTGTAAAATAAGTGTATAATATACATTTTATCCAAAATAATACTAATTTAGCTATGATAGACTTAAAGAAAACAATTGAACAGATTTTTTTTTCCCAGACAATTTTATCTTTAATTTTATTTTAGGCTGCTGAGTACCACTTCCACTCAGAGTATTTAGAGTTATTATTACTATTATTATTATTACTATTATTATTATTATTATTATTATTATTATTATTATTATTATTTAATAATATCAGTAAAACAAAGTTAATTTGTGCATGTGCAAACATTGCCATATTTACAGTTATAAATTGCACTTGCTGTCACTCATCTATGTAGAGGAAAGTGACCCTTGAGTGAAGTATGTGCATATGTATAGCAATGTACAGGAAATGCAGCATATAATGACTGGATATGCCTGTTAGGTGGGATACAACTAGGGGCTCTCAGTGGCAAATGAGACATGGAGAGGCTGAGAAGATCAATATACTCATGGTTGGGTGAGAAACAGTGTCTCCACCTCCTTTGCCTAACCCTAACCCTCCCTCCCCCTAGTCTAACCCTAACCCTCCCAGGAGGGTGCCTAACCGTAATTCCCCCAGGGGTGCCCTAAACTTAACCCTCCCCCCATAGCTGTCCGCTCGTAGCACCTGGCATCCCTTTGATCGGGATGCCGGGCGCCGGTGTCCCGGCATCAGGAAAATGACAGGCGTCTACAAATAGACACCTATCATTTAACCCCTCCCGGGATAATGCAGTCAGGAAGCCGGCTATCAGGATTAATACAGCCGGTTTCCCGATTGCATCCCCCCTAATCAGTGTCTACTTTGTTTAAAAAGATTGTATTGATGCGTTAACTGACGCCACTCAATATATCCACACTCACAATACAAAGTGCCATCTCTTGGGTTCACTGAGGCTATAAATGATGCAATGATACAATGACTCAATAATCTCAGAGATTAACAATGATGGAGCGTGGTATCTCTACAGTAGAAGATAAATTAAACAAGATTAAAACCCTAATCCACTCAGATATAACAACAATTTCCTCATTGCGAGATAAATTAGTAGACATGGAAAATCACAGCAGGTGAAATAATATAAGGCTTATTGGGCTACCAGAAAGAGTGAGACCAAGAGATTTATTGCACTTTGGCCATTTCACATTTTAAACTTTGAAGATAAATATAATTTATGGAAGTTTTACAAAGGGAACAAGCAAATATTATTTTGAGGTTTCTCATGTCACGTGTTCCTAATAAGGAGGTTTTTTTACCAGTGTGCAAAACTTTGTTTGAGAAAGGATTTTGTGTTGCACTTGTATACACAGCCAAGCCTTTGAGTGATACACAATGCAAATCTCAATATTCCGACTCTCTTCTAGATGAGGGCACATTTGTGACATCATTTTTGTCCTCCCCAGTGTCCTCCCCAGTGTCCTCCCCAGTGAGAACATAAATTGACATCTATATAACAGTAAACAATGATAAGGATGAATACCTTGGAAAATAGGTTAATGTATAAGTACACGTAGCTACAAAAAAAAGAGATAGGAAATAATGGCTAATTTATCTGGTCTAAATATGCAGTAAGGCTGCCGGTAATGTTAAATGATCTCTTAAATTAGTTTATTCGAATTTAGAAGGGACTAAATAATCCAAATAAGAGAAAATCATGCAGACGTGACACTACTACAGTATGCTACATGAACAACATCAGAGATATTGGAGACATGGTGACACTAAAGCATTAAGGAATAATTGGTTTAAAGAGTTCAAATATGCCAGAAAATGTCTGATCCACATGGTAGGCACATGGGAGGCACAAGGGAGGCACAAGAGAGGCACATGGGAGGTGCTAATTTTATAGATAATTCTAAAAGAAGAATGTGAAACACTTTCTTTGGTTAATTTGTATAGTCCCACTGCATCCAATGTTGATGGGTTTGTTAACCACAAGTTGGCTTACAGGAGAGATGCAGTCACCATGTTGATATTCAAATGTTAATGGTCATAATGTCAGCACCAGAATGCTGACAGTAATGACACATCACCAGAATGCTGACAGTAATAACACATCACCAGAATGCTGACAGTAATGACACATCACCAGAATGCTGACAATAATGACACCTCACCAGAATGCTGACAGAAATGACACATCACCAGAATGCTGACAGTAATGACACATCACCGGAATGCTGAAAGTAATGACACATCACCAGAATGCGGACAGTAATGACACATCACCAGAATGCCGACAATAATGAAACCTCACTAGAATGCAGAAAGAAATGACACATCACCAGAATGCTGACAGTAATGACACATCACCGGAATGCTGAAAGTAATGACACATCACCAGAATGCGGACAGTAATGACACATCACCAGAATGCTGACAGTAATGACACATCACCAGAATGCTGACAGTAATGACACATCACAGAATGCTGACAGTAATGACACATCACCAGAATGCTGAAAGTAATGACACCGCACCAGAATGCTGACAGTAATGACACCTCACCAGAGTGCTAACAGTAATGGCACATCACCAGAATGCTGACAGTAATGACACATCACCAGAATGCTGACAGAATTGACACATCACCGGAATGCTGAAAGTAATGACACATCACCAGAATGCGGACAGTAATGACACATCACCAGAATGCTGACAGTAAAGACACATCACCAGAATGCTGACAGTAATGACACATCACAGAATGCTGACAGTAATGACACATCACCAGAATGCTGACAGTAATGACACCTCACCAGAGTGCTAACAGTAATGACACCTCACCAGAGTGCTAACAGTAATGGCACATCACCAGAATGCTGACAGTAATGACACATCACCAGAATGCTGACAGAATTGACACATCACAGAATGCTGACAGTAATGACACATCACAGAATGCTGACAGTAATGACACATCACAGAATGCTGACAGTAATGACACATCACTAGAATGCTGACAGTAATGACACATCACCAGAACGCTGACAGTAATGACACATCACCAGAACGCTGACAGTAATGACACATCACAGAATGCAGACAGTAATGACACATCACAGAATGCTGACAGTAATGATACATCACAGAATGATGACAGTAATGACACATCACCAGAATGCTGACAGTAATGACACATCACCAGAATGCTGACAGTAATGACACATCACCAGAATGCTGACAGTAATGACACATCACCAGAATGCTGAAAGTAATGACACCTCACCAGAATGCTGACAGTAATGACACATCACCAGAATGCTGACAGTAAATACACATCTCCAGAATGCTGACAGAAATGACACATCACCGGAATGCTGACAGTAATGACACATCACCAGAATACTGACAGTAATGACACATCATCGGAATGCTGAAAGTAATGACACATCACCAGAATGCGGACAGTAATGACACATCACCAGAATGCGGACAGTAATGACACATCACCAGAATGCTGACATTAATGACACATCACAGAATGCTGATAGTAATGTCACCTCAAGAGAATGCTGACAGTAATGACACCTCACTAGAATGCTGACAGTAATGACACATCACCGAAATGCTAACAGTTACGACACATAACTGGAATGCAGACAGTTATGACACATCACCGGAATGCTGACAGTAAAGACACATCATCGGAATGCTGACAGTAAAGATACATCACCGGAATGCTGACAGTTATGACACATCACCAGAATGCTGACAGTAATGACACATCACAGAATGCTGATAGTAATGTCACCTCAAGAGAATGCTGACAGTAATGACACCTCAATAGAATGCTGACAGTAATGACACATCACCGAAATGCTAACAGTTATGACACATCACCAGAATGCAGACAGTTATGACACATCACCGGAATGCTGACAGTAAAGACACATCATCTGAATGCTGACAGTAAAGATACATCACCGGAATGCTGACAGTTATGACACATCACAGGAATGCTGACAGTAAATACACATCACCAGAATGCGGACAGTAATGACACATCACCAGAATGTGGACAGTAATGACACATCACCGGAATGCAGACAGTAATGACACATCACCGGAATGCTGACAGTAATGACACATCACCGGAATGCTGACAGTAATGACACTTTACCAGAATGCTGACAGTAATGACACATCACTAGAATGCTGACAGTAATGACACATCTCAGAATGCTGACAGTTATGACACATCATAGAATGCTGACAGTAATGACACATCACCGGAATGCGGACAGTAATGACACTTCACCAGGGTGCTGTCATCAGGGCCAGATTAAGGTCTGTGGGGGCCTCTGGGCAACAAAAAAGTGGAGGCCCCTATTAAATGTTACAAACTAGGGGTATGCGCAATGAGGACCCCAGTAGTGTTAGTGCCCATAGTGGTTGTGCACCATATGCAGAGCCCAAAGTAGTGGTGCCCTTTATGCAGTATACCCAGTAGTAGTGGCCCCAAGAGTGGTGCCCCTTATGCAGTACCCCCTCTGTAATAGTCAAATTAGTAGTGCCCCCAGTTGTCATGCCCCAGTAGTAATCCCCTGTAGTTGTACCCTCAATAGGAATGTCCCTCAGTAGTCATGCCCCTTGTGTATGCCCAATAGTAATGCCCTCAGCAGTAATAACCCTGTAGTTGTGCCTTCAGTAGTCATACCCCCTGTGGTAGTGGCCCCAGTAGTAGTGCCCCCTGTAGAAGTGCCCCAGTAGTAATGCCCTGCCTTCAAGTAGTAGAGCCCCCAATAGTTATGCCCCATGAGTAATTCCCCCAGAAGTGGTGCCCCCAGTAGTAATCCACCCCATGTAATGCCCCCAGTAGAAAATCCAATTGCACTATAAAAAAAAGCCAATACTTACCTTAAGCCTTGCTCCTACTGCAGTCCATGTCCATTCCACCTGGCTGATCCTCTGCACTATGGGAGAGACATCATGATATCTCTCCCATAGTGCACTGCATGAGCCGGAAGCCGGAGCTGACAAATGAGCTCCAGTCTCTGGCTCCAGTTGCTACTGCTTGGAGGTACCCAGGCGCCCACTGGTTATAATCTCAGCAGGGGCCTTGCAAATGGTGCCTCCCTGTGGCACCGGGGTTAGGTTGGCCAGAGGAGTCAGAACTGGTTCTGTTTCCTCCGGTTCACATTAACCCCAATGGGTGTGGGGAGCCTTCAGGTGTTTGGGCCCTGGGACGATTGCCCCTTTTGCCCCCCTGTTAATCCAGGCGCTGGCTGACAGTAATGCCACATCACCAGAATGCTCATAGTAATGGCACATCACCAGAATGCTCACAGTAATGACACATCACCAGAATGCTGACAGTAATAACACATCACCGGAATGCTGACAGTAATGACACATCACCAGAATACTGACAGTAATGACACATCACCGGAATGCTGAAAGTAATGACACATCACCAGCATGCGGACAGTAATGATGCATCACCAGAATGCGGACAGTAATGACACATCACCAGAATGCTGACATTAATGACACATCACAGAATGCTGATAGTAATGTCACCTCAAGAGAATGCTGACAGTAATGACACCTCACTAGAATGCTGACAGTAATGACACATCACCGAAATGCTAACAGTTATGACACATCACTGGAATGCAGACAGTTATGACACATCACCGGAATGCTGACAGTAAAGACACATCATCGGAATGCTGACAGTAAAGATACATCACCGGAATGCTGACAGTTATGACACATCACCAGAATGCTGACAGTAATGACACATCACAGAATGCTGATAGTAATGTCACCTCAAGAGAATGCTGACAGTAATGACACCTCAATAGAATGCTGACAGTAATGACACATCACCGAAATGCTAACAGTTATGACACATCACCAGAATGCAGACAGTTATGACACATCACCGGAATGCTGACAGTAAAGACACATCATCTGAATGCTGACAGTAAAGATACATCACCGGAATGCTGACAGTTATGACACATCACCGGAATGCTGACAGTAAATACACATCACCAGAATGCGGACAGTAATGACACATCACCAGAATGTGGACAGTAATGACACATCACCGGAATGCAGACAGTAATGACACATCACCGGAATGCTGACAGTAATGACACATCACCGGAATGCTGACAGTAAAGACACTTTACCAGAATGCTGACAGTAATGACACATCACTAGAATGCTGACAGTAATGACACATCTCAGAATGCTGACAGTTATGACACATCATAGAATGCTGACAGTAATGACACATCACCGGAATGCGGACAGTAATGACACTTCACCAGGGTGCTGTCATCATGGCCAGATTATGGTCTGTGGGGGCCTCTGGGCAACAAAAAAGTGGAGGCCCCTATTAAATGTTACAAACTAGGGGTATGCGCAATGGGGCCCCCAGTAGTGTCAGTGCCCATAGTGGTTGTGCACCATATGCAGAGCCCAAAGTAGTGGTGCCCTTTATGCAGTATACCCAGTAGTAGTGGCCCCAAGATTGGTGCCCCTTATGCTGTACCCCCTCTGTAATACTCAAATTAGTAGTGCCCCCAGTTGTCATGCCCCAGTAGTAATCCCCTGTAGTTGGACCCTCAATAGGAATGTCCCTCAGTAGTCATGCCCCTTGTGTATGCCCAATAGTAATGCCCTCAGCAGTAATATCCCTGTAGTTGTGCCCTCAGTAGTCATACCCCCTGTGGTAGTGGCCCCAGTAGTAGTGCCCCCTGTAGAAGTGCCCCAGTAGTAATGCCCTGCCTTCAAGTAGTAGAGCCCCCAATAGTTATGCCCCCTGAGTAATTCCCCCAGAAGTGGTGCCCCCAGTAGTAATCCACCCCGTGTAATGCCCCCAGTAGAAAATCCAATTGCACTATAAAAAAAAGCCAATACTTACCTTAAGCCTTGCTCCTACTGCAGTCCATGTCCATTCCACCTGGCTGATCCTCTGCACTATGGGAGAGACATCATGATATCTCTCCCATAGTGCACTGCATGAGCCGGAAGCCGGAGCTGACAAATGAGCTCCAGTCTCTGGCTCCAGTTGCTACTGCTTGGAGGTACCCAGGCGCCCACTGGTTATAATCTCAGCAGGGGCCTTGCAAATGGTGCCTCCCTGTGGCACCGGGGTTAGGTTGGCCAGAGGAGTTAGAACTGGTTCTGTTTCCTCCGGTTCACATTAACCCCAATGGGTGTGGGGAGCCTTCAGGTGTTTGGGCCCTGGGACGATTGCCCCTTTTGCCCCCCTGTTAATCCAGGCGCTGGCTGACAGTAATGCCACATCACCAGAATGCTCATAGTAATGGCACATCACCAGAATGCTCACAGTAATGACACATCACCAGAATGCTGACCGTAATGACACTTCCTCTATGTGAGTGGATGGGAGCAACACTCCATCTGCAGTGACCTCAATTAGCAATAGCACTCCCTTGTCAATCCATGTGTGAAATTGTATGTCAGGAATAAAGCTTGTAATACCTGCCAAGGAGGGTTCAGTCATGGGAAGATTAACAATTTCCAATCTGGATACTACACCACACCAAGCCTTTCAAGTGTGTGCAACCACTGTTGGGATATTCATTTGATAAGGTTTCCTAGAAAATGGCATCCATAAAATATTAGTTATAGGAAATGGGGCTAACATATATTGCCCATGGTTTTGGATTATCTCTGAGTAATCATTCACTGATCTGACAGAGAAGGCTTGCCCATTGGTACCCTTGCAAATCTGGGAATGCCAAACTACCCTCTAAATTTAGGAGAGAGATAATATTCCTGGCTAAGCATGGTTTCTTATTTTTCCATACATCTTTGATAAAAATCACATAAAATGTATCAAATAGAGAATTAGAGAGGAGAATGGGGATTGTACTAAACAAGTAGGACAATCTTAGGGAGGAGAACCATTATAAGTGCTGCAATCCATCCTATCCATGCATCATCCAATCTGTAGTGAGTGACGCAAAAGTGCTCAATAGGGGGAGATTATTACATGGATTCAGGTCTGCTAATTTAGGTGTGACATGTATTCTCAAGTATTTAATATTTCTTTCTAGTCAAGAGTAAGAATACAACGATCACATATTTGAGAGAAGTTCAGGGGGTGTTTACCAGAAAATCCTCCATTTTAGACATATTCAGTTTATAATAAGATACCTTAGTGTATTCCTCTAATACCACATGTAACTGCTGCAAACTAGATAGCTGATTTGTGAGAGTTAAAAGGATATCATCCACAACCAAGCAGATTTTATGTTCCGAGCCATGAAGGACCTGTCCCCATGTAAATTCTGTAGTTCTAATAGTTTCAGCTAAAGTTTCAATATCCAAAGCAAAAATCAAAGAGGATAGAGAGCACCCCTGACAAGTGCCATTAGCTATAGAAAAAGTGGGGGAGAGAATACCATTCACCATAACTGTAGCTGACGGGCTGGAGTAAAGGGCCATTATGGATGACAAGGCTCTTCCGTAGAACCCAAATTGTTGCAAAACAGCTGATCAATGAGAAAAGAAGTAAAGGTTTGATGAAGGCGGAGAAGGACGCAATAACATTGATAACACATCTAGTGTTGTCCGGAGCTTATTCAATGGCAAAGAGTCAATAAATCTTTCCAGCTCATCCTCCATCCATGGACTAACAAGGGTACAGACCGAGTCCTCATCAACTGTAGGCAAATGTACATTAGATAAAAAATTAGCAATATCTTCAGCTATGAGTTGTGGCACTAGGGGATCACTAAGTAAATTATAAAGATTAAAATAATATTGTGCAAATGCAGCCGCTATCTCCTTAGGGTTCGTCACTTTGATCCCCACCAGAATGAATGAAGATTAATTTCCCTCTCAACTTGCGCGCCAACATACAACCAGCTCTATCACCTTGTACTTAAAACTTTAGATTCAACCTAAAGATAGCTTTATGAACTTCTTGTCACACTATTATGTTCCACTGTTCCCAAAGTTTAAGTATCTAACAATACTTCTTAGAATTCTGAGGGGAGCATTTATATTTGGCTTCCAGATGTGCCAAATGTAATTCCAAATCAGGCTGGCTCTAAAGTGCATTTCTCCTAAGACGGACTGCAGTTTGGATCACAGATCCTCGCACCACCACCTTTAATGAACTCCAAAAATTGAATTGAGACATGTCAACTGGGAAATTAGGGCCATATTCAGAGCTGGACGCTCTGCCAGAGTGCTCGCTCTGAATCAGGGCCCTCCGCCATGAAAATGGAGCGTCCTCCTGGACGCTCGTATAGCTGTGGGTGACCACCCGGACTTGCGATGGAGACCCTGTGGTAGGGTCTCCCTGCCACAAGCCCTGGAGTGATTTTGGCTCTATCAGAGCCAAAATCACTCCCACTGACTTCACTAGTGATGTCAGTGGGGCCGGCTTCAGACGGTAGGCATTCCCATGGGAACGCCTCCGTCTGGCCGTCACTCCCCCGGCAAGCCCACCAAAGGGGGCGTGCTGTCAATCAACATCGACAGCACGCCCCCTTTGGTGTGAGACCCGAAGCGACAGCTTGGCTGACTATAATCATCCTAGAATTTCGTTATATAAATTGCAACAACCTCCAAAATCAGGAGGTGCAAATTCACCTTGCATAAAGTAATTATGCATTGGCAACAAATGATAGGATTACACTTATAACAGCCATTCAATTTCTCTGGAAACCAATTTCATCAAACACAATTGTTAGAGTTCCTGCTAGAATCCACGTTATATATAAAAAGACCTAGGGAATAAAATCAAGTGTAATGTCTTTCACTTCCCAAAATAAGTAATTGGATGATCTGTCAAGTGGAGTCAAAGGATATTATCACATTGAAAATTTGAAATTTTCTTGTTGACTACTTCCTTAATATGACCAGTATAGATGTATTTAGAAATAAAGGGGTCTGTTTACTAAGCAATGTTAGGAGACAGAGTGAAAAGTGATAAGAAAGTGATAAGGTGCCAGCCAATCAGCTCCCAAGTCATCTCACAGGCTGTGTTTGCAAAATGACAGTTGGGAGCTGATTGGTTGGCACCTTATCACTTTCTTGCTCTCCTGCAAAAATGTGTGTGCTATATGAATAACAGGTGATAATGATAATAATAATAATAATAATAATAATAATAATAATAATAATAATAATAATAATAATAATAATACACACAGAGCTGTATATATATATGTATATAAATATATATATATATATATATATATATATATATATATATATATTTATATGTTAGGGTGGTCCACTTTAACATTGTCAAAAACAAAATGCTTGAATCATGCTTCCTCATTTTGTATATTAAAATGTAGTTACTTCTGTACCAAATTTTAGCTTGAACATTTTAGTTTAGTGGTCACCCAGAAGTTTACGTTTTGTAAGCTGACACAAATGGAGATTATGCTTTCAAATGTCTTCTCATGTATATTCGGCTCTATTGGAGGCCCAGAAGTTGGATTTTTCAACCGCTTTCAGGAAGAATGGAGAAGTATTGATAAATATGTTAATTGTGCAGTGGATATTGCCCTCTTCCAAGATCCTGTATTACAGAGATTACGACAGGAAATGTTAGACTATTTACCAAATGCACTTGAAAAACAGCAACCAAGAGACCATTATCGAGAGCTTTTGCATTTATGTCTTTTGTTTCTTGGTGGTGGAAATAGCATGGAAACATTTCAAGTTCCTACTCACTATGCTTGATGGATGGGTAAAGGTATTTACGCACTGAAAGTGTGTCTCTTTCTAAAATAAGTTCCAGTTAACACCTATAGAGTCAAACAACATGGTGAATTTTGAATTGTTTGTAAGTCTGGTTTATGTAAAGTATTGGAATTAAGTGCCATTGTTAAATAGAGCACCATATAAACACATCGAGCTCTTAAGTCTCCTAAAAATATATCCTGATGAAATAATTAGTAAGAAAGCTAACATTGTTTTTACCAGACACCTCTAGTTTCTTTCTTAACACTTGGTAGCTTTAGCATTTTTAACAATCGAGTGTCTACGAAAACCAAAGGAAAAATGGTAAAAAATCTGAAACGTCCACAGCTACCTGATTTTCCATGATGTATATCAACTATTTGAGGATGCAGATCTAAGTCTGGAAAAGTTCAATATAGGGCAACACCTAAATATTGTGTGTTTGGAAAATATTTTGGTGTACTACCCATTGATGTACTAAGTGGCAGTTGTGTCAAACTCGGGCCCTCCAGTTGCAGTGGAACTACACATCCTATCATGTAGTGCAACAGTTTTGCTATTAGGGCATGCTAAAACTGTGGCAGGGAATACTGGAATATGTAGTCCCACAAAAGATGAAGGGCCCGAGTTTGACACCACTGTACTAAGGAATAAAAATAATCTTGTGGAGAAAGAAAATTTAAATGTTTTTTTATTTTTTGACCACCTTAATATTTGTGTAGTCCTCTTTACTCTACTTTGGGTGTTTGAATCTTTCATCCTTTTGGCCCTTTAATCATCTGAAGATGCCTTGCCTCTGCTCCAGCACTTACCTCCCTGTCGAAATTCTCCCTGTGGCCACCAATTCACCAAGTTCATCCTATTTAGAACTGCTCCTCCCATCCCGATTTAGACAACAGAATCTACAGTACTTCAGCACATGGCTTCAGCCTAACTCCTCATTAGTATTTGAAAAGTACTGCCCATAACATGTTTATAGAATAATTTTTATTCCATAAGGAAATGATGAATTATTTTCCCCTTTAAAAAATAATATTCTCTGCTGTGCTTCTTCCTAAGTTTGCAATGGTCATATTGCTTAACCTCTAGTGGTTTGACCTATCTCACCTATAAGATCAATGTGGAATTAATACATTTTTTTGTTTTGATTGTCGCTAAACCATATGCAGTTTGGGCTTTCAAAATCACCATACATTGGCAGAACATAGAGTATTCATTCCTCAAACCAATGGATAATAAGTCCTATGGTTGGAGGTAATACCTGCCATAATGGTTTGAAATCTATCCATAAATCAATAGTAAGCTAAAATTACTACAATAGCCAAAACGGGAAAACAATGGGGAATAAAGGTTAGAAAATCTTACAGTACTGAATATGAATAATCTTTCAAACTTGTCTGAATTTATTTGTGATGCTAAAAATTTTAATCATATTTTAGTCTATCATTCCAGAATTTACAGCAACTTTTTGAATTTCAGACTGAATTTAAGAATCATTTTGAGACAATGTCAAGTATCCAGAACTGTTACATGTGGTCAACTTATCCTCACATACTTTTTTCCTCCTATATTTTCACTCTTTTTCTATTCTAGTATGTTATTTTTATATTGCAATTTTATGCTTTTGTTATTTCATTTTTAGAATATGTTAGTTGTGTTTTACCTGGCAGCTTAACATTTTTTAAATATTTGTTTTTCTAGAAGTAAAATAAATGTGTTAATATTTTAGTTAAATAATATATGTGAAAAATTCCACATTCTGATATAAAGTACTTCAAAATGATTTGGGAGACCAATCAAATACAATTATTTTTATTTTTAGTGATAATATAAAAATATATAGGTATACATCATCATTACAAATGGATGTTTGATTATTTCTACCACTTTAGATGCTGATTTCATGATTTTTTATTGAACAACAAGGAAAATGAAAAAAATAAGTCAATGCAACGCTCTTCGAGGACTCTCATGTGGGTTTCATAATTTTATTCATGTGGATAGTTTCCATTGTACTAAAATAAACAAGTTTCAAATTAGACAAGAGTTTTATTCTGAAATCTGAATTTAGACACACCATCCATTACACACATCCCATACCTGTAAACCAGATACTGAACATATTTGCATTAGATGTTCATATTTATCTTTATCTCTTTCCTCTGTATAATCATTTCACTACAGGTATTGAGAAGAATAAGACAAGATCATTTATTGATTGACCATGTTGTCAGCCATGAATTGCATGAATTTAATCATTGTGATAATAACTGGAATTTCTGGGAACATAATATACTCTTGCATTTTGAATGTGTATCTCAGACACTGGAGAGAGATCAATAAACCGGGTGGTTGTGAGAAAATCCAGCTTGTTATAGAGCTTACATCTATCCTCTTCCAGGCTTTCTTGGCTGGTAATGTCTGTTTTGTATGCTTTGGGATATATCTTATTCTTGACAAATACATATTATTATTCTTGTTTATGCATCAATTTGTTCTGATTGATGTTAGTCTCTGGAACATCACCTGACTTCATCTTATACTCAGTAAGTTTGGTTACATTTTGCCACTAGAGTTTTTCCTTCATTTCAAAATAAAGTTTTCATCTTTTGTTCTTCAACTCATAATTGGATCACTGTTTTGGCCAATTGCCATTATTATGTTAGTTTTACTTACAAAAAAAATTGGTATTCCAAAAATAGACATTGGCAACTGAATTTATTGTGGTTATGTTATCACATGGAAATATTCTAACCACACAATAAAATGGATTGTAATTGAATAGCTCTGGGCAAAAAAGTCAGAGGCTACAACCTTTTTTCCTCATGCAGTAAGGTGGCTGAGAAATAAAACACCAATTCTGTGTTCAACACCTTAATTGAGTCCATCAGAAACATGGATTCAAATAAAATTTCAAGTAGACTTAATTTCTACAAAAACTTTTTGTACAAATCTCTAACTCAAATGATGTGTAGAAAACTATTAATCCTAAATGTTTCTCAAGATTTAAATTCTACACACTTATTTACAATTAAGTTGCAAGTCAAATATCTGTTTCTTTGCAAGTTAGATCTCTGATTACTAACATGGTCACACACAATTTTTAGATTTTCTGTAGGAGTCCACAATAAAAAATAAACCTGGGTACTAAATTGAACTGTAATGTCTTTCCCTTAATAAAACTAGTACCAGAATGATCTGTCAAAATTATCACACTGAAAATGTGTAATATTGTTGTTGACCACTTCCCTAATTTGACCAGAAAGGAAGTTGTATGTAGAAATATAAGTAATTGATGTATTAACCTTGTATACATATTGGCCTTGTAATCATATGAAGATTCCCTGCTTCTGCTCCAATGCTTACATCCCTGCCAATGTCCTACCTAGGGCCTGCATTTACCATGTTCATACTGTTTAAAACTGCTCCTCCAGCCCCAGTTATAGACAACGCCATCTACAGGACTTCAGTCCATGAATTCAGCCTAGGACCTCATTAGTATTGGAATGGTACTGTCTGTAATATGTTTATGTAATTTTTTTTCTTCCTTTTAGGAAATGTTGAATTATTCTTCTCCATTAATATATATTATATTCTGCTTCTTCTTTATTTGCAATGGCCATATCACTTAATCACTATTAGTTTGATATATAACACCTATGAGAACAATTTGGACATAAAAGCCTTTTTTATTTTGATTGTCACTAGGCCATATGTTGTCACTATTGAAACTAATCAATAATAAGTCTTATGGTTTGGAAGTAAAAACTGCTGTAACAATTTGAAAACTGTCCATATACTTTATCAATAGTAAGCAGTTTTTCCCCAACAGCGACAATGTTGAAACAATGGGAATCAAGTAAAAAAAGTCTTAAATATTATTAGTTTATTTGATAAATAAAATATAATCTAACAGTAAATATATAGAGAATTTTCTGTTCAGGTTTGCAGCTTTAGTTTAATTTTTGGTCCTTAAAAACATTAAAACATTATTCAATGTTCACTGCTAAAGCCTAAATTGAGAAATTATATACTACTACCCATATGATGTGTCCTGTTTTACCTGGTTAAAACTTAGTTACATTGGTGGTTATCTTCTCTGGTACCAGGATCACCAGGGTGCTAGGTAAGCTCATTCTGGAGCAGGCAACATAGAAATGCCCATGTGAGAAGCAGTCCTCCCTCAAGTGAATCACTGGGACTTGGTGATGGTCATTGTAAAGAAAACTTTGAGGGGGAATTGCATCCTCTTGGACTTGAAGTGGTACCTGGGGGCATGAGTTGTATGCATGGTATGATCATCCAAACCCCCTTACCAAAACTGGTGAACACTGTGGCCTCAATGAAATTCCTGTGGAGGTCCTTTACTTGCAACCCGGTCCCATTGCAGAGTTTTGGTGGATTGATGTTCCACAGCAACATCACTTGAACCCCCACTTTGAGAAGAAATTTGTGGACTAGGAGGCAATAAGTGTTGAGGGATTTGAGGAGCTACATGGGTTAGTGCACCACATCATTCATTTGCACTACCTAGTCCACAGACCTATACTCCATTTCTGCCCCATAAGATGACTGAAGTGTTATTAGTAATGGTAGCCATGTTGTTCATGGGGGTCAAAACGGCACATTTGCACAGCCAGCCCATGGACTTGTGTTGGATATCAGCAATATCAAGGTATCCAGGCTATATCCTGGCTGGAAATTCTGCTAGGGTTGTCACTACTGTGCCTAGGCTTGCAGAAGTGGTCACCTTTCCCTTGGATTCAGGATACTCTCCACCAGGTAGTTTGGAGAATTGCCAAGCAGAGAGAACACCCTTCAAGTTGACCCTTATGTTCTGCCTGAGAGAGAGTTTCCAGATCTAGGTATTCAGATATGATTCCTTGACACATGCCTTAATTTGGTCAGCTCAAATTCCTGCTGGTACTACTAGCATAGTCTGCTGGAAGTCTCCAGCAAGCATCATGGGGACACCTCCATCAATCCATTTTTGTCAATGATGTTTTAGAGGGTTCTGCTCAGTACCTCAAAACCCTTCTTGTGTTCTATGGTACACTCATCCCAGACTATGAGTTTATAATCCCACATCACTTGGGCCACTTTGCTTTGTTTTGAGATATTGCACAGGAAGGTTTCTGCTATCATGGGACATGATGCAGAACTCCTGCCAGATGTCAACCATGTGCCTCATGATTAGCTCACACAATTCACTAGCCATTAGCTGAGTGCAATATATGACATAGGAGAAGGACCAGGCTTCATCTCCTGTGTTGAGGTCAATGATGTGAGGAACCATTTCACCATTAACATTCCAAAACTTTATAGCTATGTTCGATTTCCAAATCACAAATCAAGTGAAGTATCATATTAGAATGCAAATCAAGTGAATTTTATAAAAATAAAATAAAATAGTCAAGGTGTTATGTCCTTATCAATGAGGCTCCCAGAGGTGGGGCTGCAGTACAGTTCAATATTCAAATAGGGGAGCCACACCAACTGTCATCCCATATGCTGCAAAACTTCACTGGCAGTTTTTGTAGCTCCCTTATTTTAATATTGGACAGTAATGCAGCCCCACCTCTGCAGCAACTACTCATCCCAGTGAATGAGTTTACAGTCCCATGGCATTTGGGCCATGTTGATTTGTCACCAAATCACATCAGTTGAAAGGAAACATTTTACCCTTTTCAGACCTTTAGGAGTCACATTTCAAAACATTTTTTGCTGATGTAATGAAAAGAATATATTCCGCAAATTTCATTTTTCTAGGTCCAAGGGTTATGGCTGGGTTTTAAAGAGTCAGTTAGTCAGTCAGTCAGTCAGTCAGTCAGTCAGGACATTGCACAGGAGGAAACATTTTATACCTTTTCAAATCCTTAGGAGTTAAAGTTTGAATAAGCCTTGCTTAGTGGGAGCTTACAACAAGGAAGGAATATACTCCACAAATATCATGTTTCTAGGTCCAGGGATTTGGGCTTGGAATTAATGAATCAGTCAGTCAGGACATTGCACAGGAGGAGGAAACTTTTTACCCCTTTTCACCACCTTTGGAGTCATATTTTGAAAAATTCCTGCTTATTGTGTGCTTACATCATGGATGTATATACTTCCTGAGTTTCATGTTTCTAGGTCCAGGGATTTAGGCTGGGCATAGATGAGTCAGTCAGTTAGGACATTGCACTGGAGTAGAACATATTATACCTCTTTTCACCCTCTTAAGGGTATAATGTCAAAAAATTCCTTCTTATTAAGTGCTTATGTTAAGGAAGGAAAATACTCCCTGAATTGTATGTTTCTGGGTCCAATGGTTTGGTCTTGACATTGATGAGTCAGGACATTTGTTTTTATGTATTAAGTTAGCAGCTATTTATGCAAACTGCAACATAACTGTATTTCAAGGGAAATGTGGAAGTCAAATGGAAAAAGTAAAAACATACTAAAGAACATGGCTAAGCTCAGACACAAATGAATGAGTTCCGTCTGTTTGTTAAACTTGTTTTCATAATTTGTGATACTAAAATGTTGCTAAATATTGTAACCTGAAGTGACTTCATTATGTTTTGTACTGTCTTTTACATGTCTATGTTAAAAAAGCATCTTCTGACATATCCTGATTGTCTGTGTACACCAATTGTACTAGCATGTGTTAATGATAATATAATGTGCTATTTGTTCCATATTTTGACCATATATGTGCATAATAGAAGACTATATGACTTTGTTATATCATAGCCTTGGTACCTAATCCATTGTATTTACATTAGAACAGTCAAGCA
The DNA here is from genome assembly GCA_031769625.1 of Taudactylus pleione. Classification (NCBI taxonomy): domain Eukaryota; kingdom Metazoa; phylum Chordata; class Amphibia; order Anura; family Myobatrachidae; genus Taudactylus; species Taudactylus pleione. The sequence continues at coordinate 1,132,452 of JAUIMM010000362.1, read as the reverse complement.
TAGACCACTTAAATGTTGCTATCCAAATATACTTCTCATGCATAGACCAGTGGTCAGCTTAGTTTAAATTGATGAATAAGCAAATATCTATGGAAGGTGTTAGTCCTTGTTATTTTAGTTTTCTTATTAACCATAACTTATCAATGCTGCCCCCTGATGCTAATAATAAATAGATCACTAATGTATACTGTTGTTAAATATAAATTTGTATACGATAATTAGGAGTTACAATCTAATGGCCCTAGCCTTCTTACAGGGGATAAAAAGGGCTAGCAATATTACACACTAGCCTCAAGCAGGATTAGAGATTGCAATACACTAACCATAGGTGTTCTTTGAGAAAAGAGTAGGGGCACCCGGGATCAACCGTACTCTACATTAGGAAACTGATTGATGCTTGTACTGTCTGAACACATACTGTACCCCAAGTTTAGTACACTTTGCTTTGTTGCAAGTGTGTATTGAATAAATAACAATTTGTTTGAAGTTGATGAGTCCCGCACATTGTCTGTACATTCCTATGAAAGAAGTTTCACTGATTACAAATATTTTAGTCTGATCAAACATTTCAAGATTTTACAGCAAATTTTTGAACTTCTGAACCATTTTGATGCTCAGTTTGAAACACATTCAAGCATATTTTGCTCCATATCTGCTATATGTGGTCAACTTAACCTTACATTTTTTCCACTCCTATACTTTCACTTTTGCTATATTCTGGTATGCTATTTATATATTGCAATTTTTTGCTTTTTCACTTTTAGAACATATTAGTTGTCTTTTACATTGCAGCTTAAAATTTCACAAATACATTTACTATAAGTGAGATGAATGTGTTCACATTTTAAATTACATAAAATGTGTTAAGAATTCCACATTCTGACTTAAAGTGCTGCATTTTGGGGAACATTAAAATCAAATAATTTTGATTTTTGATGATATTATATATATATATATATATATATATATATATATATATAAAGATACAAAGTCAGAAATCCACTACACTCGCCACTCCCAGATATGGGGGGCAGACCTGCACTCACCATTCCCAGGCATGGGGTGCGAGTGGCTTGTGAACACATTGCTCAAACAAACACAAACAGAAAACTCAGCACTCACCATTGTTAAATCACTCACAACAATAATATATATATATATATATATATATATATATATATATATATATATATATATCATCAGAAATGGTTACTTGCTTATTATCTACTGCTTTATTTGCTGATTTTAAGATTTTGTTATGAACAATTAAGAAAATGGGAAAATATGTAAATGCAACTTCCACTGGAGGACTTTCCTGTGGGTTTCATACTTTATATCATGTGTTTTGTCTACTGTTCATGTGGAAAGTTTCATCAGTTAAGATTGTAATGGTATAAAATAAACAAATATCAGATTAGACAAGAGTTCTATTCTGAAACCTGATTATAGATGCACCATCCATTATACATATCCCATACCTGTAAACCAGATACTGAACATATTTGCATTAGATGCTCATATTTATCTTTATCTCTTGCCTCGGTATAATCATTTCACTACAGGCATTGAGAGGAATAAGACAAGATCATACATCGATAGACCATGTTATTAGCCATGAATCTTATGAATTTTATCATTGTGATAATAACTGGAATTTCTGGGAGCATAATATACTCTTGCATTTTGAATGTGTATCTCAGACACTGGAAAGAGATCAATAAACCGGGTGGTTGTGAGAAAATCCAGCTTGTTATAGTGCTTACATCTATCCTCTTCCAGGCTTTCTTGGCTGTAGATGTCTTTTTTGAATTCTTTGGGATATATCTTATTCTGGACAAAAATATATTGTTATTCTTGTTTATGCAACAATTTGTCCTGATTGATGTTAGTCTCTGGAACACTGCCTGGCTCTCCATCTTATATTCGGTTAGATTGGTTCCATTTTCCCACCAGTTTATCCTTCGTTTCAAAACAAAGTTCTCATCTACTGTTCTTCAACTCGTAATGGGATCTCTATTATGGTCAATTGCCATTAATATGCCAGTTTTATTTACAACAAGTATTGGCATTCCAAAAAATGACACTGACCAACCAATTTACCGTGGTTATATAATCACATGGAATTATGTTTACATCATCATTTTATCACTGATTAGATTTTCTCTCCCATTACCTTTGACTTGTCTCTGTATTGGGCTCAGTGTCAAAACACTACTGAGACACATCTGGAGGATGAACCAGAAAGACTCTCACTTAACATCTGCTCAGCTCCAAGGCCATGTTCGAGCTGTCAGATCAATGATTTTGCGTGTTATGCTGGACATTGTTTTCTATATAGTAGTAACGACTTTATTTTTATCATCATTTTTCCATTTTGATAGCATTTTGCTATTGACCTGTTGGTTAATTGTTTTATTTACTCCCACTGCTCAAATTCTCATTATAATCCAAGGAAATCCAAGGTTAATGTACAAGTGTTGTGGTCAAATTATTAACATCCAAACATAAAATGTGTGTGGCTACTTTATGATGTGAGCTATATTTTGTATTGTTTCTTAGATTAACATAACAAAAGTATATTTGGATTAAGACAAGTAAAATATTTTTATTATTTCAAAATATGATGATGGTAAAAACTCTAAAAAAACATTAGTTTAGATAATGTACACAAACTTAAATTTACCAGCATTCATAAATCTCAGATTTTGGACTTGGATATTGTCCTTAAAATATCGTAACAAAGATATTCTGTAAAATATATGATTAATATTAACTGACAATCACTAACCCTGGATTACTTTTATATCCAAAGGTCATCTGTATATACTAGAAATGAATTGTACAAAAAAAATCAATGTTTTAAGAAACTTTTTAACGCAATCTGAGAAATGGAAAAAAATACAACATGCATATGTATAATGTTTTAGAATATGATAGAAGTATGATAGAAATGCTACAAAAAAAATGAAAACCTAAAAAGAAAAAGAACAGAAATGGTGCTTGTTACATAGGTTAGAATAAAGATGAGCACAATGATCAGAAATCTGATCTTTGTCACAACTCTTCACATAGAATAAAACATATGGTGAAATTTCATCTCCTTATATTGCAAAAACAGATATTAATAAAAAGCCAACTATTACCTTACTAAGCTACAGTATCAGTTATTTTAAAAATACAAAAAATATTAAGGTACACTTAGAAATATACAGTAGATCTCTCAAAAACCAGGATGATGCATAGATGTAGAAATTATATAGGGTTAGCATGTTCATATATAATTAGTTTACATAAATGGAGTGTACACACTAGCTCCAAAATCCATTGTAGACACCTGTTTTTTACGCATAAAATTAATATATTTGCACACTGCACACCAAGACACTTCCTTGAAATGTATAGGAGTAAGTCAGCCTAAATAAAAGTAACTGCTAATAAATACATATATCAGCTACTTTCACAGGTGGAGATAGATATCTGCAATGCTGTCGAAGACAGCCCTAGTTTAAGATCTCTGTATCTAGAAATAATCAATGTGATGGTTGATATTAATCTTTAAAATTTGTTCAGACTAGTTCAAACATTTCTCAAAAATCTGAGATCCTAGATACATAGTTGAAATCTATTTTTGAGAATAACATGATTTAATTAATTTAAATAAAAATAAGGTAGAAAAAAACTATGTTATGATATAATGGTTTGGTGTGGAGATATTACGGGCTTTGTCTATGAAGCTGTGGCTTCTCGATGGATTGGATCTGAAACTTTACAATGGTACTCATTGCAAAACCTTCCTGTTTTATACTGTATGTGAGTGGCATTTTAAATGTTCAGTTACAAACTGTGAAAGATACAGCTTCATAATGATATTCCTATGATAGTAGGTTTTCATTTATTAAATTTGTATATCAGCTTGAAAACCATAGATAAACAAATATAGTTATAAAGAAGATATGAATGTATTTAAAATTGAATGTGATAAATACAGATAATTTATTGATTGTTATTACTATTTGTGATTTTTTTTGAGGTTTGCTATGATATATTTATAATAATAAAAATATATATAGGATTAGAAAGTATGAAAAGCCAGTTGTTATTATTATTATTATTATTATTATTATTATTATTATTTTTTTATTATTATTATTATTATTATCATCCTCATTTTGGTTACTAGATTACAATATTTTTATGGATACTGTTCATTTATTGTCAAAATAAAAATATATTGTCATTGAGAGAAGCTGTTCTAAATGTTTGCTTCAAACTATTCTGTATGCACACTTAGGACCTGTTTCTGAGGTTGGGAATAAAGGAAGAAAGAGCAAGTATCTTTGCACCTTGGTATAACCGTGTTGCACTGTGAAGGGGGATTTTTAAACATAATGAGTAATTTTCCTAAATTTTCATAAAGATACATTGAATAATTTACATTTCTGAGTGAGCAATTACAGTAGTTGTATTGTGGAATTGTATAAATTATTATTAAAACTGTTAAATTCTGTAAATTACATTTCTATTCATTTGGTGCAAAAGGTGATGATTCATTTTTTTAGAACACTAGAAATTAAATAACCCTTCCATTGGAACAAATTGAGATATTTCTAATGGAGCAAACATTTAATAACCATTTTTTACTTGATAAGTTGTATATCAGCCTCCTGCTTTAGCATAAGTGGGATTTTTAAACATAATGAGTAATTTTCCTACATTTTCATAAAGATACATTAAAATAATTTGCATTTCTGAGTGAGCAATTACAGTAGTTGTATTGTGGAATTGTATAAATTATTATTAAAACTGTTAAATTCTGTAAATTACATTTCTATTCATTTGGTGCAAAAGGTGATGATTCATTTTTTTAGAACACTAGAAATTAAATAACCCTTCCATTGGAACAAATTGAGATATTTCTAATGGAGCAAACATTTAATAACCATTTTTTACTTGATAAGTTGTATATCAGCCTCCTGCTTTAGCATAAGTGGGATTTTTAAACATAATGAGTAATTTTCCTACATTTTCATAAAGATACATTAAAATAATTTGCATTTCTGAGTGAGCAATTACAGTAGTTGTATTGTGGAATTGTATAAATTATTATTAAAACTGTTAAATTCTATAAATGACTTACAGTATCTATTTGGTGCAAAAAGTGATGATGCCTTTCTTTTTTTTAGAACAATGATTTTTCAGAGAATGAGATACTGTACAAATCAGACATATGTAGAAGTAAAAATTTACATCAATAAAACATTTGCAGATAACATATATCAGGCATGGCGGAGTGATGTACTGTAGATAAAGGATTTTCAACAGAGAGTAGGAGACTATGGGGGTAATTGAGACACGGTCGCAAGCACTGATGTGCTCGCAACCAGGTCAATGTGTAGCCCTGCACATGCGCAGTGGCTGCACTGTGCTTGTGCAAGCCCTGGAGTGAGAGAGAAACTTTCTTGCTCCGGAGCTCACTGCAAAAGGGGCGGCTGTCGATGTTGATCGACAGCTCACCCCTTTTTGTATGCAGACCGGGGGGTGGTTTCCAAATGGAGGCATTCCTGATGGAATGCCTACCATTTATGGGTGGCCTCACTGACCTCTTCAGTGATGTCAGTGGGGTATCTTCCTGCTCCATCAGAGTAGAAAGCTCCCTGGGGCTTGCAAGAGTCCAGACCCAACCTTAGGGTCTGGTCGCAAGCCCCGATGGTCGCGATGGTGATCACCATCATGACCATCACCCTGGTCGCTAGCTAAGCTGTGGGTGGTAACCCAAAGCTAATCTTGTGACCAGGAGGCTGCACCAAAAAAAAAAAGCACCCACCCACATTCAGAGAGAGCTATAGCTTCTTCCGACCGCCTCTGAATGAGGTCCTATATCTTACACATTACAATAATCACCATAGATGTAAAGAGAAGTCTAATAAAAGTGTCAACAAATCCGTTTTTGTAAAGAGGTAGAAAAGTAAAAAAGAAAAGTCAGAAGGGAATAAAAAATGTGGGGTGATAAACGAGAACAAAGAGAAGTGATCGGGGAAGAAGAGGTGGGGAGGAAAGAATGGGAGGAAGGCAAAGTTGGCTCGACTGGACCTATTCAGAAATAAATGAGACTGATAAGTACAAAAAAAACCTACATGTGGGGGAACTGGGGAGATGTCAAGAAAATGTTGAATGGAACCTGAAAATGAGCAGTCCACGGTTCCTAGGTTTTGGTGAAGCCCTTGGAGAATCCGCTCAGGATAATAATGCCTTTCTAATTCCTTGCTATGGCTACAGTCTCCAATAGACTGTATTTCATTCAGAAAAGGTTGAGCCTCATGCAACTCCACCACATAGACAGAAACATTCCTACAGTATATCAGAACAACATTTCCAGTGAGAGATCTATGGTTTCTTTTTTAGTTCAAGTGGATCTCTCAGATCTGAGTCATTTCCTCATTCAGAGATGTATAGATTACACATAGCAGCTGCATTTTGTGTGTTAATGCTCCCATAGGCTTCTTGTGTACATAGATGCCTCCTGCAAGCTTCTGTGATCCACAGCTGGGTCCACAGATGCAGCATCATATAATCTGCAAAAACATTAGCCACCTTAGAACCCTCAGGTTATGCAGAATAGTGGGTATTTTCACTATGCTGTGTCCAAGAGATCTGCATCAAAATACATAGACCTTGGCCTCACTACGACTTGAAAATGGGGCCCTATTTTCAGAATGCTGGCCATCACGGCCCCTTGCCCACCACCAATGGCTGCAGCATGTCAATCATGCTACAGCCTAGGAGGGACTGCAACTGTCATTGCACATGCCCAGTACAGATCCTGCACATGTGCCAATCATTAGAAATCAGAGTTTTCTGTAAATCCTTAGTTTAACATACAACTCTGAATCATGCACTCAGGCTTCTGGAGTTCTTCTTACAGAGTGGAGACAAGCCCCTTAGTGCTGGCACTCCTCTGGACTTAGGGTTCACATGTCATGGGAGGTCTGTCCATCAAAATATTATTGACTGAAAAATAAAAATGCACTATCTGCAGTTACTGATAATAATGTTTATGTGGGATACAGTATTAGACGGAATGCATACAAATGTGCAAATATGGGGAATCTCCAATCATAGGTAAGATCATTTAGTAGTCTTATATCTCCTATTAGCCATGGTCTAATTATAGATGGATTCAACCTGGGCTGGAAAACAATATTATGGAATAGCAGAACAATGGGGCTCAGGTAAGGAGTTTAAAATGATGATTTGAATCGAGAACATGTGAGATGACGGGATGGTGTGCACAGGAGCTAGGACACACTGCCATAGAATAGATGACACTGATTCCATTCCCAATGCCTCTGCCTCAATTGCTATCATTCTCTATGTCTTTAGCCACACTGAGCGAGCCTGGCTGCCTGTTAGTAAAATGTAAAATTTGGGACACCTAGACCTTCCCCTGTGTTTTTTGGACAATATGAACTGAGAGGTGATATGTTGCCGATATTGTAAAACATATTGAGGAAACCTCACATGAAGTGTTTGAAATAGGTAGAGAAATTGTGGTAATACATTTATCTTGATGCATTGATATGGTCAATCCTAAAATTATAACAGCCACTGCAAGTCTTAGCATCAGTCTTAAATTGCATAAAAATTTTGGAATAAGTAGCTTGAAATATTCTTCTGTAAGTCTTGATGACATGGACTCCCAAGTAGTTAATCTAATGCCTATGCTACTGAATATAATAATTTTGTGTCAGCATGTGTTTAAGTTCCCCTGAGATGTAGAAGTATTAGACCTTTGTCTTCTATTTGATAATTTTAAATCAAGAGTAAATGCCATATTCATCTATTTCTCTAAGTAACAGGGGATTTAGGCAGGCGAGTTCTGCTATGATTACAAAGACATCATCTATGAAGTCAAAGACATCACAATTTGATTCAACACCTAACTGGATCCTCTTAATATGTGGATTGGTCTTGATACTAGTTGGCAAGGGTTCTATAACCAGCACAAAGCTTAAAGGGACAAACAACATGTACTAATATAATTTGTGGGGTCAAAATTATTTTATAATTAATTTAATCTTTTTAAAGCATCTTGAGATAATACAAGGAGCCAGTGAAAGATTTAAAGTAGTAGTAAAAACATTTGTTCTGTGCCTAGCATCTCATCCATGATCAGAAATCTATCTATGGGATCTTATTTACTTTGTCAAATCTTGCAATATCATTTATTTAACTCATATACAGGTAGAGCACACACCCTATGAGGATGAAACTTCTTAATCATTTGATCAGTAATATGTTTAATTTCATGCTACTGTACATAGTTATTTAATACTAGCTGGGATACCTGGCATTGCCCGGGTTGAAGACTGGACCTTGATGTACACCTGCAGCCTTTATTTGTTTACATTGTCCCATTCCATTGACACTCAAAAGGACCCCATTTTTTGCTAACATGCATGCACACAGTGGCATAATGACTGTGTGTGCAAGTGGTGCAGCTGCTATGGTAACTGAGCTGCCTCTGTTCCCCACCACTTCCCCTGTACTCAGTCAAGCACACAAGGTGGGCCCCTCCAGCCAGGGCTATCGAGGGGGACCCAGGTGTCAGTGATGTTGATTTGGTGCTGGGCCACCAGCTGATTACAACTGGCACACTGGCAGGCAGTCATAGAGAGACAGTGCCGCTGGTCACAAGATAATCAGAGCTCATGGACTGGCAGCCAGTCTCACAATTGGCACCAGATTCAAATTACACCAGTCTATGTCTACCAATGCTTGTTGGTGCACCAATTGTATTTAGCTGGTGGCAAGGCACCAAATCCACACCTGCTGGCTGCTGATGGCATAAAGGGGAGGTGAGTTCCTGGGTGGATTATGTGAAAGGGGCACAACTATTGTGTGGAATAATATGTTATATGGGGCATTACTACTATGTGGCATTATCTGTAAAGGGCATTACTGTATGGTATGATGTGTAAGGGGCATTACAATGTAGTGAAAGGGCATTACTGTGTGGCATAATGTATACAGAGCACTACTACTGTTTGGCATAATGTAAATAAGGGGTACTTCTGTGTGGCATAACCTAAATGGGCTCTGTGTGACATAACCTGACTGGGGTCTATGTGGCATAACATAAATGGACTCTGTGTTAGGGCAAATTTCTGTAAGAACTTGCTTTGTTGCCCACAAAGTTTTAATTACACCCTTGCATGTAAACACAGATGCTCTGGATTTAATATTACCTTGCATGAGTAATCAAGTTTGCCAAGACTGATGTTAAAATTATACTTTTGAAGCTATCTCACAGGGTTTTGTCAGACTGTCAATTACCACTGGAGCCAGCCCTGCAACCTGTGTAATTTAAGAGTATCCCCATTTTTAGAGGTTGTTTGACAGCATGTAGCCTGACAAAGTTCAATCCTAGGCAAACAAACTTGCTTTTTTGCTTATTATATATACAGATGTAGCCATGCTCATCCATCCCATGATGCGAGTGCATCATGGCATGGATGGTGCTACTAGAGTGCCCACACCAATGGTGTGTGCATGCATATGCTCGCACATGCCATAGACTTAATTGGGAGAACACCGGCTATGCCTAGTCGTGGCTTAGCAAGAGGTCCGATATGCTGTGATGTGTGACGATGTGCATGCACATCACAGCACCGATGAGAGCAGCTATATCTGTAGATGGATTCACTAAAATTATTTTTCATTTTCCTAGAATAAGCCTTCTTAGCTATTGTCTTTCCTTAAGTTTTATTGAGTAGCTTTAGATGCTTATCATCCTTTTATCTGAGGGCCTGATTCAGACCCGTTGACTAGGCTGCATTCGCACATAGGACCTGATTCAGACCCGCTCGCTAAGGTGTGATCGCTCACTCTGAGCAATTTTCACCCATCTGCACATGCATGTGCAAGCCATTCATTGCAATCTGATTTTGGTTTCTCATAAGCCATTATCAGGTCATTGCTTTGAGTGACTAATAGTGCCATTTGTGGGTGGTAACAGGGGGAGGTGCTTGTGAATGGGGGAGTGGTGCTGCGAACGCAGGCATGTCTGACCGTCAAAACGAAGTTTGAAGGGCGTGCATAGTTTAAAGGCGGCATCATTGTACATGTCAGTTCGCATCCATTATGATGGAACTACTCACAGCACTTGTGGTAGCCCAGGGTCTACCTCAAGCACTGCATGTGCAGGCTATGGTTTCTTCCTCTGCTGATGTATGCAGTCAATTAATAGAGTATCAGGTGTTACTCATTGCATTGTATAATAGCAAAATGGATGTGTAAATTAGCATTTTTTTTGTTTTGTTTTGGCGATTTTTGTTTGTTAATTGGATATTAAATAAGATACCAAACCCAAAGAAATTGAAATTCGCAAATAATAGTCCCTATATTTTTAAAGTTTACAAGTTGATATTGTATTTCTTTTTGTGGTTTTTAAAGTGAAAGTGATTTTTTGGTTGTGGAACTGCACAGCCCTGCATGCCATTCCACAGTAAATACATGCCTTTTTTGCAATACTGTTGCAGGACAGGGCCGGATTTGTTCTACCATACTATTTTAATAAAAATATTTTATGTTGGAAGAAGGTACAAAAAATATTCTGTCATTGAATATGACAATTTTTAATGATTTTTATAACTTCAAAAACCGGAATATTTTGCAATTTCATTTTTTAAAAATGCATCATTGAAAATATATTTTTTAAACATAAAAAACAAACAATTTAATTCATTAAAAATACATGAATTTCTGGACGAATTTGGTTTTGGATTACCAATAGAAAATGAAGATGTGGACACACTTGCAGATGTGGCCTGTGCCGCCACCAGATAAGTCTCCTCCACCTCCTACAAACACATCACCTCAAAATGTGGCAGGCCCATCACATGGAGCAATACAAAATCAAGATATTCCTTGTGGGCCTTCCAGGGCCACTAACCAGATTACATTTTTGGACATACATTTGGAAAGTTCTTGGTGAAATAAATTAAAGATCATCAATCGGATTTCTTCTTCTTTGCAGCCGACTCTGGTAAGCTGAATTTACGGATCTGGGTGGACCATCGTGGACCCTGCTCAGTGCTGGTCCAGCCACAACAGGGCACTGGTCCACCTCACATTCTATTGGGCCAGTCAGATGTTGTTTGATCTCCCCGACATCTTGGCTAATGGACCTTAGAAAGGAGTTTTGCTTTGAAATGCTGGCCTGGACAGCCTCCGTGGCTGCTGATTGCCTTAACACTGCCACCCTAAGCCCATCCAGGACTTTGGTAAGGGTGGCAGTGGAGGATGGGGGAGGCACAATTGATGGAGGGTGTGCCATCACCCCATCCATCTGAAGGCTATCAGCCATGTTACTTCCTAAAAAATGGGTGAAAAAATAAAAATTAATATAAAGTAATATAAAAAAAGACAGATAACGTACCAGGTGTATGCACATAATTACCAGACTGCGGGTCATCTTGTGGCGGCCCCTGATGGTCTAGTTTTTCCTCCACCACTATCCTCCTATCTAAGGCCCCAAAAGTAGATTTTGCCTTTTGGTCAAAGCCAAGTTGTTAGGGAGGAGACATCCTGGCCCATTAAAATGTTTGATCCACAAATTGAGCTTCATCTTGAGTTGACTGCAAAGGTCACTCCACCTTTGAAAAATTTTGCAAAAATTAGTTTTATGCAAAAACATTTTGTTATGAGTGATATAGATATATAGACCATTTGGCTAACATTTTTAAGTTTAAATAATTATTTGTTTTGTTAACTAGAGAAAAATTAAACATTTCAATTACAGTTTCCCAAAATATTAAATTTTGGGGTAAAACTTACTTATTACAAAGAAAATAGGACTCAAAATGAGTGCTTCAGATTGATGATCTCTGTAAATTTCACCCAGATTTTTTTCCGCTCACAAAAAGGAATCTTATGTCCAAAAGTGAATCTGGTTAGTGCCAACTGGATGAGTGTACCTGTAACTTGACAAGGAATAACTTGACCTTGTATTGTTCCATCTGATGGGTCAACCACATTTGGAGGTGATGTGGTTAGAGGTGCTGGAGGAGGATCATCTGGTGTGGGATCAGGCACACTTTTCTCAGTCTCATCTGGAAGTGGATCCACTACTTCAATTTCTGAAGCAATTCCAAAACCAAATTTGTCAAGAAATTCTTGTATATCAATCATGCAGTCCTCTACACTGTTTGCACACTGTAATATTTATCATTGCCATCACAAGATCCTCCAGTTTTAGTAGAAGGGAGCTGCTCATCCTGACTGATAATAATGGACCGGCACCTGGGGTCTGTGGGCCCACATGTGCCCAATCGCCTGAAGATGCGGGCTTATGCAGAGGTGAGGAGGAGGCTCCATTGCATGGGCTTCCGCCATATGGTTGTGCAGCTGGAGAGGAGATGGTCAGATCTCTGGAGGTAGACCCTGGCCGTCCTCGATCAATTGCGGGCGGATAAACGCCAATGTAAGTAATGCGTTTTATATGCGTGGTGTGTGCTTTGTGTTGTGTATGCCTTTCTGTGTATGTGTTTGTATGCGAGTGTGTATATGGTATATTTTCTTTTTTTGATGGTCTGTTTGTTAGCTTCATTTCAAGGTCTGCAGACTTTTTTATTTTTTAGAAAAAGCCTGCCAACAAGTTTTAAGCCCTAATTTCAATACTGTGTTTGAAAAATAAGCACAACTGTTGTAGTCATTAGGTGTGTGTGTTGGTGTGTGTGAGTTTGTGTGGGATTATTTGAAAATCAACATGGTTTCTGACATATGTGTTTAAATGTAGAAGATGGCTGACAATTTGAGTGTCAGGCTACATTTTACGCAGTGTCTCAGGATTATTGTCACATGTGTGACACAGGTGTCATCATGTAATCCTTTATTTTTTTTAGTTATTAATTTTTAAAAAAAACTTGCTCATGCCTTTGCTCTGCTAAACCAGGGAGACCTGGATATGATGTTTTTCGGACATTGCAAAATTTTTACATTTTACAAATTATATTTTTTAATTCTTAGGATTACATCAAAGTAGACAACGGGCTAGGTAAGCCAAAGCACCACCCACCCCTGAAGATGCCTCCCCCCAACATTCCACCCCACCCACCCCTGAAGATGCCTCCCCCACCCACTATTCCTCACCTATCCGTGAACCTGCCTCCCCCACCCACTCCTCCTTGCCCATCCCTGAACCTGCCTCCCCCACCCACTCCTCCTCACCCATCACTGAACCTGCCTCCGCCACCCACTCCTCCCAACACACCCATGAAGATGCATCCCCCACTCACTCCTCCAGAAGTTGGAATTGGGCTGCTTCAGCCCAAGAAGTGCTGGACCAAAACCATGAAGGTACATATGTCAAAGTTGCCATTATGCAATATATATCTAATGTAGGAACCAGAAAACAATGCAATGTGAAACCAGCATTAACCTCAGTAGCCAATATAAAACAGTGTGCAGTACTATCTGGCGAAGGATTACACACCAATAATTCATGGCTATGGTGGATGGTTTTTATGTCAAACAGTTTTGCTTTGTGGTGCTGAGGAGCCAGCATATGTGATGGGGATGGTGTCAGGAGATAATCAGAACATTGGTAAACCATACCTGGTTTGGTGATAGCAGCTGCTTTTAAATTAACATGTATGTCATTTGATGCTTTTTTATATAAAGTCTTTAAAATCCTACACAATGTGTGCCTCCTTTTCTTTCCAAGATATATAATACTGATCGACGAGTTGCACTCCTGGGTTTTGAACAACTACAAACAGGACTCATCCTTTATTCCATAACAATGTTTGAAGTTGTTTAAAACCCAGGAATGCCATCTGTTGATTGTTATTGTATGTATGCGGACTGCTATGTATGCAGCCTACTACTATTAGTTCTTTCTAGTGCCAGTCATACCCTTGGAGATATATACAGTATATATATATATATATATATATATATATATCTCAAATTCCAATAAGGAGGCACTCGCAGACAGGATAGGCGTGAAAAAAACTAATGCTTTATTGCATTAGTGCATCAACATTTCGGTGTCCATTCCCCGTCATCAGGACACAAATAATCAAAAAAAACACAGGTGATTTATACTTACAGACAAGGTGCAATTTCCTGCAGCATGCTGTCCCGGTCTCCGGTGTCCGGCATCTAACTTCCGGTTTCCATGTCACCATCAGACCTGAAGTGACACTTGCCGGGTCCATGGACTAGCACATCAGCTAGGAGTGACAATTTTACATATTGTAAAATAGTGTCAGATGTCCGCCGAAAATGGACAACACAATAAGATCATAAATAGTTACAAATACACTTTGCATCAGATACATTACTGCTTGCTATAAAAATAAATAAATACCAATATGTTCAGTGATCGTAATGAATCAGCACTATGTAGATAATGTATACCTTGTTAATAAAATTATGCCATCTAGTGGACAAAACCGCTAACACATGAATATTTAATCCTATTTATCGTCATGAAATGCCTATATCTACAAGTGCAGATCCATTGACGCACTGCTTAATGCAAAATAAACATTTTTGAAGAAACACTTTTCCATCTATAAATTGTCAGGCAATAACTATCAATCTCACAAGTTGTCGATAGTTTAACATAACCATCCAATATATATTTCTCAAAATGTAGTACTTCATAAAAAACAACTCAAATTCAAAGATTCATTTAAGCCAGGGCTAACCGGTTCAATTTAAATATCCATTGGCTTTCAATCTGGAGCAGTTTTTTAGCTCTATCACCAGCCCTAATACTCCATGGAATATGGTCAATTATACGATACCTCAAAGTGGCTATAGAATGATTGGCTTCCAAAAAATGACAAGCTACTGCTTGTTCACCATGGCCCTGTGATATAGCTGCCCCAATGGCTGCCCTATGTTGGGCCATTCTTTCTTTGAACTGTATTTCCGTCTTGCCCAAGTAGCACAGGCCACACAGGCAAGACAGAAGATAAACTACAAAATTGGAAGTACAATTTAAAGTATGCCTAATAGAGTAAGATTTACCCATATATGGGTGATAAAATTTGTCACCCGGGATTAAAAAACTACAGGTCATACACCCTAAACATTTATGGCAACCGGGTTTTCTCGCCAGGATCTTCGTGCTTACTGCACTACGATATGTCAAATCAGTTCGTACCAATAAATCTTTAAGGTTTGGACTCCGCGTAAAACTATGGAGTAAACTACTGTTTTTTAAAGTTTTTAATTGTGGATCAGTAGTAACTAGGGGCCATAGTTTTTTTGCTTGTTTGGTGATTTCCTTGCTTTTACCCGTATATCGATTAACCCATGGAATACTATCCTTTTTGAGCTGTTGTTCATTTTTTTCTTGCAATAAAACAGATCTCTCTATTTGTGTGGCTTTTTTCTTAGCCTCAACTATCAATTTGTTGGGATAACCTCTATTGAGGAACTTGTCAGCCATATGTTCTAATTGAACTTCTCTTTCAACCGGATCATTATTGACTCGACACACTCTAATAAATTATGAATATGGCAAGCTGGATATAGTAGATCTAGGATGACAGCTGTCATATTTTAAAAGTGTGTTCCTATCGGTGTCCTTGGTGAAAAGTTTAGTATAAATCTTGTTATCTTTTATACTCAAATTGACATCCAGGAAATTGATGTTATCGATAATGGTAGTCATTGTAAATTTGGCCAAACTCGAAGACCTATTATGCTTCTCTATCAGAAGTTCTAAAGCATTTTTATTACCTGTCCAAAAAATTTATAAATCATCTATGTAACGCCAATATTTGAAAATATGCTGGCTAACATCCATAGATCCAAAAAACAATAATTTTTCTATTTGGTAGATGAAAGCATTAGCAAACACCGGGGCTGCACAAGAGCCCATGGCACATCCCGATGTTTGTAAAAAGAATTTCCCATCATGGATGAAATAGTTGTGAGTCAGTGTAAATTCTAAAAAAGCAAAAAAGAAATTTATTTCTGGGCCCTTATATAAAATATTACCTGTAATCAAAGATCTCACCGCATTTAACCCCTCCTGGTGTGGGATACAGGTGTAAAGACTCACAACATCGATACTAGCTAATATTAACTCTTCAGGTACAGTGTTAATTTTTAGCAAATCACGTAAAAAGGAAGGTGTATCTTTAAGAAGATGGGTAAAAGTATTAGTGATACAAGGCTGCAGATATAAATCCACAAAAATGGTCAACGGTTCACAAAAGGATCCCTGGGAAGAGATTATAGGTCTGCCATGGGGTTTCTCAATATCCTTGTGGATCTTTGGGATTATGTAAAACAGAGGTGCTTTGGGATATTGTATTTGTAAAACCTTTTGTATCTCTACTGAAATGATGCCCTGTATGACCGCAGTAGAAAGTATGACATTATGCTCTTTTTGATATTGCAAAATCGGATCCTGTTCTAATCTTACATACATTTTGTCATCTGCTAACAATCTAGAGCATTCCTCCTTATACAAATCCACATCCCAAACCACTATCCCTCCCCCCTTATCTGCTCCCCTTATAACAATGTCCCTTCGTGCGCTCAAAGTTTTAAGAGCAGCATTTTCCTTTTGAGACATATTGTTGTAAATCGGGGTCACTATATTTTGAGTGGTCTCTTCCAACATCCTGGAAAATGTCTTTAGTGATGAATTAAATGATTGTGGGTCGAAATTGGATGAAGGGCCCAACTTTTTTAACTGTGCAGGAATTGATGAAGCCGCAACAGACGTTTGTGTTTGTTGTTTACTGTAGAATTCTTTTAATCTCAGTTTCCATTGTAATTTATAATTGTCTATTTTCCACTGGAATGGATTGTGTTGTCGTGTCGGTACAAAGCTGAGTCCCTTATTCAGCACATTCATTTTGTCAGATGTTAACAGGGTTTTAGATAAGTTAAAGACTAAACTCTGTGCCCCTTGGGGGGTTTGTTGCCTCCTCTGCCTCGTCAATTGCCCCCCACACCTGGTGGGTTTAATCTTGCACCCGCCCTGGTGTTCCGGGTGTCTACCCCTAAAGGGATAGCTTGGCAAATGGAAGGAAATGCACATGGATTATCATTATCACTAGCTGACGTGCTTGAATATTCAGTCTGTCTAAAATCAATCTAACGTGTTCTTCCTTGTCTCTGTTTCATCATGCCTGGATACCGATTTGCTGTATGCAACCAATTATAAACTCGGTGCTGTGAATAGTCTAACTGCACCTTAGTAAATTTCTCCTTCTTGTACCGAATGAGATTGATCGTTCCGATAGATCTCTATTTGTGATTTTAATTTATCCATCCAGGTCGTGCCAGTTTCAGATGAAAAAAATTGTTTTGTGACAATTTGTGTATCTTAAATGAAAAAAACAATAGTCCTGTCCATATAACTCAAGAAAGAGCTCTATCAGGGTGCCTTGTATTCTGAATGTGGATATGGCCATACACCCCTCAGCTGCATACAAAATCCTATATATATATATAGTAAACAGAATTGGGCACTCAACATTCACTAGAACAATGCTTTAATGACTCACAAATATCATAACAGAGTCTTTGACTCTGTTATGATATTTGTGAGTCATTAAAGCATTGTACTACTGAATGGTGAGTGCCCAACTCTGTTTACTGGATTCTGGACTTTATTGTCTCTAATGGACCACCCTGGACTATACATTTTTTTAAGTGAGTGCAGCCTATCTGGATTGATTCATATATATATATATATATATATATATATATATATATATATATATATATATATCCATGGAAATCCACATTTGGACACACCTTCCTACAATGCCTCATATCCAGACTCCAGAACACCACAGACAGATTTCCAGCAACCTCACATGCACCTGGATTATCCAGACAGTGAGATCTCAAGTTTTGCATTGAAAATGCACCCAAACTTTCTGGTTCCCAGTGGAACCGAGTGCCTGCTGGGGTCTTCTCGTCAAGTTCAGACTTTAGGATCTTGATGTGTGATGGGCCTCTTCTGGAAATACTTTCCTGCTGTACATTGCCCTGTAGAGAGGCAAGGTTTTTCCCCCATGCAAGCAGTGGGTCATTTCCCCTCCGCTTCCAACCTCAGCAGGAAAATTTTCAAGCTTCATAATTCAGCAGCTCCTCACTTCCCTGTTTTCCAACTGATTCTTTCTCTCACTCAGGATCTCGCTCAGATTGAGGCTGCAGTCTATTTAACTTACTCTTTCAGGAGGCCTCTCAGTGAATGGCTGCTGCCTCTCCGAGGATCTTTGAGATGCAGATTCATTTGATTATACAGATATCCTGTCATGGCAGATGTACATGATAAAACAAACACACTTGACAGGGCAAGTTACATAAGTTGCACAGGAACACAAGTCCAGTATTTACTGTAGAACAAGTCCAGTAACATTAGAGAATGGCAAAAATATAATTGACAGAAGGTAATCTGAATGGTAGAAGTTCGTATAGCTTGAGAGGCACCAAAGTTTTCAGGAACAGAAACCCAAAGTTCTTGCAAACAATTATATATTATTTAATTATATAATATATATTATTATTACATTTATATTCTAGTATTATTTAATATTACTGGTCTAATTGTCACACAGTGGTGCTGCACTGTGACTGTGCAGTCTATACCCCACTATGATATAAGCAGTGTGACTCCACAGTTGTCATTTGCGGATAAAGTAAATACAAATTAATTAGTAAAAAAATAATGTTTATTCAACCTGTGTGCAGTGTCCCCTTATGCATTTTTTCACATACATATAAATATGCCATGTCTCTCCAGGCAGTGTAAGCTGAGCTGTGAATTAAAGTGTTCATAAAAATATTTTTTTCTATTGTTGTTTGTACTACATCTGTGTGCTGTTCCAAGTGGGATTTTATTCACATACATGTAAGTGCTGTGACAGCACGCAGTGTCAGCTGAGCTGCAAATTTAAATAAGTGGGAAAAAAAGAATGTATTCTATTGTTGTTTGTACTACGTCTGTGTATTCTTTGATAACTCAATATGGATAAGGATCATTTGAAATCAAATCCAGACAACAATCACACATCAAGATCCTAAAGTCTGAACTTGACGAGAAGATCCCAGCAGGCACTCGGTTCCACTGGGAACCAGAAAGTTTGGGTGCATTTTCAATGCAAAACTTGAGATCTCACTGTCTGGATAATCCAGGTGCATGTGAGGTTGCTGGAAATCTGTCTGTGGTGTTCTGGAGTCTGGATATGAGGCATTGTAGGAAGGTGTGTCCAAATGTGGATTTCCATGGATATATATATATATATATGAATCAATTGTCTTGCCATCTGTAGCATTTGTAAAGCCACAGTAAGCAGAGGTAGGGACTTAAACCATCTGTTATGCTATTTGCATCAAGTGAATTAAATATTGTTATCAAAATCAGACACTTTTTGCTAAAAAAGTAACTATTAAGTATTAACTATCTCCCTTATCTCTGCTAGAACCAAGCACCAGCAATCTCCACAACCAACACATTTAGTGAAGTTAAATCAAAATACTTCTGTATTGTCATGTTGATTGTGCATTTTATGTGAACACATTACACTTTCTGAAGTTAACTATTTCAGTGACCATAAGGGCTCATAAGGGTTAAAGCTCCAAGAAAGAACATGCTTATGTTTAATGATGGACTATGGTCAGGCTTGGACATGTTGGCAGATAGCTATGAGTAATGGGGAGAAAATAGAACTTGTCTTAATACAAGACTCATTATGGACCTCACATAAAGATAAGATGATCTTACCACCTTAAATCAAGATGGACAATGAACCTGTTGAATAGAGACTTTTCTAATGATGAACTATTTTATTCCCCCTAAAAAGTGAATAATCTGTGAATATCAGCATGTATCACTGTCATTTTCCATGGACTTGCAAGATTTGCCCACTCACAAATGACACCCCCCATCATCCATATTTTAGCCATATTATTGGTAACATATTTTGATAATGTTACCAATAATCATGTTTCTGTATTATGATGTAATGCTATGTAATTATGTACTCCCTATTCATTAATTATTTGTGATTATAGTGTATAAATTGTAAAGTAAATGGTTGGAGAATTAGAATATCTTCATGATATCTCACTGTACATGGTCCACTCTGGTGTGAACAATGATATGGCTGGACCCTTTAAAAAAATGTACCTTTACTTTTATCACAAGCTATCTTCTGTCAAGAAGAAATTACTTTAACACCTTTATCATCAATTCCCTCAATTATGATCCAACGAGTCCTACATACGTTATGATAAGGCTAACTGAGGACCTCCCTCTATCCAGGATTCTGCAGAAGAATCCTTGAGCTGCTGCTGCTGGGGGTGGATCTTCATCCTAGTAGTAGTTTAAAAAAAACAGTTTACTATAAAACAATCCTTTGAAATAGGAATTTCATATACTGTAACAGCTGTCTCCCAATGAAACACTGATTATATAACAGCTATGCTGGTATTAGTTCTGCATTCAAAGTCTGCCATTAATGCAGTGGTTTGTTGACAGTTAATTTAGGTCCTATGTCCCCACTACCAAATCCTTCTAGATTCCACTTCAGTAGAAAACAATTTCCTACCTGTACATGGATGTTAAAAAACTTGATTAGTGCCCTCAAAATGTCATTGTATCTACTGTTCACTTAATCACAAATATGTGGACAGGTGGAAAAGGGCAAACTAAAGATTACATGAATATGACAGCCACTGTGTGGGTGTATTGCCTTCAGCAGCACCAACAGTAGCAGCATCTAACAAATGTCAGCTCTTTCAGAGGCAGGCTTTATTCTATATCACTGGCTTCACTAAGAGGCATACTGGTGGCAATCTTTTAGAAAAAGTCATGGAAATCATTGCAAAATGGTTTAACTGGCTTGGACGATCCTTTAAATATGTGATTTCTGACAAGAGCACTACAGCTGGGTGATTTTTAATACATCCAATTATTTCTCACACAATTAAGTGGTGTAGATATTTTTTTTAAAAATACAGGGCCATGCAGGAGATGCTGTATATGGCCCAAAACTTTTTGGTACATTTTTCCGCTTTCATAACCTGCATGTAGAAGATTGCAGCACCTTCAAGAATAGTTTAATTTGCTCTTCCTCCAGCTGAAGCAAGAGGCAGTAAAAAGTGAAATTCCAGCCTTTATATGCTTCAGTGGATGGAAGAACAGCAAAAAGCCATTTAAAGCTGCACAACTAGCCATGAAGTAGGAAAAATGTACCTTACTTTGCTGCAGTGCAGAATACTTTCTGTGTTCTGCAAGGTGCTAAAACTCTTAGGAGTTGTCACCTATGCTTATTGGTAGCTTGTTTTATGGGGGCCCAAACAAAACAAACCAATCATTTCAGTTTAGTAAACTTTGCATGTTCTGTTTAAATACAACAGAAGGCTGGGTGGGAGGGCCCAAGGACAATTCCATCTTGCACATATTGTGTTTGCATTATGCACTTGTTGGGGCACTGCTTATTGTCTTTGCATATACAAAAATAATTTTTCTTTTATAGTTTATTAAACTGCCATTCTGTCTGCCACTGCTTCATAGAAGTGTCATATTGAAAGTTGAACTACCACAGCTGCTGAAATGTTCTACAGTACATGCACTTGATGAATACAGAAAATGTCCAGAAATGTTTTTGAACACAGACAACATCTCCTGCATACCCCTTTATTATTTTTTTTTTAAACCTGAACCACCAAGTGTAGTTTTTGGGTAAAACATCTGAAGTGTTTAACTAATTGTAATAATCAATCAATCCATCAACATTCATTGAGATTTTGGATGTTTGCTTTTTAACAAACCTTTCCAATTCTCTAAGCTTATTTCTCTAATAATTATTATAACTGGTCTCCCCTCCTCCCTAAGAAATTTGCTTCAGAATCTAAAATGAATTAAAATTTACTACGAATCAATCCATTCCTCCTTTCCCCCTGCCTTCAACTACATACATACTCCAAATCCCTTAGGCCTCTTATCTAGTTCTTGATTAATAAAAAAACATTTTTGGTTTTCTGTTTATGGGGTTGCACAGTTTTTTATACTGCCACCCTATCTGCCACTACAGTGCCATTCTCTTTTCAAGATGTGCCATGTTGGAAGTTGATCTGCCACAGCCACTGAAATCTTTAATCATGTGATTGATGAATGTAGAAAATGTCCAGATTTTTTTCTGGACACACACAGCATCTCCTGCATGCCTCCTTGATTTTTTAAAAAAAAACTTAACTACCGAAGAGCTCCACTGGTGCAGAAACTGATGTAAATGAGAAAAATTATTATGTAATGCCTCCCCTCCACCCTCATAAATTTGCTTTAGAATCCACTTTTTAACCAGAAAATAAAACATTGTTAGTAGCCAAAGATTCTTTAGAAGGGTTGACAAAAAGTAAAAAAAAAAATTGTTGCACTGCAGAACTAGGAATCTCCAAATCAGCCTATATTACACAAACAAATTACATATATTCAAAAATGTAGGACAATGACACACTGCCCACACTTCCCCACGTTCATCCCTTTATATTTGCTCCAGAATCCAAAACTTAAATTAAATTTACTATGAATCAATCCTTCCCTTTATTTCCCTGTCTTCAACTATATACATGCTCTTTCTCCCTCAGGCCTCTGATCTAGTTTTTTAAAAACTGCTGTTGCTTAGCTTAGTCAGCCAGCTTCCTCGGATGCAACCTTTTAGTCTAAACTGAATGAAAACAATATTTTGAGCTGCAAGGTGGTCAAAATTGACTGGAAATTACTTGAAATTAATGTTATTGAGGTATATAAAACTTTAGGATCAGCAGCCAGGCCAAATGTGATTTTAGCAGTTTTTATAATTTTCAATAAGACAGGATGAATTATAATTCCCTAATGGTGGGGTTATGTGTTTACATGTACTAGTATAATATTTTGAAAGGAAGACATATTTTTATTATTATTATTATTATTATTATTATTATTAGCAATATTATTATGTTTCCCTTACTATGCCATCTCTAATGGTAGCGGGTAGGTGGAGTGCACAAGGATTTAGTAGATCCTTCTTGGCTTAGTGGTAGAGCAGTGGTTTTACATTGCCATTGGCCAGGGTTCAATTCTCACCATATGATCATGATTACTTTAGAATCATTCCTCTATATATTTTTTATAGAGTACAGTGGTGGATCCATCCACAATAATCGAGTTTCAGACACAACCACAGGTGTTGGGGTTCAGGAACTCAAACTCAATCTCAGTTTTCAATAATGCCACATTATTTCCAGTTCAATAATGTTGTAGCAGTGTATTGCTTGACAACTCGCTTGCACCCTGCAATGACACACCGATACAGTTATGGGGTGCAGGGGCTTGAGTGTCATGTTTCAGATGCACTTTCTGCATCAGGGGTTTAGATGGATCAGATGCATTCACAGGTGTTGGGGTTTAGGGACTCAAATGCAACCTCAGTTTTCGATGGCAGTAAAAGATGACTTCAGAATGTTAGGGACTGCTCTAAAGCAGGTGGCAACCACTGTAACTTTGTCAGAAGTATTTCCAGTACGCAGAGGGGAAGATAGAAATCATTGCATCAGAAACTTCAATGTTTGGCTAAAGAAGTGGTGTTATATGGAGGAATTTGGATTGACAGTCCATAGCCATGCCATCTATCAAGATAGAAGCTTATACAATTATGATGGCCTGCACCCATCTTCAAAAGGAAATAGAATACTGAGTGAACAGTTTGAAAGTTTCAACAATAACTATTTAAACTAGAAAAGGTGGGCAGTGAACCAGATAAGAAAAAATATATCTGTTCCCCCAATAAAGAGGTATTATTTCTGCTGCAAAATGAAACAGGAAGCCTATCCACAGCAACAGAAGATGATTCAGAACAAAAACCAAATAAACATAGGCAGAGAGATGAACATCCCTTGGAACAGGAGAAATAAGCAAACAAATAAAACTATAAGAGCAATGTGTTCAAATGCTAGGAGCTTAGGAAATAAAATCCCTGAACTAATTGCAATAATGACAAGGGATGATCTGGATATTGTGGCTATTACGGAGTCATGGTGCAATGAATATCATGACTGGGACTTAGCTATACCGGGATATACTTTATTTAGGAAGGACAGAATGGGAAGAATAGGAGGAGGAGTAGCAATGTATGTCAAGGAAAGCATAAATACTACGTTAATACATAGTATTGAAGAAGAAAAGAGTCCCTATGGGTGACTATAGAAACAGGGAAGAAAGTAATTCTTCGTACTGGGGGGTTTCTACAGACCACCAGGTCAGGAAGAGGAACTGCACAATAAACTATTGCAGGACATCACTAAAAAGGCATTAAAAGGAGAGGTTATATTCATGGGAGATTTAATCTACCCGATATAAACTGTGGCAAGTTCCACTAGAAGTAGGGACATCCTGAATTAATTGCATGGAGCCTCCCTCCAGCAATTGGTGAGGGAGCCCACTAAGAAAGATGCAATACTAGACTTAATACTTACAAATGGAGACATCATATCTGATGTAACAGTGGGTGAAAACCTGGGATCCAGTGAGCATCAAGCAGTATGGTTCAGAATAAAGACAGATACTGACTCACCCTATACAAAAATAAATGTATTAGATTTTAGGAAGGCTGATTTTGCAGGGATGGGAAGATGTTTAAGCGAATCTTTGGCAGAGTGGAGGAACTTGAAAGGAGTGCTGGAGAGGTGGTAAAATTTAAAAAGTGCAATATTAAAGGCAACAGCCCTTTGTATCAAAAGGGTTAGGAAAACAACAAGGAAAAGGAAGCCAGTGTGGTTTGGGAAAGAGGTAGCAAGTATTGCGAATGTACAAAAAATGGCCTTTAGGAAATACAAGCAGACACAAAATAATGAAGACAAAGAGGTGTATCTTGTAACACAGAAGGAGGCTAAGAAAGATGTGCAAAGGCAAAAGTTGAGGAGAAAATGGCACAGTCAGTGGGTAAAGGGAGCAAAACTGTTTTTAAGTATATAAGTGAAAGGAGAGAAACAAAAGGTGGAATAAAAAAGACTAAAGACAGAAAGAGGGAGTCTTGTTGAGGGAGACAATGTAATAGCTGATCATCTTAATCATTATTTTTGTTCAGTCTTCACTACTGAGAGAGAGGGAAAGGGGCCACAGGTAAGTTCCAGTGGTAATGAGAAAAATGAGGTAGGAACAAGCACATTTACAGAGGAGAAGATCCTAACAGAACTCTCAAAACTGACAGTGGATAAATCAATGGGGATAGATGGGATACATCCAAGAATACTAAATGAGCTTAAAAGGGTGCTGGTAACGCCATTAACAGAATTATTCAACCAGTCAGTAGCTACTGGAGTAATTCCAGAGGACTGGAAAAAAGCAAATGTTGTCCCACTGCACAAAAGTGGAAGCAAGGAAGAGGCAAGCAACTACCGAGCAGTGAGCCTTACATCAGTTGTTGGGAAATTGATGGAAAGACTTTTAAAAGAAAGAGTTATAGATTATCTCAAATCCAGCAATTTGCAGGATCCCAAACAACATGGATTTACTGGGGGGAGATCATGTCAAACAAATCTTATTTTCTTTTTTGACTGGGTGACTAAGGAAATAGATAAAGGGGGGGCATTTATATAGCTTATCTAGACTGTAGTAAGGCTTTTGACACTTTTCCACATTGCAGACTATTAAATAAACTGGAAAGCATGGGATTGGATACAAAGATAGTTGAATTGATAAGATCATGGCTGCAGGATAGTATACAGAGTGCAGTCTCAAGAGGGTAAAGTTACCAGTGGAGTACCTCAGGGATCTCTACTTGGACCAGTGATTTTTAATATCTTTATTTGTGACATTACAAATGGTATTGAAGGGAAACTATTCCTTTTTGCAGATGACAAAAAGGTATGCAACAGGGTAGACACACAAGGAGGGGTAAAACAAATAATTGATGATCTAGGTAGACTAGACAAATAGTCAAGAACATGGCAACTACAGTTTAATGCCAAAACATGCACGATCATGCACTTGGGTCTCAAAAATCTAAAGGCTAAATTTAGTATTAATGGCACTATACTGGAAACTACTGAAGAGGAAAGGGATCTAGGAGTCTCTATTTCAGGTGACTTAAAGGTAAGCAAACATTGTAACAAAGCAATAAGGAAGGCAAGTCAGATGCTTGGTGCATAGGGAGAGGAATCAGTAGCAGCAAGAAAGAAGTGATAATACCACTGTATAGATCATTGGTACAGCCTCATCTTGAATACTGTGTTCATTTCTGGAGGCCATATCTCCAGAAGGATATTAATACATTAGAGAATGTATAAAGAAGGGCAAAGAAAATGGTGCATGGCCTACAGCACAAAACGTACCAGGAAAGAATAAAAGATCTTAATATATATAGCTTAGAGTAGAGAAGGGAAAGAGGGTACATGATAGAAATGTTTAAATATATAAAGGGTTTTAACAAGGTAAAGGAAGGAGATATTCTTCATAGGAAGAGAAGTATTAGAACAAGAGGACATGTACTGACACTGGAGGGTGGTAGGTTCAGGGAAATTTGAGGAAAAATTACTTCACAGAAAGGTTATTAGACAAGTGGATTAGCCTCCCATCAGAGGTGTTAGAGGCTAAGAGAGTAGAGTAATTTAAAAATGCATGGGATAGACATAATGATATCCTTCAGAAGAAGTAAAGATCAATGAGGGCTGAGGAAACAATATGTTTAAAAATGGGGCAGACTAGATGGGCCAAGTGGTTCTTATCTGCTGTTAAATTCTAAGCGGCCCAATCACATTCTGGACACTTTTGCAGTGTATTTGCATTTCACATGTTCGTACAACTAATATTTAATAATATTGCAGAAGCTTGTTGAATGGGATGCGAATCAGCACACATACAGTACTGTACAGTAGTGCAATTGCCATGGTGTTATAACGATATAACTGATACATTAGCAACTACTGTAATGAGTTCACATTAGTGCGTAACAACTGCAAAATGCTGATTCATTTATAGATGTGTACCTACAGTGTATTGTAGTACTGTAAAAGGAATGTAAATAGTTTTTTTTTATTAAAAGAAGGTACATTTGTTTTACCTTCCCCCACCCTCCCCCAGGCACTTCTCAGATCCATTTACAATAGGCTACATAACTTGTAACTTCAGGGATGACTATGCCCTTCCCCCACCACACCACACAAATAAAATTGATGATTACAGTGTACGTCACTGTGTTTAACTTCCCCCATCCTCTGTAGGTATCTCAGCACCCAGCGCATTCTAATTTTTCATTGTTTGTATTTTAACTGTGGTGGGATTTTGAAGGTGGCAAGATTTCCATGTGTTGGTACAATATTTTCATTAGAATAGCAGTGCTGGAGTGTGGTATTTAATAATGTCACTCTGTATAAATCATAAGATTAGTGGTGTACTCTCACATATTTTATTTATACAAATCATCAATAAAATGTATCTACAGTATAATCATCTTAAAATATAAACGATGAGACACTCTATTGATCCAGAAATGTTCCCACAGAGAATCATATACAGTACACACATACAGTAGCATCAAACTACTGTAAATCAAAAACAGTAGCATCAAACTACTGTAAAGTATCATACTAGAGTGATTATACTGTAGATACATTTTATTGATGAATTGTATAAATAAAATATGTGAGAGTAAGAGTACACCACTAATCTAATGATTTATACAGAGTGATATTATTCAATACCACGCTCCAGTTGTGCTACTGTATTCTACAGTACAGTGTCTCTTGTTCATGCTTAATTTTGAGGGGGGGCTCTAACAGTAGCAACCAACCTCCAGAGTACATTTGAATGAGCTTAGTGGTACAAATTCATTCATTAGTATCCCTTGCCTATCATCTACAGTGTACAGTACCACCAGACTCCAGTTGTTAATCAATCTAGTTTATGTTAGTGCCCCTACATTTTCGTCAAGCTTTACACAACAGGTTTATCGGTAAATTGAATGTTGGTATTATGTCCATGTTGGTATTGTGGATGTAATGAAAGAGTTAAATACAGTTCATACACAGGTATTCTCCACCTTGACTACACTTAAAATGGGCTCTGAAGAACCACTTCATCAAACCGAGCCATCTCTAATACTGGTATGCAGTTGGGAAGCCGGCGGACCTAATCCCAACAGCCGGCTTCCTGATTGCTTTATCCCGGTGAGGGTTAAATGATAGGCATCTAAATGTAGACATCTGTCATTTTACCAATGCGCCGGGAGACCGGCACCCGGCATCCCGATCGAAGGGATGCCGGGCACGGATAGTCGTGGGGGGATGGTTAGGTTTAGGGTTCCCGAGGGGGGACTTAGGGTTAGGCACACCCCCGGAAGGTTAGGGTTAGGCTAGGTGAATGGGGGGTTAGGGTTAGGCACCATCAGGGGGGACTTAGGGTTAGGCACCCCCCCCGGGGACTTAGGTTTAGGTGGCAGGGAAGGGGAGGGGTAGGTTTATGCACTTAGAGGGGGGATTAGGGTTTGGCTCTGGGGTTAAGGTTAGGGGTAGGCACCCCTAAGGGAGGGCTAGGGTTAGGGAGTAGAATTAGGTTAGAGAATACTTACCTTGGATGATCAGGATTTCCTCCTCTGCCGGGATGCAGCTGTCAGGATTCCAACAGCCAGGCATGGGTTCGATGGTAAATCATACCGATTCCTTCATACAAACCCTCTGTTCATGCTCACTTTCTGCATGCACCCTTTAAAATGTACTGTAAGCTCTCATGAGTAGTGCCCTCTCCCTTCTTGTGCTTTAACTTTTCTTATCTACAGTCATTATTATCTACTCTATACAACAATACCTACAGTATGCCTCGGTGACTGTCACCCTGAGGCTTAATTCGGTGACATGACCTTTGGTGCAGCAATGTTTAGGCTGCATACTGTACCATGTACTGTTCAGTACTTTCCCTGCATTGTCTTTTACTGTACAGTACTTACAGTAAGTAACTGTTTTATTGTTTTTCTCATTTGTTTATGTAAATTGTTAGGAACTACTAAAACCTTTTAGCACCTGATAGTATAAAGATTAATAATACAGTTCCATACTGTAATGTGAATAATGATTTTTTTTTCCAATACAGTCATCTATGGGAGACCGTGACTGGGCCATGACCAGGCCGAGGCCCACAGCCCGAGCCTTGCAGGCTCATGACTTATGGGAAAGTGCTGTATTTACAGTGGTGACAGTCCATTGTTGATGTCAAGATTGTACAATATACTGTACAGTATTGTATATTAGTGTTGTAATACTGTACCTTTTTTATCCCCACAGAGTAACTTCAGCAGGTCATAGACCTGTACAGGCAGACACAACATCTCCCCACAGAACAACTTCAGCAGGTCATAGCCCTGTACAGGCAGACACAACATCTCCTCACAGAACAACTTCAGCAGGTCATAGCCCTGTACAGGCAGACACAACATCTCCTCACAGAACTACTTCAGCAGGTCATAGCCCTGTACAGGCAGACACACAATCTCCTCACAGACTAGTTCAGTAATTTTTTGTTGAGTTTATTTTTATTTTTTTTTTGCTTTTTTATTAAAATTTAAATATGTATAGAACCTGTTTTGTCTATTTTTATGGGATCCGGTTGATAGACAGTATCCACCAGATAGACAGTATACTGTAGACAGCTCTTCTCCACAGCATTGCCCCAGTAGTGCCTTTCTATTTTGTCAGTCCCAGGCACCACATTTTATGAGTGCAGCCCTGCAAGAGGTCCAGTACCATTGCAATGGTGTCCAGAGAATTATTGGGGGCCAGGATATAAAGTTGCATATAGTACCAAATTTGTATTTGTGGCATACAGTAAAGTACTGTAGAGTATTAATCGATAAGTATTTTGATAATCAAATATGACACAACACCAGGTTTTCTTTAAGTTACTGTATTTATTGCCAGCAGATAATATTCATGATACAGTAAATAATAGATAATAAAGAGAGTATACACACTAAACATCATAGTAAAAAACTATTTAACCACTCCTACGAAAACATCTGTCTACAGTACAATAAGACTGTAAACAAACTGTACTGCATGGACAGTACAGTAGATTTGCAAGATTTTTTTAAACATTGCAATATACATACAATACAGTATAGCCTCATATTATATTATTGAAAATAGCCCCAGTCACATATTAATACTAATTTTATTCTTTTAAATATTTTTTAACTAATTATTGGTGCTTATAGTATTTTGGTTCACTATTACAAACTGTTATAGTACAATACTGATAGTTTTTCTACATTTCAATATACTGTACATTACTGTACAGTATTTTGTAGACAGCTACAGTAGTGCAGTGTTACTGAATATACAATACAGTTGGTCATTCTATTCAGATACTGTGGCAGTAGGTTTGCATTGTGCTGGGACCAGGAAGAGCTTGCTGTATTTGTGGGACGACGATCCTCCATGGCTGTGTGCTTTGCATCCATAGCAGGCCATTAAACTTTATAACAATACAGTACTACTCTGCAAAAATAAACAGACACAAAAGGTTCATCAAATTAACTGATACCAACAATAGAGTAAGAAAATAAATTACTTAAAGCATACAGTACAGTACATGAAACTTTATTACAATACTGTACTCAACATTTCAAAAATAAACAGTGCTACAGTGCAGCACCTGGCTCCTGTCACTGAGGGGGAGTCAGCACTTTGGTTTCAACCCCCTTGTGACGTAAGTGTATTTTGCTTCCTGTTCCACCACATGTTTGCCCACTCCTTTTTCCCACTGCACAATCCTGTAGAATTATGTTGCACTATATAAATAAATTGCAATAACTAAAGCAGTAGTAATAATAATAATAATAATAATAATAATAATAATAATAATAATAATAATAATAGCTAAACATGGATTTAAGTCGTCAATCTAATTAGGTGCAAATTGTTAGGTGCAAGTTGCTATTTTCACTTCGAATTTGCATAACAAATTAACTTTGCAATCCAATTAGCAACTCGCACTGAATCAGTCAGACTAATTGAGAGATGGAAATGAAAATCTTTATTTTAAGGTTAAAATGCCAGGACACTGTGCTAAACCCCTTGGACAACCCCCTGATGACCAATTAGGCAATTGGAAGTTTCCAATTAGCTTAATTAGTCCAATAATTACATTTTTTGGGGTAAAAAAAAGGTCTTCAAATCACTCCAAAAACAACTTTTTCATTAGGTTAGGTACCCCAAAATTAATTACAATAATTTTTTAGTTGAACAATCATTGTATTTATAGTTTTTGTAAAAATTTCAAGATGCCATCAAAGTAACCAAAAATCACCCTTTTTCTTACTTTTTTTGCATTTTTCATTTAATTTGTTTGAGATTAAACGAAAAAAGTTAGTTTTTTATCATTTTCTTGCATTTTAAAAAAAGGACAAATCGGCCATTTAACACCATTTCAAAACCTACTGTACAGTAACTTCCAAATGCCCACAAACAGCCATCTATACAGTCTTGCTAACAAAATTATCAATTTTGGGGGTTCCAGGATGGTCTCCTCACATTTTCATGCATTTCTCGCAAATATCATTTGGTAGTCAATTCGAACCATTCAACTGTGAGTAGTGTGAATAGACATTTTTAATTGGATTGGAGAATTATCGGGAGCACGATTTGCTGCGAAGTGTGCAAGTTTCAAGAAACAAACTCGCTACTCGCAATTTGCACCTAATTGGATTGACCCCTAAGTACTTGAAATGTTCCAATATACTGTAGTCATATAAAATGTTCCAGTGCCTGAGAGCGCTGCTTGTGTTAAAGGCCCCGGCTCCATATGGATGTGATACCCCCAATCCTGGGAGTATCTCTAGTGGGTGCCTGTGGGGTGTTTCCTGATACAACATAAATGTGCTTTGTAAAGTGTATTGGTATTGACATGCCCCATTATATGCCAGCTGGACATTCTCTATTCCCCCGCTGGACTTATGGACTACCCCCTGCTATGGACTAGAGATATAGGGGGGCACAAGGCCAGGACTTCCCCATTGTATTAAAGAGGGGAGCCCAGCTTTCCCTCCTGCAATAACATGGCCAGTGACTGTTTTGTAGCACACGCGCCAAGTGAGAAGAACAGCCGGTGCATGCCAAGTACCCAGACAGAGACTTTAAAAGGAGCTGCCCAGCTGACTCTGGGGGAGTCCTGAAGTGGCCAAGTACAGTGCGGTGTCCGTGCACTTACCTGCAGAGGAGATCACCGACGGGAGTCAGAGGAGCGGGGTGAGCCTGTTGCTGACTAGAAAGCGGCAGCGGAGTGTGACATGAGAGGATAGGTGCCTTCTGGGAGAGGAGGTGGGCTACAGTTATATCTCAGGTGGGCTGTGGGAGGTCCAAGTTTCAGAGGCTGCTCCAGAGAAGGGAGGATCCTTCTAGCCTGCTGTCTGTACAAGCTGCCAGAGGTCTGTAATAAAAAAACACTGACACCAAGTTGTATTATATTTTTGCTACCCTGCAACCAGGTTAACTGAACATTTAGTGAAAAGAAGGGGCAACTATTGTGCCAGTGAGCTTCAGTGTTAATAAACTCCATGGATAATTCCCTCAGACAGTAATAGCCTTATAGACAGAATATAGACTGTGATCATCTACTGTCAGCATTAGACTCAGCACTCAGTCAAGAACCCCCTCCGTCCATGTGGGCAGTGTATAAGCTCCATAGTTCTGTCAGTCAAACAAAGCCCAATTATCCTCCTATACCAAAGCACCAGCATATTGCAGAAGAGTTACAGTTGTAAAAGCAGGGAGTATTTCCTAGACCAGTCACTGTTTAGTTGCATTGTACTGTAACTTACTGTCACAGACACCCGCTATCAACATAAAGTAGAAGCTGAAATTATCTTTATTGCAGCCAGCACGTGAGAGCAGGAAGTGTAAAATACTTATCAGGGTGGCTAATAGTGACAGTACAGCTGCCCCTGCAGTTCAGGAAGCCATTCAGGAACAGCCAATAAGATACCTTAGAGAGTGTCTGGACTCTGAACTTACTCACAGCCAGTCCTTATTGCCCTTTTGAGCTATAACACTGTAGCCAACACTAATTAGTGTCTGCATAAAGAACATATTCTTACAGAACTCAACAAGCCGGTATCAGAGCTGTAATTTGGTTACAGTGTTGACAAAATAAAACAGAATTTACCAGTGTTCCATTAACAAGCCGGCTTAAGACAGGAAAGTTCAGCAAAAACAATAACAAGGACTTGAGGCGAGTCATCTGACTTTCTCAGGAGATAATAGACTCTTTGGAACATCGATTGTGCACCACCGATTATAGTAATAGCTGGCCAGCATTTAATGAACTTAATTGACATTGTTACTATTTTAGTTATTCAAGATAAGTTGCAGGATAATACTGTATTGTCTATAAACTGTTGTTTTGCTAACCTTGATTCATGTTTTAGGAATGGCAAACAGGTGACTCGTTAGTCAGCAGCATTCCAGCATAATAAAAATGTAATTGTTCTATGTGTACTTACTTACCTGCAAATATAATTCTTTATTTTCATGTTACAAAGTATTGAGATTTGTTTCATTGCCTCTACTGTTAGCTTAACAATTGTAAAGGCAAATAAAGTATCACAAACTTGTTGACACTTTTAAGTTCATTTATTGTGTGAGAACTTGGTTTTCCTAATCTCTATTGGGAAAGCACGTCGCTGAAGGATAAGTTTGTGAGGGCTACCTACTCCATCAGTGGTAAGAAACCAACACCTTACTACACAAGCCAACCCCAGTTAGCTGGGTATTACACGGACATCCTACAAATTATGTGTTATAAATGTACAATGGATGACTATGCAGTTATACTGTAGTTATTACTCTCTAGCATTTACTGTACTCTTTCTAACATGGTAAATTATATGATATAACCAAGTTATACAGATACTGCTAATGTACACTATATACTATGAAAATAGATTTACATTAGTGGTGACAGTAATCTTCAGTTACTCTTTACAACTCAATCTCTCTAATAATAAAATATCTAATATAAATACAATGGGTATGATTCAATTTAGGATGGAATTGCAAAGCTGCACACATACAATTATGATAATGCAGCAGGAGGCATCACGATTGCACAGATCCCTGACCATAAGCTAGTGCACTGCTGAATGTGGCCTAATGTTCCCTCACGGATTGTGATGTTGAAGTCATGCTCTCCGCCATGTGATTTGTCATCTGTTCATGTAGAAAGTTCAATCAGATAAGGATCATACAGACATAAAACAAACAAGTTTCGTACAAAAAGGAGAGAAATCAGACTCTTTTTTATGGTGCACTCTTATTGATTTGTATGATTCAGCTAACATATAACCTATATTAATGTATTAGTTAAAATTAATGAGTCCAAAAATTATTTAGACAAACTATGTTAATAATTATGCTCGGTGTATACACAACAACTTTTTTGTTCAAAAAGCACCACCAACATTTGTGATTTAATACAGGTTTTCTGTATATGGAATACTTTGAGTTGGTTTTTGTGTAACAAATATGTGTAGACCAATATATATTTTTTCAAGTGCGGATTCAATTTCTTGTTGTGGCTGTGTGATAAATAAACAAGTATCAGATGAAGCCAGTGTGTAACTCTAAAACCTGATTACAGGATGCACCATCCAATTTACACAGCACACATATGTGACCCAGGTATAGAACTGAGCATATTTGCATCTGATACTCATATTTATCTGAATCTCTTGTCACAGTCTAATCATTCTGCTACAGACTTCTCATCTATCATCATTGCTAGAGGGGAATCCAAGGAGGGTCATAAAGAGAAAGATGTCAGCTCTGCAACAGATCGGGTTCATTATTGTGGTGATCACATGACTATCTGAGTCCATCATATGTTCTTCATTTTTTAATGTGTATTTAAGGCAGAGGAGAGAGATCAGTAATCTGGGTGGTTGTGATAGAATCCAGTTTGCTACAGTGCTAACAAATTGCCTCTTTCAGGTCTTCATGACTGTTCTTGGTATTTTTAACTTTTTTGGCTTATATCTGAGAGTGGGCAAATATATATATATATTATTGATTATCCTACAAAGTGTCCTGGTTGATGCTTGCTTCTGGAACACCACCTGGCTCTCCGTCTTTTACTCTGTACGATTGGTGAACATTTCACACCAGGTTTTCATTTGTATCAAAAGAAGGATCACTTCTTCTGCTCCTCAGCTCATGGTGGCATCTCTGTTATATTCCATTCTCATTAATATTCCTGTATTCTGTACATCGAGCCTAGACATTCCCAAAAACAACACAGACAAACCAGTTCACGGTGATTTTGGAATTATGCTACCATTTTTTTTCAGATCATTGATGAGATTTTGTCTTTCATTTCTTATTACCTGTCTCTGTATCAGGCTCAGTGTCACAACTCTACTAAGATACATCAAAAGGATGAAGCCTCTCAAGTAACATCTGCTCAGCTCCAAGGCCATGTCCGAGCATTCAGGTCAATGGCCCTCATTGAGACCCGGACGCAAGTGACCGTTCGTACATTGGGCGAACGTAAAAAAATATTTAAATTCAGGCACATGCTCGTATTTTCGTTCGCATCAAAACATCCTCCCCAAACTCAGGCGACCCCTCCTCTAACTAACGAGCGTGCCAAATAGCGAGCGTACATCCCCAAAGTGGTTTGAAGGGAACGCACGCACTAGTACAACCCGGAAGTTGGACTGTCACATTTCGATTAACTGCTCGTTTATTCTGCCTACCTCCCTCAATCGTAACATGCCAATCAATATATCAATTAGCTTAATTGTTTTTTTTTTTTTTTTACACAATGCAATAAACTTTATTTATGTCCGTGTTTGTGTTTACCCGCAGAATACGTACGGCTTAAACATTCGCTTCTAATTGTCAAAATACATGTTAGCCCCTATTAAATAATTGTTCAATTAGTTTTTATACCCGCATATTTCCTGGAGTTCATTTCTTTATGTAAATTTGCTTACGCATGTCACTGCATCAAGCCTATCATAAGTCTCCACAGATTTCTGGCCCTGTCGAACACATGACTCATACACTAACCAATAGAATTGCTCCTGTTAATTTCCTAAATACATTAGCCAATCATAAAATTTTGGAGCACTTTATCAAAAATGATTTTTGGAAAAACTCCATTGCCATCATGAGAGCCTCCGCATTCACCAGGCGCGAGCTGCTGGTGCTTACGGAGGTGATGGATAGGCGGATCACCAGCCAGCCGCCACCCATCACCAACCGCGAGAAGGGATCCGCATATGCGGAGGTTCGGGCCCGTCTGCGCACCTTCGGTTTACGCCGCCATATCAGGCAGCTGGAGCGCAGGTGGTCGGACCTGCAACGGTGGACGCCCTGCTTGCTGGCATGCTTTCGCATGCTGATCACAGAAAGTAAGTTTTATGGATTGTGTTTTTCATGTTTGTCTTTGTGGCCCTAACTGCATGGCCATGTTTTCCCTGTATTTCATATTTATTAATTCTCCTCATATCTGCATGGCCATGTTTTCCCTGTATTTCATATTTATTAATTCTCCTCATATCTGCATGGCCATGTTTTCCCTGTATTTCATATTTATTAATTCTCCTCATTTTTTTTTTTTTTTGGTTTTTGGGGGTGCATTTGAAATTGTTTTTTTGTGCGTTTTTTTTGTGGGAACTAACCCCAATTTGTTTCCCATCTTTAAGGGGCCCATTGAAGACTACGCCATCAGCGTCCAGCCAGACGACGATCCCGGCCACTCTCCCCAAACCCCAGCCAACACTCTAACTCCACTCCTTCCCCTATTCCCCACTCCTCCCCAGCCTTCCTACACCCTCAGCCAGATTTTTCAGGCCTACTTCCCCTCCGTCCCAATTCCCCCTCTCCTCCAACCACCCCTCTTAGAATGATCCCCTCCCCGGAGTCGGTCATTACCCCGCCCCGATCTTTGGGGAGTGGACCCACCTCCGAGGAGGATGATGGAGGGCCTTCTGTAGCTGGCGTTGGGTCTTCCGGTATGTTTTTTTGGGTGTTTATTTATCGTCACGAACTGTTTGTATGTAATCATGGGGGTTTTTTGTGTTTTTTTTTTGTTTTTCATAAATTTTTTTGTTTTGGGTGATTGCCGTAACCTGTTACTGCTGTTTTCAACATACACATAGCACACCTGTCGGAATTTGGACATAGGCCTTGTATTTTTGCCCTACACCATTTTATTTTGATGAGTTTTAATGCAGTTTTTGATAATTGATTTTTGTGGAGTTTTTTATTAAAATATTTTGTAATGTGGTTTCACTATTGTTGTATTAATCCCCACACTTTTCTCATCCACAGAGGAACAGAGGCTTCGGGCCAATTTATCCGCCTGTGTGGCCCAGATGCACTCCAATATCATTGGGGTGCTGGTGGTCCTTGACCGTATGTCGGTCCTCCTTAGGGAGTAGTTTTTTATTTTGGGCCCATTCTGTAAATAAATTGTTTTATTTTGAAGTTACGTTCTGGCTCATTCATTTTTTTAAAACCACATATTGTTTAGCCTGACATAAGTAGAGTGTTCCTGCAATGATTTCAAATTTTGGACAATAAGAGTGTGTGTTGTATTTTTATGTCAAACAGCCACAAGAAACACCTAACAGTACCAATCTGATTTTCCTTTTTAGGTGTAGTCACAATTAGATATTTCTACATTTTACAGGTTCCTAGTTGGTGTGCAAGCAGCTTAAGGCAATATTATGAAGCAAAAGGATTGTACAGGCTTCCTTTTGGTGTTGGTTTGGACCCTGAATAAAGAAAACATATTTTCTCAAATGGCGTCAGTACTGGATTACCCCTTAGTCAAATGTGACATGTGTGAACCTGGTTACACTTGGTGGTAACATTCCCAAAAAGGGACAACATTTCACTCTCAAAACATTTATTATCAACATAACTGAAAATTCAAAGTGGTCACTCACAAACAAAACACACAGTGATAATCTCAAATACAACACATAACAAAAAAACCACATCACATCCAAAAAAAAAAGAACTGGTTAACGAAGGACCATGCCAACATGATTCCACACATATGGCGTTGCAATAAGGGTTCCAGAATATATTCCCAAAATATCCACATACAGGTTTTGTAAGGGTAGCTGGAAGTAGTCATCGTTGGAGTGCCAAAGATTATGTAAAAAAACAGAAGATGGAGCAAAAAATGAGCCAAAAATTAGATGTTCTCAAACAAACCCAACCACATTAGGTATCAACACTGTTTTTTTTCAAATCATTACCTAAAAAATCTGGCCACCACATCATCGCGTATGGCCCCCCCACATACTGACCTCCGACCAAGCTCGGGGGGGCCATCCTCAGGTAAGGCATCCTCTGGCAGCATTGTGACCCCACTCCTTATGACGATGTTGTGAAATATCCCACACAGGACCACAATTTTCAAAACCATATCCGGCAAATACATGAGTTCGCCACCAGAGCGGTGGAGGCATCTGAATCGGCCTTTTAAAAGGCCGATACAGTGCTCCACCACTTGCCTGGTGGCTGTAAGTGTGGAATTATACTCACTTTGTGGCCCTGGTGTGGGAGCCAAATAAGGAGTGAGTAGCCAGGGCGTGCAAGGGTAGCCACTGTCTCCTGTGAAAACGAAAACTCAACATCAGGCTCACTCTGTATGAAGCTTAACATTGTTATGTACTAAAGGTCTCCACTTACCCAGAAGCCACGCATCACCAGCTTGTAGGTTGTTTAATTTGTGCCATATCCCTGATTGCCGGATGACGAAGGAGTCATGTGCACTTCCTGGTATTTTGCATTCAGGGACAGGATCTGGAGGGAGGCATCACATACCACCATTACATTGAGGGAGTGATAGTGTTTACGGTTTCTAAATATTGCCTCCAGCCGTGCTGGAGGCTGAAGTGGTATGTGAGTACCATCCACAACCTCTATGATGTGTGGGAAGCCAGCTATTTGGTAAAAATTGGCCTTGGCCACACTAAGGGCACCCATATCCAAAGGCATTTGAATAAAATGATGGAGGTGCTTGAAAAGTGCCTCCATCACTGCCCTCAGGATCCGGGAAAAGGAGGATTGTGAGATGCCCGCCACTATTCCCACCGTTGTTTGAAATGATCTTGAGGCACAGAAATGTAACACCGCCATAAATTGCGTAAGTGGTGGAATTGCTGTAGGACTGTCAATTTGCCGCTCAAGATCACTCTCTATTAATGAGAGAGTGTCTATGATGATTTTTGGAGGAAGACGGTATCGTCTTAAAACCTCATCATCTGGCATTCCAAAAAGGGTGACACGTGTTCAAAATATCTGGGGCCTTGCACGCCTACGATGCCTACGCCTGGGACGAGATTGAGGATGGTCGGCTTCCGGGAGCAGGGCCAGAACAATCCGACCCATATCAACCTGAAATGACAACATTGGAATGTCAGCCTTTTTACACCACCCATTAAAAATACATGTAACTTTGCTTGAAAATACCATCCATTGATGCTTACATGCCGGGGTATTGTCATGATATGTTGTCACTGCAAATAATAACATCAAAAATATACATAATTTTATGCTGGCCAAGTCATTATCACAAATTTAAGCAAGACAAAACATAAAAGGGGACACACACACATTTGGGCAAAGAGCAAAATGACGTTGTGCACACTACGTCAAATTGAGGCCAAATGTAAGCAACCAATGCTCCAGCAAAAAAAAACATTTTTAAGGGATGAATACACATTTCACAAAGCGCTAATTAGTTTGCAAATACATGGCACAATAGGAAGTAGTAAAAATGCGCTAATTAGTTCGCAAATACATGGCACAATAGGAAGTAGTAAAAATGCGCTAATTAGTTCGCAAATACATGGCACAATAGGAAGTAGTAAAAATGTGCTAATTATTTCGCAAATACATGGCACAATAGGAAGTAGTAAAAATGCGCTAATAATTTCGCAAATACATGGCACAATAGGAAGTAGTAAAAATGCGCTAATAATTTCGCAAATACATGGCACAATAGGAAGTAGTAAAAATGCGCTAATTAGTTTGCAAATACATGGCACAATAGGAAGTAGTAAAAATACGCTAATTAGTTTGCAAATACATGGCACAATAGGAAGTAGTAAAAATGCGCTAATTATTTTGCAAATACATGGCACAATAGGAAGTAGTAAAAATGCGCTAATTAGTTTGCAAATACATGGCACAATAGGAAGTAGTAAAAATGCGCTAATTATTTTGCAAATACATGGCACAATAGGAAGTAGTAAAAATGTGCTAATTAGTTCGCAAATACATGGCACAATAGGAAGTAGTAAAAATGCGCTAATTAGTTCGCAAATACATGGCACAATAGGAAGTAGTAAAAATGCGCTAATTATTTTGCAAATACATGGCACAATAGGAAGTAGTAAAAATGTGCTAATTAGTTCGCAAATACATGGCACAATAACGCCGTAAAAATAATGTAAAAAAAACACAGAGTTCTAATTTGCTAAAAACAACGTAACATGTGGAAGGCCAACCAAAGTTGCGTACAGACAAACAAGAACATTTCCTAAACAGTTTAACAAATGAACTTACCAAGAGATAATATATAAGAAACCGTACCAAAATGTCTTTGGGGCAGAGCCAAAATAAAACCTAAGAGAGATGAAATGACGGGAAAAACTTATTAGAAAAATCGACACCAGAATGAGAGACAAATTGACCCAAAGTTAGACTTCCACAAACTTACCAAAACCGGAAACGACCAAAAAAATTCAAAATGGAACAAAAACTAACGGAAAACAAAGAAAAAAAAAAAAAAAAAAAAAAAACACAATAAACGCAATCTCCAACACCAGCCAACAATCAACTCCAACCAACGTAACCTCCAACATTCAATAAACGCCACCTCGAGTCGAGACGCCCCAAGCCATAAATAGTGTTTTGTTTCCCGCACAAATTAAGGAAGGATCAGAGGAACGCACAATCAATGATGCGGCCGCAAAATAAGGACGCATGTATAAATACGTCACGAGACAAAAACACAATTCTGGTGTATTTCTAGTTTGAACATCACACATGGCTACAGACCAGGGAAACAATGGACAACAGTCAGGCGGTAAGTATTTCATGCATTTTGACTCAATGATTAATTATAAACATAATATTGTGCACGTTGTGAAGTTGAGAATTCTGCAAATTTACCCAAATAGGTGAGGAGGATGACATGGAAGAGGCTGCTGGGCCCAGTATTCCGGCCAAAGCGGCCAAAAAAAAAAGACAGCCACAATTCACAAGAAAGGAGATGGAGGTTTTGATTCAGAAATGTGTGGACATCCTGCCACAGGCAGACAGGAATATGAGTGCAAGCCAGAAGTGGAGAATGTGGGAAGAGGTTGCCGTGGATGTCAATAGGGTGGGTGATTATGTCCGTCTAGCCCGGGATGTCAAACGGCGGTAAGTAAACACTTGACCACCCTAAAACCAAACACCAAATCAAAAAAAAGTAATGGTTCCAATTTCATCCCACAGATGGGCCGACTTCAAATATCGCCTGAAGCAAAAACTGGTGGACAGGGCTAGGCATGCAAGGGGGACAGGTGGGGGTCCCACCCCTGTGTCATTGGAGTTGACTGATTTAGAAGAGCTGGCACAGGGGTGTGTGCAGCCTGTGGAGGTGTTTGGCGTGTCCAACATGGATACGGACATGCCAGACTTTGCCGCTCCTCATGTTGTCCCAGGTAAATGTTGTGATGTCACCAACTGTGAAATGTTATTGTGCCAATATGTAGATTCTAATGTGAGTATTTTCTCATTTTTCCAACAGAGACACAGGTGGATGAGTCTGCTCCAGAGGGGAGCCTTGGCCGCAGAATTTCTGCTGGCTCGGCAGGGGAGGAACCAGTACATCCGGCTGAGTACCCTTCTGAAGCCAATCCAGGGCAATCCCCCTCACAGGCAGTGTCCCTCCTCACAGAACTCAATTTTAAATCGGATTTCCATACGGAGATTCTGCAGAGGATGGACGCCAGTCTGGTACGGGTGGCTGAGGCCCTGGAGCAAAATGCTGCAGCCAACGTGACCATTGGTCAGGCCCTGGCGGAAAATACCAGGGCCAACATCCGCATCGCCACTGCCCTGGAGCAGCTCATTCGCCAGCACATGGTGGAGCCGACCTCCCTTCCTGCCGGAACATCAGGATCCTCCACCTCTGGCACAACATCAGCCAATCCTCCAAATGTGCCTAGCCCTGTGCCTAGTCCAGAGGCCACAACATCTACCTCTGGACAGGCCA
The DNA here is from genome assembly GCA_031769625.1 of Taudactylus pleione. Lineage (NCBI taxonomy): Eukaryota > Metazoa > Chordata > Amphibia > Anura > Myobatrachidae > Taudactylus > Taudactylus pleione. Next base: position 1,090,151 of record JAUIMM010000362.1, on the reverse strand, counting down.
GCCCGATGACATCCCGGACCCGGTCTGGCGCCCTCCCTCCCCCAGCCAAATGGGCGAAAAAACGGTGACACCATTGGCTACTTTTCCCACACTCCTTCTGTGCTTGCCTCATATTCCTTTCTGGCCAAAACTTCCCTCTCCTTTCTTGTGAATTGTTTTTAATTTTTGCATTTACGTTTACCAAAAAATTATTGTTTGCACAATTAATAAATATTGTGGAACACTGCCGAAAATGTTGGAGTTCAATATGAGGTTTTTTTGGGGGGGGATACCAATAAATTTACCAAACATGTACGACTTTGTATTCTAACATTTTTGAAAAAATGGGTTACTTTTAATCCGGTCCCACAAGCCAACAACGTTCAAAATTAAAATTGCACATTGAAAAAAAAGTGCTCGTTAAGGAACGTTTAAAACATTACCTAAGGAGGAATAAACACCTTGCAAACACAAAATGAGGGACCAAACCTAAACATGATGACATTATTGTTACAATAGTCCAAAAACGAACACATTGCGGCCAAAATACACCCCCACAAATGTACGCTAATTGATTGTGTAATCCAGACATTAGCAGCTATGATTTCCACCTGCGTTCGGTTTTGTGCTATCCAAAAAAACTGCTTTCAAAACACAGACCAAGCCGTTTTTCAATCCAACACTAATTGAGTTTCTGACAAGCCGTGATTAATCGAAACAACATCGAGGAGTGCCGGGACGGAGGAGAAGGCCATCGCCACTGTGGTCGAGTTATCCAGCCCCTAAGCGGTGCGAGCATTTTGAAGGGAAAGAGGATCATCCAGTGACGTATGAGTTTGTACGAACATATTTGACGTTCGCATTTGTTAATGTATGTACGCCCAAAAAACGCCTCGCCACGCCTGCGTTTTTCCATCTCCACCCCGTCAACGCCCAAAAACGGCCTGTTCTGTCAATCACATTTGACATGTCACTTCCTGTATGCTATTAGACGAACGAGACAAAAAAACTCGCAATCTGCCGTACGCACATGCGCAGTGTAACACCGGCGCATGCGTGGTTACTCAACATCGGAGCGCAATGAGCGTACTGCCTTTAACGAATGGCTCTGAATCAGGGCCAATGATAGTATGTCTTATGCTGGACATTACTTTGTATCTTATACCATCAATTTTATTTATGTCAACATTTTTCAGTCTTGGAAAAATATGGACGTTTACCCTCTAGTTATTTATACAGATTTTTCCCACTCTACAAACATTGCTTTTAATCTTTGGAAATCCCAGAATAAAGAATAGATTATGTGGTCCCAGCATCACCACCTGAACACAAAACTATATTGTTTGTGTTGTTTCTTATGCCTAAATGTATAAATACTAGCAGTATCATTGTTTAATTAAAAGGTAATAAATTAAAAGAGGCAAAAAAAATATAAGGTATAAAGTTATTCCTTAAACATTTATTATATGTTACTTACATTGAAAGTATTTTATATTTCTGTGTATACCTATTAGGATAATGTATGTTTTACTTGTCATCTTTAAATGTACATGAAGATAGGAGAATAGATTGATAACCAAATCAAATGATGGACACACTCCATGCAGGGGTATTAGGAATGATAAAACTTTGAATGCATACTACTAATAAAATTAAAAATAGTTTTTCACTCCTATTTTGTAAAAACAGTGAAATATACAATGGACAAAGGGAAATAATCGGAGTATAAAAAAAAAAACTCAAAATGACAATAACAATTTTAAATGCCAAATCTTTTCCTGCTTATCCACATATATATACAGTATATAACTGGGCATAAAAAAAGCATACAGTATATGCTGAGAAATATTTAGATTTATTTGCAGTTGTTATGATGAACTAACCTTAATATTTAGCCGTACTTACAGTGACCTTAGGAACAATGGTCATCTTGTTTTGGTGTTAAATCATTAATATATCTGATATACAAACAGAAACAACACAGAGAATACGCAGTATGAAAATCATCATTAGGAAAGCATTGATTAATGGTTGAACCCTTAATAGAACATAGGGCCTGATTAAGACCTGCTCGCAAGCACTATGCACTTGCAAGTGGGTCGATGACCGGGCAGTGCGCACATGCGGCATGTGCACTGTGCGTGCATGAGCACCGGAGCGAGCGAGAAATCACTTGCTCCAGCGCTCGCATCCAAAAGGGTCAGCTGTCGATGTTGATCGACAGCTCGCCCCATTTGGTAGGCATGTCAGGGGGGGGTGGCCAAATGGAGGTGTTCCCGAAGGAATGCCTGCCATTTGGGGCGGCCCCACTGACATCACGAGTGATGTCAGTGGCTAGCTTCAAGCTCTATTAGAGCCGGAAGCTCACTTGGGCTTGCGACGGATGAGGCCCTACCACAAGGGTCTCGTCACAAGCCCGATGGTCGCGATTATCACAACCATCATCTGGCCACTCGCTAAAGCTGTGGGTGGTCACCCACAGCTTAGCGAGCGGCCAGGAGGCCAAACAAAAGAAAAATATGCGGCTGCCCTGATTCAGAGCGAGCTCTTGCTTTTTGCAATTGGCTCTGAATCAGGCCCACTGTACATCTATTCAATCACAGATAAGTACAATGCAAAGTACTTTTGTAAATATTTATAGAACCAGGTTGCAACAAAGTTGAAATCCCTGTTGGATACATATAATTGGTGTTAGAGGGAGGTGTTAGAGGGAATGAAACAAAAAAAATTATGTAACCATTTGCAAAGATTGCTCAATCCTGTTTTGAGGATTATTGTAATGCAGATATATCCATATATACTGTACCACTATGTGTTGGTCTCCTGAAGGAATAAAATCTATGGTAATTGAGTTGTGAGTGGTAACATTTATCTCGTGTGGATCCTCTGTAATCTGCTCAATTGACCCTATCACTAAAATGTATCAGGCTGCCCGGTCCCCTGTAGTGGGGCAGCAGCACCTGTAGGAGAAGAGGAACACAATATAAGTTGTGGTTCATTTATTTACAATTCATGAGGTAAAAAGTACAGTATATACAGTATATGTCATATATTTACATATGAGTTTACATTATATGGTAATTCTTTCTGTGATGTGGATGTGCCCAGTGTATGGGACACACATGCACTATGGAAGAAAGGATGGAGTGACACAGCTGGGAGTGATTTGGTCCTGTCAGGAAAAGAAGCACCATGTTCAGAGAGGTATATAAGAGCTGTCAAAAGCAGGTGACTATTAGACTGCAGATACCTCCCTCTACTGCTCACCCCCCTGTGTCCTGAGCAGCAGCCAAGCTATAAACATGAGCTATTAACAGGCTGCCAGGCACAGAAGGGTGAAGTCAATGGGGGAGCAGTGGGTGCACTAGTTTTGCTGCTCTGAAAGGAGTTGTGAAGAGACTTGGGGAGACAGAGGATTTTCAGACCAGCTGTGATAAAGCAATGATGAATTGCTTTGGTGCTCATGTTAAATTAGAATGTTAATTAATATAATGAATAGAGCCCATAGTGAGTTTAGATATATGGTAAAGTCAGTAGCATATGTTAATAAACTATGGGGTCTATTTACTAAGCAGTGTTAGGAGACAGAGTGAAAAGTGATTATGTGCCAGCCAATCAGCTCCCAACTATCATCTTTCTATCTATCTATCTAACTATCTATCTATCTATTTACATATCTATCTGTATATCTCATATCTTTCTATCTATCTGTCTATCTCATATCTATCTATCTATCTATCTATCTCATATCTTAATATAGAAAATATACTGTATTTTATTGCAAAATCGTGGGGCATAGAGTATGCACTTCATCATCACATGTGCCACCTGAGGATATTTTTACGTTTGTCACTAATGATGTCTCCCTTGCTCCAGTAAGGAGATATGGAAAACATGCACTGTTAGAATGTCCTAGATGCCTATATTTGGCAAGTACTGGCAAACATTGTCTTATGTCCAAGTTGCTATGCAATAATACATGTAAGAATCCTTCTAAAACACTTGAAAAGACACACATGACACTATTCTGAATTTATTCAATATTAATTGCAGTAACATATTAATCCTGATTTTTCAAGTTCATAGTTTGGGCACATGTTTGTTACTGACATCAGGCATAACAGGTACAGGATGCAGGGGGTAGTAGGGAAAAGGCCTAGAAAGAAGAGTAGGCCCATGAGGAGGGCTAGGAGGAGTCCAAAGAGGAGGGCTAGGAGGAGGTAATAAGGAGGGTTAGGAAGAAGAGCAGGCCCATGAGGAGAGCTAGGAAGAGGTCCATGAGGAGAGCTAGGAAGAGGTCCATGAGGAGAGCTAGGAGGAGATTTATAATGAGGACTAGGAAGAGGCCAATGAGAAGATCAAGGGAAGAGGAGCAGGGCTAGGAGGAGGCCAATGAAATGGGCTAGGAGGAGGCCAATGAGGAGGGATAGGAGGAGGAAGCAGCACATGAGCAGGGCTAGGAGAAGGTGTATGAGGATGGCTAGGAGGAGGTTAATGAGTTGGGATGAGAGGAGGTACATGAGGAGAGCTAGGAGGAGGCCAAAAAGGAGGGCTAGGAGGAGGCCAATGAGTAGCGCTAGGCTGAAGCCCATGAGGACGGCTAGAAGTATTTAGGGGATAAATACAGTTCATTTTTAAAAGTTTTTTGACATGTACAAACTGACAAATTGAGCTCTCCATACAATAATCATGCTGTACAGTATTTCACAGAATGTTATAGTGGGTAACACCACCCAGTTTGCTACCCAGTGGGTAGTACCCAGTTTTGTAATGCTATATGGCAATATGGCAAGTATCTATGACAATATCATCACAGATGAATTGGTACCATATGTGAGAGCTTTCATGTCCATCTGGCCACAGATTATTTCAGAATAACAACCCTGAACACTGTGCATTTGCTACACATATACAGGAGAAAAGTATCAATGGGTAGCGCACACCACCAGAGTGAATCTTGTTGTTTTGCTGCATAAAGCATGCAGTACCAGTGCTATAACTGTGGTCACCCACCTCCGAATGACATCATGCAGAGGGGGTGGAGTATCGCTCTATAAGGGACTGTAAGGGCAGCAGTGTGCACATCTGAAGCTAAAAACATAGCAGGACGCGCTGCTGCAGAGATTTTTGCTGCCTTGTACCATTCCAAGCACCCTGGTAACCAGATGCAGGGATTTTGGGTAAGTGATGGTTATGTAGAAATTATCATTGTAACTGTTATAGTGTTATAATATTTGTTTTGTCTCTATCATAGGTCTTCTGACAGGAATTGAACTATATGGGCCAAATCTAAAAGGTTTATAAGTTCTGAGATCAATCCAATGACAAGATCTAATAGATGGCAAACTGAAATTTTGCAAAACTGTGCTACATGCATCGATCAGTTGAACAAGGTCTTGCCAGTTATTGTCAAACAAAAATCACAAGTCCCTGCCATGTAGCTTATCTTACTGTAAAGTATGCATTTGTTTTTCCTTATGTAATTAATCACAGTAAAACAATTATTGTTCAGTATGGACAAAGCCCAATAAATACACAAATGCAAGAATCAAACATAAAAATATTTGCCTAAATGTTTATTTGGGAATGCAGTCATATGGTAGAATTAGAGTTAGGCTGCAGGATGGGAAAGGCACTAGGGGAAGGGACAGAACTATGTTACAGGGTGTGAGAGGTTAGGGTAAGGCACTATGTGGAGAGATAGAACTGGGATATTGGGTGTGAGAGGTTAGGGTAAGTCACTATGGGGATGGTTAGAGCAAGGATATGGGGGTCCATGTGCAGTCTCCATCATGAGCCCCCACCTCTTCATCTGGTGGCCCCCTGTGCACTGAGCCGTGCGTAGCCCGCACCACACTTATAGATTCTGGGCACTAGAGTGTGCCCAGAGTCTATAGAGCAAGCACAGGTCACCAGGAAAATGCCCACTGTAGCCATTTTCCACTACTGCGCATGCGCAAATGATGGGAATATGTCCGTGGCAGCCATTTTCCAGCCATTTTTTACAGTCTAGTGACCTGCTCAATTCCCTACCTGAACCCTCTCGTTAATTCTCTTAATTTGATCTCACAATCGAAGATGAAGTATCTACACTCTTCTCATCCTCCTACTCTACTACCTCTCCTCTAGATCCTATACCTCACAACTCAGTAAAGCTCTGTCTCCTGTGCTCATTCCAACCATAACTAAAATCTGCAATCTGTCTCTCGCTACTGGCATCTTTCAGTCACTGTTCAAGCATGCAGTGATTACTCCCATTCTGGAAAAACAAAATTCTGACCCCAACACTCTATCAAATTACCATCCTATCTCCCAGCTCCCATGCCTCTCCAAGCTGCTTGAGAGACTTGTCTACACCCACCTCACACACTTTCTAAACTCACACAACTTATTGGACCCACTTCAGTCCGGCTTTCGTTCCCAACACTCCACAGAGACAGCACAGACTAAGGGCCTGATTCAGAGCCACTCGTAAGCGGCCGCTCGTTCGTTCCGAGCGATGTTTGCCCAACTGCGCATGCATACGGATTGTTATATGCATGTACAAACCAGTCAGTGTGGCTGAAAATTGTTTGTTTGCTAAATAGTGAATGCCTGCTAGTATGAGTGACAGGAGGAGGCGTATGTGGGTGGTAACAGGGGAAGGTGCTTGAAAACGGGGAGTGGAAATCAGAACGCAGGCGTGCTTAAAGGTCAAAACGGGCATTTTAAGGGTGTGCATAATTACTTCAGGAGTGTCATTGACCATGTCACTAGGTTATTTTATCGCCTGAACTTCTCACAAATTTGTGGTAGCAAACACCAGCCCCAAGAATAGCGAGCAGTTTATATGCTGTTCGATGTACTCAATTAATCTAATAAATAGCGGACATGACGTATGGTGCGAGCGGCCAGGGGGTGTCTTTTTCAAAATTACAACTGCAAGTTTTGTTCGCTCGTTCAGACATAGAGGCATCAAAAGACCGCAAAGAGCGAACGGTTCATTTGAATAGCCACCCCTTTTTGTTGAACGAACGACCGCAAATAGTGACTGGCTCTGAATCAGGCCCTAAGGTATTAAATGATGTGGTCACTGCCAAGGCTAAAGGATATTACTTACTCCTAATTCTTCTAGATCTCTCTGCTGCTTTTGACACTGTTGACCACTCTCTCCTCATACAAACACTAAAATCCCTAAGGACACAGCTCTTTCATGGTTCTCTTCCTACCTATCTGATTGCTCTTTTACTTTTCATTTTTCTGGCTCTGCCTCCTCTTCGCTACCTCTATCAGTTGGAATACCGCAAGGCTGTGTCTTGGGTCCTTTGTTATTCTAAAACTATACCATCTCACTTGGCAAACTAATCCACTCTTTTGGATTTCAGTGCCATTTATATGCAGATGATACTCAAATCTTCCTATCCTCCCCAGATATATCACGATCTGTATTGGTCCGTGTCACTGAATGTCTTTCTGCAATTTCATCTTGGATGTCATCTCGCCACTTGAAACTTAATATTTCTAAAACAGAATTAATTATATTTGCACCGGCCAAGAACAGTTACCAACCTGATCTCTCGATCAAGGTTGATAACTCGACAATCCATCCTGCTCCACAAGCTTGCTGCCTAGGTGTTATCCTTTACTCTAAACTGTCTTTTGGTCCCCACATTAAATCTGTCTCAAAATCATGTTACATACATCTAAAAAATATATCCAAAATTCGACCATATCTCACACAAGACACTGCAAAAACTCTGATCCATGCACTCAGTATTTCCTGCATTGACTACTGCAATAGTCTCCTTACTGGTCTTCCCAAAAACAGGCTATGACCATTACAATCCATTATTAATGCAGCTGCGAGGCTTATCTTCCTTGCCAAACATTCATTGTCTGCTGCCCCGCTCTGTCAGTCCCTCCATTGGTTGCCGGTCTTCTACCGTATTCAATACAAAATAGTTTTACTTACAAATAAGGCCATTCACCAAACCACACCAACATACATCTCTTCACTCATCTCAAAATATCTCCCAACCCGACCTCTCCGCTCAGCACAAGATCTGCATCTCTCATCCCCAGGCATTACTTGCTCCCATTCATGGTTACAGGACTTTCTGCGGGCAGCACCCACTCTATGGAATGCCTTACCACACACAATAAGACTTACATCTAGTCTCCAATCCTTCAAGCATTCCCTGAAAATCCACCTCTTCAGGCAAGCTTATCAGATTCCAGAACCGCCCACATAACATTCATAGCTTCCATGTCTGATTACATCCCCTTTCACAGTCCACACATAACCTCACACACTGTCTTTCTTTCACATACTCCTGACATTTAACCGACATTCCTGTGTTTCTGTATCGTGCAGCCACCAAGAAACTCTGCAATCTGGCTGGACCAAATTGCAATATGTAGCACCTATCCTTGTGTATCAATGCCTATTTCCTTATAGATTGTAATGTGGCGAGCAGGGCCTTCCTACCTATATATCTGTCTGTTATTACCCAGTTTTGTTCTACTAATGTTCCAGTTGTAAAGCACAATGGAATATGCTGCACTATATAAGAAACTGTTAATAAATAAATAAATACATAATAAATAATGTTACAGGGTGTGAGAGGTTGTGTATTGGCACTAGGGGGATGGTCAGAACTTTCTTATGAGGTGTGAGAGGTTGGGGTAAGGCATTAAGGGGATGGTTAGTACAAGGTTACAGGCTGTGAGAGATTATGATAAGACACTATGTGGAGGGATTGATCTAGGTTATATGGTGTGAGAGGTTAAGTTAGGTACTAAGGGGGTGGTCAGAACTATTTTACAAGGTGTGATATGTTAGGGTAAGGCACTATGTGGAGGGATAGAATTAGGTTATATGGTGTGAGAGGTTAAGGTTAGGTACTAAGGGGAGGGTCAGAACTGTTGCCTGTTGGCATGTCAGCTGTAATTAGGTTGCAGCCCAGCCCCAAATCCACACCTGCTGGCTGCTGATAGCACACAGGGATTGGCAAGAGGCTGCTGGAGAGACATGGGGAGGTGAGATACTGTGTAAATAATGTGTAAAGGACACTACTATTGTGTGGCATAATGTGTTATATGGGGCACTACTACTACGTGGCATAATGTATATAAGGGGAACTACTGTGTGGCATAACCTGAATGGGGTTTGTGTGGCATAACATGAATGTTTTATTTATGCACTTGCATTACCTTCTCAGAGGTTTTTGGCAGACTGACAAAGTCCATTGGAGGCAGCACTGGAACCTGTGTAATGTAAGATTATCCCCATTTTAAGACATTGTGTGACAGTGACAGACAATGTGACTGACAAAGTTCAAACCTAGGCAAAAACCTAATCCTGGTCAAACTACACCTCCATGCTAAATTTGTTTGAACTAGGTCTGGCCATGCCCTAAAGGAATGATGGACAGAGATATTTTCTCGCTTATTATATAGAAATCATCTTTTTTGCTGAAAATGTGAGTCTTTTGTTCAGAAATAAAACACCAGAAATGACAAAATTATATTGCTAGTGTACATTTACCTCTGGGACTTGTGGTACTTTTACATCTGTGTGCAACTGTGTCTGAACCTGTGTACAAAGATTTCCGATATGGATGGTCACCGCTATTCTCCTGATGAGTTTTGTGCTTCATTTGCATCTTTGAAAGTGTGTAATGCACATTTCTGTCTGCCTAAAGTCAAAGTCTAGCATCTCTGGTTCTACTTGCTTTAGCTGTGATTAGACTAAGATGCTAAATTTAAAGCATAAGTCAGTACGCTACTCATCTCGGACATCGCAGTCCTGGTGGACATCTCACTCCATATATAGAAAAAGAATTAGGTGTTTCAGGAGACATCTGTACCATCAAATATATCAGGAGAGTAATTGAATAATTATGGTAATGCAATAGTAGGCTACACATAATATGCATTCACTGCCTTGTACTGTAACTGTAAAGTTGAGGGAAGAGAATGTGTAAAAAAAAAAAAAAAAGAAAGAAATGTTTGATTGCTCAACAAGAATTTAGAAGATTAGTGTAAATACATTTGGATTTGAAGTGTATATTGATACTTGGAATGACTATATAATGAAGTAACCCATGCTGTATGGGGGAGGAGAATGCCATTTGCATTAGGGCAGAAATACAAAATAAGTATTGGTTGAATACAAACTGATGTTCATCTAG